>CM060839.1:50370000-50537500 GCA_030762175.1 Metallyticus violacea
CAAGGCATGTCGTCTCCAATCTTCTCATTAAATCCCTCACTGACACTTTTGATTTCGTTCGCAGTTGCTCTAAGGAAAGAAATATGCTCCAGGAAGAAGAAATAAACACCAATTGATAAATAAATGACTTGGTAGAAAAAAATAATAATAAAAAAAGACAATGAAAGCCAAGGAATCCGTAGCCATAAGGTCAACCGTCTGTGAAAGATTTCATCGCCAGCAACTTGTTTTTGGAGACAGCATCATCTACATGCGCTTGTTGGAGCACGTCTCAACATTAAACAGATAATGACGTTTTAGAGTGCCTTTGGCAACGAAAACATCAAATTCTCTCGGGTTTTTCGCTTGTGATTTTTTTATTTGGTTTATTTACGGACGCTCTTTAACATCTCAGGTCATCAGCGTCCCATTCAATTCAGGGCATAAAATGACCGGTAAATTTTGCTCAGAGGCTTCTTCTTTCAGGCTTGAGGTTCTTTATCATGCCGTAAATGTTCGACACGGGACCCACGGTTTTACTTCCCTTTCGAAGGAAGCTTACTAAATATTTTTACGCCCGAAAAAATCCATCGGTCCTGGCCGGGTTTGAACCCGCGATCTTGGGTTTAGAAGGCAAGTATGGTTACCACTACACCACCAGGACCGACTTTTCACTTGTGATAGGAATGTTATGTGGAATGACAATTTCATTTTGACCTTTCGATAAACAAAGGGGAGGGGGACAGGAAAAAAAAAACATGAAATAATAGTGAAAAAAAAGTAATAAATAAATATTACTGATCGTTTATCATCATTGTTCGAGTTATCGAAGTTTTATTGTAATTGTCTGAAAAGGGGGCATCTAAACTAGATTTTAAAAGTTCTATGGAAACAGAGATATCAGAAAACAGTCCGTCTCTTTATCATTATTATTTAAAACTCATTGGGTCAATGGTGGTGGTGCTAATTATGAAAAATTTAACCTATCATCCCCATATTTGTAATGTTATAAAGAAAGCACGAGTGTACAATTTCTATATGGTATTGCTCGTACAGGTTCTGTTTCCTAAATTGATGTTTTTATGCCAAATTAACTCAATCTTAGTTGTTACATAGAATACATATAGAGTCGTTAAAAGTCATGCATGATCTTCAGCCAGTTATATATTTCTTTAGATTTTGATGGAAAGCGTTTGTCAATACCGATTTCGACTTCTGCCATTTTCTAGAAGTTTTTTTTTTTTCTCACTCTGTATCTGAACAAATGGCAATCCGAAGACGCCAGATTAGGGCTGTGTAGTGGATGTGGTAGAAGTCGATTGCATCCAGTGCCATGTAACAAAACTCTCTTTCTGTTTAATTGAGCCAAAACAGCATAAACTCTTTCAAGTTCAGAATGTCTATTCTATGCTTCACCAAAGCTGAGAAACAGTTCATAGTTCACAAAAAATCCGATCTGTTCAGCTTATTATTTAGATTACCAATAAATAGGGTAAGAGAGTTTTTCAATCTTTTTAATTGTGTATGAAACTGCTGTATTGATGATAATGGAATTAATAGCGAGATGTTTGCTTCATTGTACACGTCTCATTTCCTCCACCTCTGTCTATATCCTTTTCTTATTCATCCCCACGGTTCCACCCCAGCATAAGCGTGAAAGAATACATTATTTGTAGTCAGTACATATCAGCTTTCGGTACAGAGTATAGTATAACATCCTCGTGGTTACCGCCATAGGTGGCTGAGGTCGTAATGGCGCGGACTCGTGAGCGGGAGGTCTGGGGTTCAAATCCCGGCAGGACCGTCCACCCTGGCTGAGGTTTTTTCCAGGTTTTCCTCAGTCCTCATCAATGGTAAATGCCGGGGAAGTACGCTAAAACTTAGGACTGAAACGTTTCCTTCCTTAAAAATATCCTTTCCCAATATATATTTCATCTCACGTACCATCAGTGTCCACTGCCTCATTGGTAAAATTGGGCGTTAAACACTAGTCCAAAAAATCCTCATGGTTAAATTAAATTGCCCCCTTGTACATGGTTCGATGCTAGGTTAAAAAATTAAACAATTAAAAATTAAATTAAAATTAAAAAAGAAATCACAAATGCCATCTATCTGCCAAGCGCGCAACTCAGTCAGGCAAGTGAACAATATCTAACTATAATTTTCGTTTTGGTTACTATTTTAGGCACATTTGCACAGAAATGGAAATCAGAATTCCTTGTTATCCACGAAATCCCTTTAGGTTTAAAATAGGGTGAATAGTAATGTAATAACAAATGTTAAATTTGCAGTTGGCTTCTACCTTTTCATAGATAGCATTTCTGTTGCACGAATAAACTGAAATAGTTTAGGTCAAGACGATGGCCACAAAATACAAGGAACATTTCACTTTGAGCATGAGTAAGACAAACACACGATCTATTTTTTTTTATCGGCTTGCTAAATATCAATTACTTGCATTCGGTTTCGTTTATGAACTTTATTTTATTTAAATGTCATAAATTATATTGTTGGTTTATATGTACTAAATAAATTTAATTTAATCGGAAGCTTTGCGTATGTAATTTATACGTAAAGAAGGGGGCGCAGAATTGCCTTACACTGTCACAAACAAACTCTGTATGATGTAGAATGACAGCGCTTTAATAAACGAACATCACCAAGCGTGCCTTTTTGATACCACCAATCGAGCCAGTGCTGAAACAAAGTGACCGATTAGCAAGAGAGGCTTGTCGTAGGTGGTTTTTACCAATGACGTGCCAATTTCCCAATTCACTGCCTTGGCTGAGTTGGCAAGTGTTCCGAGAGGGCGGATGGACGGAGTTATTGACCCCAATAATGATTGTCAATCGCTCGACATATCCGCCCCACACATCTAGTACATGCGTGTGTGTAATATACGGAAGGGGATTAAAAAAAAAAAAAAAAAAAAAGGTTTTGTAAAAAGCAACAGGCCAGACTTCGAAATGTGAATGTTATTTTGTGGCGGTGGGCTATAAATTAGATTGTCACGCATATACCTTTGTTCCCTGCCCTCCCAAACCACGAAATAAAACGCTGCACGGTAAAAACAAACACGTGGTCGGATATATTTTTTATTTATTTATTTATTTTTTTTTATTCCAGAGATTTGAATGAGACAGACTTCGAGCGCGTTATAAATTAATGATTGTGTGCGAGAATTCGCAATGACTTAAGAGAAATGTCGTGACTTTGGAGCAGTAGACCTCTTAATTAGCGATCCGGCTTTTATTTATTTATTTATTTATTTATTTATTTATTTTTTTTTTTTGCTTTTCCACAGATGACCTGTCTTATTAGTCCCAATATCAAGATTTTTCGGCAGTAAACTTCTGTATAATCTTAAATTGAAGTATTTTCATTGCATATTATTAAAATATTCCAAGAAAAAATTTCAAAGCCTTTTGCTCATTTAAGAAAATGCGATGAGTATGCATGCTGCAGAAACTCGGGGTTTCGCAATCATTTATCCCGGCAACAGAGGCCTCATTTCCATCTTCATCATCTAGAATAATATGGTGCCACTGAATTCTAGTGTGCGGCTTGAAACTACACCACATCCATACCTATGGCTACCTAAGAGCGGATTGGATTGGAGTGTTAGGGATGGAGAAGAATATTTCGGGACTGCTCAACAGGGGTAAAAACTAAAGTTTAACTAAATAAGTGGAAAATAAAAGTAAAAAAAAAAAAAGTACTAAAGTAAATAACTTACACTCTCTCACATATATGTACAAATTATTTCAAAAATATGTTCCCGATTGTCTGCCTCTTCCGATCTGAACTGCCTCACTTTGTTTAAAAAGTTACCTACTCCCTCCTCCTCCTCCTCCTTTCTAACCGCTAGCAAAGTCCAGCAATGCCACTCCCTCTCCTCCCGTTAGCAAACGAGGCCGGTAGATATATCTTTCTACATTCTTCAGTCCCCTTACAGTACACCAGAATATGTTCCCAATATTCTTTATGCGCACATATAGGGCAAATTCTCGTATCCTCTCTGTCTGTTACTTTAGAATACACTACCACTACTAAATAAGTGGTACCGTTAGAAGAGTCTTTGTAAATAAATTGAGTTAAGATATATCTATCAGCTTCTGTTCTATATAGAAGTAAGAAAAACATGAAACATAGGGATAGAGATAGATTGCAGGTAAATGAAATGCAGTTCCTGGAAAATCATATCGAAGAAAAGAATTAAGATATAAAGGAACAATTAAACATATTTGAAATAAAAAGAAAGTATGGAAAGAATGGGTGCCAGCCATTTACAATTCAAATGTTTACATTTAAATTAAAGCATGAATGATGAAATATTGATAAAAGTCAGACTTTGGATTCTGTGTGAGACATTAAACTCAAGCCAGAAAAATAATGAAATAATCATTATCAATAAGGATATTAAAACTGGATTAAATCCGATAGAAGAAGGAAAGAGAAGAAATGCAAATTTGAGAGGCGTTTTTGAACATTCCCCTAGAAACCACATTTGAAAATTAATCATTTGTTCATATCTATTAACCGTGTTAGTCTAAATGAAAGGGCTTAAAAATGATAAAAATCAGCTGTTATGAATTAGAGGCTCAAAAAGAGACATTCCGAAAAAAGACATAGGAATAAGTTGGTCTGCCAGATCAAACGATAGAATCAAGCATTGTACTCCTTTATATCAGGGTCTGTAATTCCAAAAGTTAAATATTAACGTGGTCAATAAATAATATGTATATATATTCGACCTCCCTCGTGGGCAGCTCGTATACAACCATTGTGGGGATCCCGAGTCCAACGCAACGTTCCGCGTCCGGAGCAGGAAGATCGCCATCGTGGTCTTCGTTTTAGAGGTTGGTCTGCCAGTTTGGAAGGCTTCCAGTGCTTCTCTAACCGAAACTAATGTTTTATCGCTTATTACTATACATACTCGTATTCACTGAAAGCAAAACATATTAATGTCACAGTAATTTTCATAAATTGAACCTTCATCTTCGTCCTCCCAACAAGAGAAACGCGCGAAGGTCGTTTGTTAGAAGATGGCACCCGAGGGCATGAAGATATTTCGCCAAGTCGTCTCTGCTGGCACATAAAGGCTTAAATCAAAGCGTTTACGCGTGCCGTATTTCACCTGTTTTTTCTTCGATTTGAAGTAGAGCTGTTGAGAAAGGAAGGGAGAAGTCTTACCCAAAAATCAGTAACTTTTACAGGTTGAAAATATGTCCTAAAGCAGTTATTTTGTAAGAATAGCAACGACTTCATAGCGTATGTTGCTCTGATGCTTGAAATCTTAAAAGCACGAACGAGATTACATCTGCTTTGCGAATAGAAAGCTGTGCAGCGTCCTCTGCCCTCTATGCACGAAACTTGAATATCGAACAGAAGAGTTATTAGTAGAGAGCTAATTTTCATATTTGTTATGTACGAGAGACAGTTCCGAATTCGTACTGTCTCAAATTTGGCAGGGAACTGCATGACGAAAAGTTAATGACTAATTATATGTAAAAGGTTTTGCCAAGAAAAGTTTTATTACTTTTCGTCTACAGTGTTGTAATGGATTAATAAAAAGTAATCGAAAAATATATAATTTGTAGCTTTTTGGTTAAATGTTTAAAAGAAAATTTATCTTAAAAGTTATATAAATCTAGTCATGTTCTTAAAGACAGAGCAAAATGGCAAAAACAGCTTGTGTATTGGCAATAAATCAAATGTAATTTCATGGTCCTCGCCTTAGGTACATTAGCTACAATTCAGCAGCATTATAAGATGTTTCGGTATAAAATACGTGATTACTTTATCCTAAGCCGTAAGATGAACAAGGAAGGTGTTTGAGTTACGGACTTAACAGAACGTGACCGTGTACTGGAATAAGCCATCTTTCAGAGCCGCAAATATATGTGCAGGTAGCAGCTTGTAACTATTTTGAGGCAGGCTTTGTAAATCCCGGCAATGTATTGTCTCTGAGGGGCATCCTTTTAAACATCCGTATAAACAAAATGGTACTTATCATCGGATTTGTATTATTTTCAAATGGGTGTTTGATTTTTTTCTTTGCATTTCTTTGTGTAATATTTGATTTGCTTCTTGAATTAACATAAAAGTTTTAACTATATTTGTAGGAGTTAATCTAACCTTCTTTCCTCTGTGATCTCTTTTACCCAGTCTTATATTCATTTATAATGATATTAGAATGCAATATTTTCATAGGTACATCTTGTACTCATGAGAAGATTTTTTAATAAATTTCTTCAAATCCTCATCGGTCCTAATTTCTAGACACCAAAAATGACGATGAAAACAATTTATATGCACATATGTGTGCCTGTTAACACTTTAGCGGTCACAGTATTTTTCTCAACGAAACTCGCCATATAATGGTTAATTAACAATTCCTTGAGTTCGTTAACCAACAAAATAGGATCATTGGGGGTGCCGGTTAACTAAAGCGAAAATAATTTGACTTGCCGGCCGCATTTTTTGTTTTTCTCAATGAAACTCCTAATATGCAATTGAAATAAAATATGAAAAATCAGTTCTGAAAATCAACGAAGTTACACTATTATGAGTGGTGGGTTATATGAAATTCAAAATTAAAAAAATTACTAATAATAATAATAATAATAATAATAATAATATTGCAACAATGGTATAAAAGGGAGGGGAGCAACTAGTTTATGAAAATCAGAAAAATCGGACCATTAAGGGGCGGAGGTATACCTAAAAACAGAATGTTTGTAATCATAGAGGACGATTAAAGTATCCCGGAGGGAGATTGTTGTTGTTATTGTTGTTATCATATCAATTGGGTATTCGCGCAAAGGATAAACACTGTCATGTGAAAGTTTGCGGAAAATAATCTGCGCATGCGCATGGACACATACTCGGACTTGCCCTTACGGACAACGGCCGTCCTTCTGCTTCAGTTCTGAACGGCAGCGGAAAAAACGTATTCCAAGGAATGCTGGAGTTATGTACAATTATTAACCGGTAGTGTGTGTACTCTATCAACCTTGGTAGTGTAAAGTGTACAATAAATGCAGGCGGAAAGAACACAACGGTTTCGGAACACACAAACAACCAATCTTAAGCTTAAAATTAACTATGTAGCTTAAATGTTACATATCCTGTTTTAGTTATACAACTAAGTAAATGCAATTGGAAACGTTAATCTAACAATATAACACATTAGTAAAACAATGATATGGAAAAAGTATATACTTTTAAGCCTGCGAGTACCGCCACGGGTGGCCGAGGCGTTAAGGCACGGACTCATGAGCGGGAGATCTGCGGTTGGAATCCCGCCAGGACCGTCCTCCCTGACTGGGGTTTTTTCCAGGTTTTCCTCAGTCTTCATAACTGGCAAATGCCGGGGAGGTACCTAAACTTAGGCCTGGAACGCTTCCTTCCTTAAAAAAAAATATCCTTTCCCAATTTATCATTTCATTTCATGTATCATCAGTGTCCATCGCCTGTGGTGCCTCAGTAGTGAAAACGGGCGTTAAACACTACTCAAAAAAAAAAAAAAAAAAAAGCCTGCAAGTTTGGTTTTAATTAAATACATAAATATATCTTCAGTTAGCGTTATTGCTTTTTACTACAGTCTGTGCTCTTGCTGAGGAATTTGCTTAGTTTACGCAGCTCCTGTGTGACGAACTATTTCCGGTTGCGGTGGTTGCATTTCCCCAATAAGCAGCTGTTCTCAGAAAGCCCGTAACCGCACTGTACAATCAATGCTTATCATTTTTAAATTTCGTACCGAATTTACTTCCTGTGCGTCTTTTTGTATTCCAAATAGTTGTAAATGGGATAAGTAATTTTATAATCCTTACGAAATTTCTAATATCCTTCTGCCATCCTCAGGTGTTCTCAGTTTTCAGAATACAAAATGTCCTCGAAAAGAGAGCAGAAAGGAATTCCATAACCAATATAGGTATAAATAGTATTTTGTTTCCGAACTATGACAAGATCAAACTTAGTATGTAATTGAAAAGTAGGTATTGACACAAAGTAGCTATTACTTCAATTTTTGCAATTGGAAAACCCATAAATTGTACTACAACCTTTGGGTCTAAAACACAATCTTGCTCCTAATGTTTCTCATCCTCGCAACTTGTATATTGAACTGTCGTATAATCAATACTGCTAATCACAAAAAACACCTATCATAACAGTTTGAACATTGGTGGCAAGCAACCGGTTTGAGCTAGCTAGTCATGTCGGCAGCAAATCGAATACGGCTTTTGTCCAGAAAACCTTATTACCTTTGATTAGCAAGTTGCTGGATCGCTGGTTAATGACAATAGACGTTGGCAGAGGGAGCTAATGTAGCCAATAGCGCTGTACTGCTACGCATCACTTGTCTGGAAAACAGTTGCGAAACGCAATGCTAATAATATGAATAAGATTTGATTTTACCTTTGTTGTTAACTGCAGTCGGAGGACATACAGTGTTTGGAGCGCGACCAAACAAATGAAAGCGCCATGCGCGCGTGCTGATGCGCAGTAAAACAGTATCGCATTGTCAAAAAGATGAAACCAGCGCGGGTTTGAAAGTTGAAATAAAAAAATGTTTTTGTATTTCAGTTAAATGACCTCCATTGCTATACAGTTTCGAATGTTGCGTAAATGATTAGGATATGTATTGTGGCAACAATACCCCCGTGTGTTGCATCCCATTATGTCGCATTGCAGCCCCCTCCCGTCACGTTACGCGCATGTTTGTTTGATTTCACGGGAAATTGCACCAATTAAAATGACTATTATTTCATGAGCTCGATTTTCGAACTCATCAATCCGTGTAATATGCGGAAAACGAAATTGTCTATGACAATGGTGGCACCACTGGTCGAGGTTTTCCTCTCTTGCGCTCGGAGGCAATTTGTGCTATAAAGGACTATTGTACAGATCTGAAATTTGCTAAACGCATGAAGTAATGCTAGTTAGAATTCGCTTTTAGCAAACAATGAGTTTTCGGACCGATGCATTGAATGTAATTTATTTTTCGGTGAAATGTGAGTGCCTTGATACGAAATAATTTACTGATAACATTTTAATTGGCTTTTGGTTTGCATTTTAATATAGTACGCTTAAGGAATCCTCAGGTACAAATCGTAGCTTATATTTCATAATTTCTTGGAATCCAGCTCGAAATTTGTCTGTCCCTGCAAGTGTGAGAAAACATTTTAAGACGAGCTTTTGTGAATTAACCGACATCAGAAAGGTTCGAGAAACATAAGCAATGGAGAAATATATTTTAATTGAATATAACATAGTGTTAACCCCCCCCCCCACACACACACACAGGGTGCCAAAATGTATACACACTTCAAGCAAATGAAAAAACTGTGTTAACATAACAAAACTGAATTCACACAATCAGAAAACGATGAGCACTAATCATCTTAGACTTTTACAGTTACAACAGTTGCTCAAAATGCCCACCATCGGCGTCGATACACTTCTGAGCACGTTGAACCACTGATTGAGCAACGTTTGCGAAAGTGTCCTCGTCGATTGCAGCACATGCCGTTTCACTTTCTTCCCGAAGTGCTGTCAGTGTAGCTGATTTTCTACGGTATACAACATCCTTAAGAGTTCCCTATACGTAGAAGTCCAACGGAGTTAGATCCAGCGATCCTGTTCTGTACACAAGTCTTCATTGCCTTTAAACTTCAACAATATTCTCAGTTTTCCAATACCACTTCAAAATTGCTTTCTGCTGTTCAAACGATAGTCTTGGCTCCATTTTGTTGTAACAACAAAACTTAAAGCATACTTTACAGCCTTAAAGTATGCCAGTGATATTGCAAATTAAATGTCTATAACCCTGGAATAAACAAACTATTTCGGCGTCATTGTGGCGTACACTGCTACGCTGTGTTGTCAAATATAAATATAAAATAAAAATATAAAGATTGAAAATTTTAAAAGTACGAAGATTTTCAGTTTTGAGTAATTTATAAAATTAAGGTATTTTAAAATTACTAACATTTCATTATGTGCTGTAATCTTCAACAGTATATACCAATACGTGGACAGTAAGAGGATGGAATTCACATTTTTATAGAATGTAGAAAATTTGTTGACTGGAAGAAATGAAATGAATTGGAAGAAGGTTGATAGACTTACAGTGGCTAACATTTTATTTTTATTTTTATTTATTTATTTATTTTTTGAAAATCAGGCTAAGATAAGGTCCTTGGGAAAATTTTTGTGGAATCTGAAGATGAAGTAGAAATGTCCAATGGACAAGGAGAAGTAGTGATTCAAATTATATAGAAAGTTTGCAATTTTATGTCTGTAAGAGCTTGAACTCTGGAATAGAAGTAACGAGGAATAAAGGATGAGGGGTTAAAAGTGTTCATGGGTTAAGCCAAAGCTTGTAGATTCCCATTAGATATTAGAAGAATTTGCTTATAATAAAAACAACAGACTCGTTCGTTAAGTAAACATCAGGATATTAGAGACGAAAGGAGATATACAAATGGGAGGAAATCTTTCTTAATTTAATTTGTAAACAGCGATTGCAATACAATGTTTGAAGACGGTGGCCAGACCTATGAAGGGCATGGACAAGTATCTTGCTTAGTATTTCAATAATTTTCTAAAATTCTCAATAGGATCAAGTGTTATTACTGATGCAAAAGAAATTACTGGCATCTGCTGCTTTCACTTAACTATTTGACTGCTTTATCACTTTGTTGTATTGCAAAAATTAAAAGCGCAATATAAGTGCATTTTAGTGACTGAAACAGACAATATTGCTCAGATTTTTATTTAAAACAATATTAAGTTTAGTTTTTAGGTAATGTATATTAATGTTGAAACATTATGGCAGTAAATTCCTATCAACCATTAAAAAAAAGCATCAACTGGATCATCTGAAGTAGTGACTGCATGCTACTTGAGAGTGAAATTGTTTTACTTTTTCCCTCCCGGGATGGCGGAATGTCCTCTACTCAAGTTTGGGTAAGCAGAGGGTTTCCACGTCTCCTTTGCGACCTCTGGAGCTACGCCGAGGAGGATACACAATGATGTGATGGCGAACGGCTTAGGTGTAATGAAGTGATAACGGTGTGCCTGTGTGTGGAAGGCCATGATCAGCCTGGGCATAATAACTGCCCATTGCCACCAAATATCTATAGGAGGAGGAGTAGAATATATAGGAAAGCCCCACACTCGCCGTGATCCCACTCTAATTCTCCCTTTCTCACTCCTCCAAAAACGAGTTAGACAGAGAAATACAGATAGATCCAACAAGCAAGGCCTGGCCGTGTGGAGAAGCGTCGTCGTCATCACACACACACACATATATCCTATTGGCTAAAGCTAAGCAAATGGGTGGGAGGGAGGTAGCTTGCGAGGGTAGAAGGGATTATTGCGTCGAGCCATATTATCTCAGGCGTCCAAACGCTTCAATTTCACAAATTCTCTGTCTAGCTGCTAGAGCTAACAGTTAGTACTCCTGCAACCCTTCCCCCCTCCATCCTCGCCACCGCCCCAAACGTTGATACTCGGCTACAGATATTCCTGCGTGTGCACACCGTCTCTTCATCCTCTTCCCACCCCCTGTTCTTGTCCTGTCTAATTCCCTTACTCCAGCATCAACATTCTCTGGCGTTAGCTCTGCCCCATCCCACTTCAGCCGGCCCCCTCGCCCCTTTACACCCATGCACCAAAACATTTATTTTGCTTACGCCTTCCAGGGATGGCTTCGCAAATTCTCCGTGTAGTATTCACTTAATGAAGTCGCTAGGAAGCCTATTTATGTATCTTGGCAGAATCCTGATATGCACCTCGGACCAGTCCCGGTTCCGCTGTTTTCTCAATTTGTGCTTGCATTGTTTGCGTTACGTCGCGTGACATCTTCCAGCCGGAGGTCTTAGTCAAATCACTGCAGTAAATGCAAATTGAAAGCCGATGTTGACGCTTTCAGAAGGGATTGGTTGTCCCAGGATATTGTCTCTGCCCTGGGACATCGACTGTTTTCGGTGTGATTGTGTCGACAGACTAGGCATTCACAATGAGAGCCACTAGCGTTATCTCTGAAATTCTCATATATGTAATGCTTTGTGGAAGTTTTCGTTTGGAAACCAGGAACAAGTGCTGGGTATTTTACATTCTTTAAGACTCTTATCTTATAAATAGATTCTGCCAAAAGATGACCAGTCACTGCATTGGCAAACTGATGCACAATCGAATAAGAGAATCAATGATGTGGACATCACGATCACTTGATGTTGATACAGGAACACTTGCATTTCGATGATTACTGAAAGCAAATATCCAAGAACTTTTGTCAAGACTTGTGCGGCTGACAAACATGGTGTTTGACTGAAAGCACTTGTAAATGTAGCTAAAACAGAAAATGTGATCTCTACTGGTTGCAGAATTTTTGGGACACCGTTGAATAAAGTAAATAGTGGGAAATGAGAGCTGAGTTTTCTATTTACGCAATACATCAGATGAAAACTGACATACAGAGCTCTGAAGCACTGTGAGGCCTTATCTGTTCAAGCTATTTTCTGATACATGTACATAATTCAGTCTGGAGTCAGAAACTGAGCGATAGTAATTGTCTGATGTACTTGAAATAAGTAGATTTGCCAGGTTTGGCAACTACTTAAGTAACTCCATGAAGGGAAATTAAAAAGGTAGAATAACCCCACGATTTTTTTTTACACAACGAAGTGATTTTTAATATTGAACTTCTTGAATAAAATAGTGTTAAGGTTTGTGACTACTAAATATTTATAAAAAGTATTTATATTGCTGAGATAGGGGTGAACGCTCTTAAGAGCAAATCCGAATATTTTCCGATGTTGCCTTCTCTTTTGTCTTCTACATTTTATCTTCCGTTCCTTAATTCTCTTGTGTATCAAATTTTATTCCATCATCTCAGTACCCCTTTTCCTGTATTTCTTTCATGTGATTTATTTTCGTTTCATGTCCTCCTCATTTTTCCTCTTAAGATCCTCACTCCATCGATGTTGCTCTTTTTTGTTCACCTTCCATACGGGATATGATGATAAGAGTGCGTAATTGTTCAATATAAAACAAGGTTTACGTTTTATTTTACGGTTTTTATATCAAAGCAATGGACTGGCAGTATCCGCCTGGAAAAAAATCTTTTAGATTGCAGCAGTTGGTGTTAAGTGTTTATGTAACACTTTTACACCTTTAACACTTAAAAATTCTTAATATTTTTACAACATAAGTTTAAAAATATTAGAATAGTGTTGAAGCTTTATTTAGAATTTGAACTTATATTATTTATGGGGTATACATTTATTGCATATTTCTTACAATTAAATAATTGAATACGAGATGACAATTGTCTGCAATTTCCATTAACAATTATGAATTCTTCTTTATTACTCTCTATATTCACTTTTTGATCAAGGATTTTTTTTTTCAAAACTGAAAATATTTTCGGACAATCGCTAACATACCCATACCATCAACGTCCCGGCATCTAAGTTCCTTCTTCAATATCTGAAAGCATGCATGCTTTCTTCAGAATCACTCATTTTGAAAAAATTAATTTCCTTCCTTCCTTCCTTCCAGCTAATTGGTATCTGTTATTATTAATTAGCAAGCTAGTCCACATTGAGTCACAAGGTATTAGAATGTAATTGAATGCTTTTGCTATTATTTAGAAATGATCCATCGTATCTATAAACTATTCTACGCAACTGGTGGGATGTCCTGAATTATCGCTCCTATATAATTACAGATAAATAAATTGTGGTCTAAAACAAGGATGTATATGGACGGTATTCTTAAAAAAATGAAAAAAGATTGCACATAAAGGAATAGAGTTGCAACAGAATAGATCAGTAAATATTTTTCTACTTGCAGATGACATAGTATTAATTGTTGGCAAAGAAGATAAGAGTACAAAAGCGATATATCAACTACATAAAACAAATAAAGAATGCAATTTTAAAGACTAAAACAAAAGTAATGGCATTCCGAGGTAAATATCCAATAGAAACAAAAATTGTGTGATAGAACAAAAAAAAAAAAAAAAAAAAAAAAAAAAATAGAACAACTACCACACTACCAACATTTAGGCTGTGATTTCGCATATGAAGTGCAATATGTTAATATAAAGTTCCAAGCTGTGTGTGAAACAATTAGGAAATATTTTGAGAAACGAAGTAAGAAAAGACACACAATTAAGATTCTACACAGCCATGGCCATTTTTTTGTTAATTTTTTAAAGTTATGCTTGGACTATGGAAGAGAATAAAACTCAAGCAGCAAAAAATTCACTTTCTATAATTTGTCAAAAGGTTGCACAAAAGATCATATAAGAAATGAACAAGAATGGATAAAACACTTCAAAAATAATGACAAGGTACAATACCAAAAACCGAAAGAAAGAAAGAAAGAAAGAAGATCAATTGAAAAAGCAAATTAAAGATGGATAAAAACAAAAATGTAAGATAGGGACGGGCAGAACCTAATAAGTCTTGGAAGAAGAAGAAGAAGAAGAAGAAGAAGAGGAGGAGGAGGAGGAGAAGAAGAAGAAGAAGAAGAAGAAGAAGAAGAAGAAGAAGAAGAAGAAGAAATTACAGACTTGTTCTGCAAAACACACTCGAGCGGTATTTTAGGTTGATATTCCTAAATAACAATTTTAGTATTTGTTTATGCATGGAAGAGAATTTAAGTAACTTATTTTGTAAATGTAGGAAAATGGTCATTTTAAGTAAACTTACTATTCAAATAACAAGAAATTTGAAGGGCGAAAGTGCACATAAGCACAAGGAACAGATTCAACACTCTTTTAACACTTCCTGCAGCAGTTTTTCTTACCCTGTACCTACACTTGAATTTGGATATTTAGTAACATGAAACATGCGGAGGTATACATTACACAGGACTTGTTATGCCTTGCCACACGAGTATTTTATTCACAGGATATGGCTATTAGGACTGCTCTCAGATTTTGATGTTTTACCACACGTCGTCGATTTGTCTGTTGCAGCGCGCAACGCTGGCCGAGAAAGAAGTGAGTGCTCTCAAGGAACAGCTGGCGACGGCGAACCAGAACTTGCAATTGGTAGAGGGAAAAGGCGGGGGTGGCAATAAGCCTCCCGGGGGCGGCGACATGGAGCAACAAACGATGGACATCATAGCTCGCTCTGGCCTCGAAGTCGAGCTCGCCGCCAAGGAGAAAGAGGTCAGTATTTTAGCAATTTGTGTCTGTGGAGGGAGTGAATGTTCCCTTGTTTTAGGCGTTTTAGCTATTAATGTGAAATGCGCCTTCCTCTGCTATTTATGTAAATGTCCTTCATTCTCTCTACATCCTTTTCATCTTCCTTTCTGCTCTTTTTCCCCTTTTCTTCAATTCCCTTTCGTTCTTATTTTTCTTTCGCTTTACTCTTGCTATCATATTGTACAAATAAGTCTCATTTCCTTTTACTTTCTTATATCGTGTCACATTCTCATCGTGTATCTACTTTTTTTCTTTCCTTCTTTCTTGCTTTCTCTTGTTTCCCCTCTCATTTCCTCATCTGTCACCTTTTATACCATATTCCATCATATCTATGTCTTTTCTCTGTAACTCTTCGCATTCATGTTAATTACCTCTTTTTTCTTTTTAGCGCTCTCTCTTCCTTTCCCTCATCTTTTGCAGACGGCTTTATATCCAAAAATGTTCTAGAAAAATATGTAAAACTTCTTTCATTTTACACTTAAAAGTTACTTCACCTACAGCTTGAATATTTTTATGGTTTTTTAATGTTAATACCTTGAAATATAAATTAGCATAAGAAAAAGCAGAACAAATGAACCTGCCAGAACTAATAGTAAATTGATGTTGAACAACAATGATATTTTCCATTTTAGATGCATGCTGTCACAGAAACTTTATACAGTGCATACATTTTATCTTTCCACGCTCGCGGAAATAGAGTGAAAATGGCGGAACACAACGCATATCAGCTGCCCACACCCGCGTCCATCGCGTGATCGACAAAACACAAACGCGCTTACCCTTTTTAAAGACAAAGGCGGATATGTTTCCCATTTACTATGAGGCAGGCGTTGTAACACCTATCTCGTATGTTTTGCACTTCCATGGTTATTGGGTTTGTATTTTTGTCTTTTAATCTGCCCAGATCTACTGTAAAACAATACGCAATACTGCATAACCTTCCTATTGATGAATATGCGCGTCCTTGAATGGCTGCGCGCGCAGCTAGTTACTGTTGATGCAGGTCCCATACACGAAAGTGGAAAGATAAAATGTATGCATTGTGTAATTAATGCCATACGATTATTGTAAACAACTTATATTTGAAAACTATAACTAGTAATCAAAGTACCACGAAAGTATACATTTTAACATTACACCTGCTGTTATTTTATTTATTCTCTTAGCTGGCCTCCATTTTCAGGATTTAATCTATTTAAATCTTGTGTGTTCTAGATCCCAAAGTCATATTTTGCCCTCCAAATTATTCGGTTCTTCGAAATGCAAGCAAATAAAAGTTGTTGAAATCCTGAAAGAAAATGATACCGTTATTATTCCATACGTTTCCGATCCCAGCGCACCATAATTTCCAATATCGTGATATAAAAATTAAGTTAAAATGCCGCCTTAAATTTTAACTGATTTAATTCCAGTTTTACTTAGTGTTATGGCGTGGTATAAATAAGAATAAAAATTGAAAAAGTCAGAATTAAAACTATATTCTGCAAAGAAATGAGTGATACCAAAAGAAGATGCGATCCTGGCGCACTTTGAAAGAAGTGAGACTGTGAAGCAAGATAGTGATATAAAAAGCAGAAGCATTTGCAGCAACATTTCATTTATTTATTTGTTGCAAATAACAAAATTTGTTGATTACAATATGTTTTCTAAACAAAACATGATTAAATATAGGTTTGAAACAATTTGAAACGGTTATCAGTATATGGAATCTAAAAAGAACGATAAACTTGAATCTTCCCGCAAGATAATCGAAAGAAGCTACGTTAATAATTAAAGCGCGTGAGTTTTTAGTATTTGACGAGTGTTTCTTTTGCTAGCAGAAACTTTGAAGCCCTCGTAAGCTGATAAAACACACACAAAGTCAGTTAAACCAGTCTTACTTTACTGCGCATAGTGTTAATGACAGTAACCTTCCTGACCCATATATTGGGAAACGTTCAGATCTCTTGCAATGCAGGAATCGAACAGATGGTAAGAACTCCGCCAAGTTCAAGACTATGTCCACTATCCCGCACAAGTTGGTAAACTGTTTCCGGCAGTTGTGTTTAGTTTGTGTTTGGGCGCAAATTCACACCCAGGGCGATGACCTTGACTTAGAAAGAGGAAACAGGTGCTGAGTTGTTTGAACTCGAGGGGAAGCAAGAAAAGAGAACATCTATAGGCTTTTACAACGAAAGTATTGAACAATGGTAATGCACAGGAACAGCATTGCAGGAAAACATCGCAGAGTTGTATAAAGTGGCAACCCATTTCCCACATTGTGCGACTTTGGAGCGGTATTGCAACTTTTTTTTTCTATGCGTGCTGGCGTTACGCACGAAAGGTAACCTTTTAAGAGCACAAAACGGTAGTAGGTTTAGTACTTTAAATTCGAGTTATCTGAAAGTGTATACAGTCACTTAGACTGCAAGTGGTTACCAATTACAAAACCTTTTCTTTAAAAAAAGTTACACTTTCTTTTGTTTGTTTATTTTGAAAAAAGAACTTAGGGGGGGGGGGGCATAATATTGAAAGCGTATTGGCAAAACAGGAGCTATTGTAATGTGTTTCTAATAACAGTGAACAGAGCGGATAAATCCGTCTCACTTGAAACACCAATATATTTTTATTAATAGTATTTAACGCCCGTTTTAACTAACTACATCTAGTCGGTCCTGGTGATGGTAACAATACTTGCCTTCTAAACCCAAGATCGCGAGTTCGAACCCGGCCAGGACGGTGGATTTTTTTCGGGCGTAAAATCCTAAGTATGGCTTCCTTCGGAAGGGAAGTAAAGCCGTGGGTCACGTGTCGTACATTTACGGCACGAAAAAGAACATCAAGCCTTAAAGAAGAGGCCTCTGAGCAAAAATATTCCTGCGTTTCACGCCCTGATTTGAATGGAACGCTGATGACCTGAGATGTTAAAGAGCGTCCGTAAATAAAACGAAAAAAAATCCGTTTTAACAACTGAAGCATCACAGGCGATGTACACTGATGATACATGAGATGAAATGATTAACTGGGGGAAAAAAAATTAAGGAAGGAAACGTTCCAGTGTTAAGTTTAGGGTACCTCCCCGGCATTTGCGATTTATGAGAACAGAAAAACCTGTCAGGGAGGACGGTCCTGGTGGGAATCGAACCCCAGACCTCCCGTTTATGAGTCCGTGCCTTAACGACCTCGGCCACCCATGGCGGTACACCAATAAATGAAATTGCTACAACTATTAAATGATAAACTTATTTAATTGAAACTGAACATTTTCTGATACCTTTAGGGTTGCAGTGCAATCAAATAGATTTCAACATGACATGCTTGAGTTCGTGTTATGCCACAGCAAGCATGTCTAGAACGTACAGTAACTCTGGCTTGCATGGAAAGGTTGACAACAAGATTGACAACTGCCGTGCTACAAATGAATCGTACGTAGATGTCAAGAAAAAGAAATGACTTACCTTATGCGATCTTTCATTAAGCAGCACCCAGAATTAATATTGGATTAATCACATTCGTGATTAAACGTAATAAGTTTCCCAGGTTCTGTAATTGCGTCTGTTGATTTTTCCTGATATGTGGCTCAAAAAAACACATCAATTTGTTCAAGATACTCACAACGCAAGCCAACCTTTGTCTTTATGTTCGAGCTTAATCCGTTGTGTTGTTTGAATGTTGTATGCTCGGAGACAGAGGCTTTTGTGCACAATATTATGAATCGTATTGCGAGGAAGCTGGAATTCTAAACCAGATTTTAGGATTTACTTTTTAGGCTTCTGTAAATCACATTCGAATGCGTTCAATTTAGCTTCAGAATGCTTACCGGTTTTCCGTTTGCTTGAACTTTGTATCCCAAGTCAGAAATGGGATATCGTCTTTGAAGAATTATTCTCGATGAAACTGACGTTGTACTTGCTTCATGGACTTCGTTTCTGCTAACCAAAGTACACACGAGCTTGTGTGCTCAATTGTCCACATAGGTCTTGCTTTACAATTTTAACAGTTGATTATATTATATATTCATTTCTCTATCGCATTCACCACCACAACCATTGTTGCATATATTGCAATCTGCACTACCAAACGTAGGTGCTTTTATTTTTCTTTGGCGTATACATTTTAGAGCCATATATTTTATTGGCGATTCAAGCGGAACATCATATATATATATATATATATTATATCCAGTAGCATATTCATTTGTCTGTTCCTAATTTTATATCTGCTAGTATTTCATTCGCCTTACGTAATAGTTCATATATTTCTGGTTTATCTTATATTTGTTTGCCCTTACAATATATACTTAGATTATTTTTGCATCATATGTGTATTTCTCGCTAAGTATTTCTCATCATCTAATGTTGCTTAATGTTGTCTTTATTATCTCTTTTAAATATTTGTATGTATCATCTTGTCTTTTATTTATGCACTATCTATACCTTATAGTCTTAACTCTGCCTGGCAAAATATACTATCACCACCACCATCACCAACAACAACAATAATAATAATAATAATAATAATAATAAATATATGTGAAGGATTTTTGGGATTTTTCCCCCAGTTCTTATAAATTTATTTATATGTAGTTCCTTGCAGATTCTGCACTTAATTTAAATTCAAAGTACTAAACATTGTTTACACTAATAGTTCACACTAAATAACTGAAATTGCATATGATTTAGATATCAATTAAATCTGAAAATAATGCAAACATTACTTTAATAGATCGTTAATTGCAAAAATCAGTGGTTCTCGGGTTGACACTGCAATAATTGGAGGATATTTGTGTCTTCCCGAAGGAATCTACAGTCGAAAAATTTACTCCGTAAAGTTATGCGGGTGCCAAACTAGAATGCCCAGACAAGTCCTTGACAAGTATAGAATGAAAATAGTACTTGCTTTATTATTATCATTAATAGATTTCATTATTTTTTTTAAAATAACAAATAGACTGGAAACATTATAGTATATTGTCGAAACGAAAAGACATTATACTGTTAAGCGACACTACAGATTTAAATTCAACTGCAAAACATTACATCTTACTAAATGAAAAGGAAAAGCGTGTAAATGTGCATTCATATTTTCTTCTTCCTCTTTTTCTTCTTCCTCTTTTGCTCCACAGCTCTTGATTAACTTTGCCCTCCTGCACTACTTTCTTCAATTATCTTCTGCTATATTTTTCCATCCTACAACTGCAACTTTGCAAAATTCTTCCATAGCATTAACTAATTTAATCTTTTTTGGTCTTTTTCTTCTTCCTTTCGACATTCTTTTGGAATTCTAATTTCATATATTCTCTATATATATCCTAGCAATCATTTTTTGTGCTTTTATAAATAGGGCAATATTTGATGTTATATATTTTTTTTTCATCACACTTCCTCCCTAACAGATTCATAAATACGTCTCAAAATTTCCCTTTCAAATGGTCTGAAATCTCATCAGCATTTGTCATATCTCACGTTTCCCCAATATAGGTTTACAGTTTATAAGTTTTAAATTTAATTCTTCTAGTAAAAGTATGTGTTCGAGCTATTGTAAATGTATTCATATCTAGAGCTTCTAGATGTTTAAAATGTAGCACTCCTTCAAACATTTTCCGTCCTGCTATTAAAACTGGATTTTTTTTTTTTTCGATTATGTGCTGTCATTTTAATATACTTAGTTTTTCTTTCATTCCAGTCCTATTCCTTTGGCTTTTCTTTTTAGTAACTTCTATAAATGTATTTGTGTCCCTTGCGATAATTACTGTATCATGTGCATTAGCACATTTTTTACTAATCGTAGAGCATATAGATTGTTCAGTTAGAATCTACTTCATAACTATTAAATTAAATTAAAAATAATAATTGCATATAGCCCATCTCCTTGCATTCATCTGCATTTTAAAATGTTCATTCCTGATTTTATAATACTACATATATGTTCATATAATGTGAAAAATAATTCACGAAGAGTTTGAACTGATTTGTCTTTAAAGATTATACAATGTAAGTAAAACATAATGAAAAATATCAACGTTTAATGCAGTGCTAACTCTCTTAAATGTGACTTCTTGATAAAGTAATTTGCTCTGACAGAACATTCATTTTGCTGCTATATATGTGTACATTAATTGTAAACAATGAAAACGCTCATTACTAAGTATTATTATTATTATTATTATTATTATTATTATTATTATTATAACGGATCGTATGTTAGAGTACTGATTTCAGATGTAATAAAAAGAAACAGCAAGTAATACAAATAAATGTGCTATATTTCGCATAACTGCGCATCCTTCTTTGCTCATGTGTAAAAAGCTACCAAGTTATCCGAAATAACGCGTTTCTAAATATATTTAAAATCTCATTTAGTCATCGCTTTAGTCTACATGAATCGTTTTCAGTTTTATAATTTGTGATATATATTTTCAAGAAATCTTTTTCTGTTAACATCTTGCCAGCAAACAGATTTGAACCCACTATCTCTTGGACCATGTGGCCTGCTCTTGTAAGAATCACAAGCCCCTATTGTCGTCAAAAGAACAAAATACAAAGAAAATTCACATCTTCCACTAATAATGAATAAAAAGTGTAATACTTATGATTTCAGGAGTACAATTAAACTCAGAGCTCTAATTGGCACTTGCGTTACATTCCAGCAGGCACAAAGTTCTTGTAGATCACTTTGCAAATTATAAAGATAAAACATATTTCTTTTATTTTTAATGGTCGCGCGGTGGCGATCGTGCGTTACATATTCCTCTTTTTGGCCAAGATCGCGTGCCGCAGCAACTAGGAAGCCACTCTGGTGTTCCACCCAGCTCGCGTGCCACTCACGAATTCATAATATCAAACTTTCTTGATCAAGCAGCCTGGATTACAATTATCTGGGCAAATGTAAAAGCATTTCTAAATGTTGGAAACTCATTTTTCCACACCATCCGTGTGTTGGGTAATGGTTGGGACGGGTTAATAGACTGGTATGGGAGGAACTGAAGTCTCGAACATAAAACCTCTGCGCTAAGTCGATATTGAAAATAAGGGAGTATTTGAATCACCACCTTTTAGGTCCATTTATACAAAACTACATTGAACTAGTAATACTTTCTAGCCTACGGCCGTATTAAAATGCGTATAACCAAGGAACATTGATGAAAATCATATCAAAATAAACAGAAGATTTCAAATATTAAAATGATACAAAAAACAAACATGTTTTTTGACCCCTCCCCTTTCTCTTTAATACTTCCCTTAAACTTCCTCCCAATATCTAAATTTACACGTTTGTTTAAATACTTTTCCATTACAACTATGTTTCCTAAGCAACATTTTCAAATATAGGATACATAAATAAACAATGTTGACTCCTAAATGTAAATAAATAATAGTATAAAGTTCAAAGACGGTAATAAAGCACAGAAGTACGAAATCGTTTCAAGACTATGATGGTACAAATGTAAACTTTAGAAAAAAAATAATTTCTAGAAAGTCATTTTGAATAAACATAAAGACATAAATACAGCTTAAACAAAATTTAATGTATGACAAACGTGTTAAATAACTTAGGCTGTTGGGACTAGTGATAGATAGCTGGGTCCCAGGTGATTATTGTGACTATTTCATTCATGTGGCGCCATCTTAAAAGCGACCAAATCAATGACACGAAACAAAAGTTTGAATTTTGACCAATCACAGTCGAATTACGGAGTGAAATTATCGCAAAAAATTTATCAAATCCGTTTTAACACAAGACGTGCATTTTTCTTCTGGTCAGTGTAGCCAGCTGTATACCTCCACTATATAGTAATTCCTGAACATGTATCACTAACCATTACCACTAGAGGAGGTGGTGAGCTATTGATAGCAAATAGCATGCGTAATCGACAATCATAATGCAAAATGGAGGGTTCTTCAAAGAATTTTGGTGATGCGTCAAATGTGCAAATTGATCTTATCGTTAGAATTTCCAAACCACAGAATACAAAGAAAAATAGTGACACTGTATGCTATCTTCTTCTTTTTTTCCACAGTTGGTATTAGAAAATCGAATGACAGCGATTGTAATAGTCAGCTTTTGACCATTTTAGGTCTCACGGTTTCTGAATAGAATATTCATAAGTATAATATTTTATACAAGTGTTATATTCTGTGCACGAATTCCAAATATATATCACATTTATTCTTATTCTGTTCATAAAATAGTGCTAATCCCGTATTTTGCTCTTCTGTATTGACATTACCGAAATCGACATTCTTCTTTCGCAAGATTGCTTGAAAAGATTAAATAAAAATACATTTATTACAATTTTGTAAGCCAAGTTTAGAGGAATTATATTTAACATCTTATTTTATTCGAAAATAGTCCTAATAAATATTACTCGAGGGTCTGGACTTTCCAGATATCGGCTATCTCAAACCCTCTTGTGATATACTTGTGACAATTAATAAGTGAGCAATGGAGGATATTGTAAATAGCTTGATATTAAGTGTTTACCTAAAACTTCATCGCTAAAAGCTCTACCGATAGAGAAACGTAAAGCATTTAAACAAATGAGTAAATGTTGGCTCGCTGCGTTCTGTGACAAGTGATAGCACACAGGGGCCTAACCAAATGCATCGTCAAGGTCCCACAGATATCAAACGCTTGGTTAACAGTCCTCAACTCTTTCCAAACATGTCACATTTCAGAGCGCACCGCGGGTTGCTCTAAGTGCAATTAAAATTACCCTAATTGGCAGAGTTCTACATTGTCGAGTCATTAAGCTAAATAACGGTAGGTAGCGGTGACACAAACCACATCTTGTTTCTTTGTTTGGCGAGGAAATCCGCTGGCTGGATTTTCCCCTGTACTCTTAAACGCAGAATCGGAAGTGTGAGCCATTCATTTCCTCTGATTTCTCCTTTCTGCGGTTTTTCTCTTGTCAGTTTCTCTGATAGATCTCAAAGTTTGAAAGATTCAGTAGAGGCTCAATAAAGGAAGTGTGGTTCTTAAGATAAAGCTCTGGTTGTAAAAATCGCGTATGTGTATAGCCCTCTTTAACCTGTAGGCATAAAGGACTTTGAGGGTTTCATTTGAAGAGCAAGAGCTTTTGCTCGTATCAACTCGCCAAAAACCACAAGCAGAGAATCAGATACGTGTATGTCGTCTTCGGGATTGTAGATGGAATTAAGGTTGCCTGTACATGAAACCGTTTCCAAGAAAGAAAGGAAGGGAAGAAACCGGACAGAAGGTTTCCGTCCTTCAGCGAAGGAATGGTCTGAATACATGCTGTGGACTGTAACCAGTAATTAGCGGTAAGCAGCCCAGATGTACAGATACGTTGTTCACCTTTACCGTAACTAATTTAATTTTTGTTTCATGCTATTCATTAACGCCGTTCTTTATCTCTAGAATCGACACGACAAAGAATTTAACATTATTGAGGTAACGGGTTCATATCTATCTAGAATCAAACTGAACGAAACTTCAGAACTATTCCTGTGTATGGACTTTCGGAAAACTGCCAAAAAGGGGGAAGAGCAACCCACCCTTTTTTTTTTCCTACTGTAAATAAGTGTACTGCATAAGAAATGCAATCTAATTATGTGTATAATTTCCATTTTAACAAATTAAGGGTTGTTCATACATTTTGCTGAAATGTGTTTAGACCTAAATGAAATTCGCCAATGTCTTTTTATACTTCGTTATTTGTAAAGGGGTTTGCGTGTATCTCTTTATTTTAAAAACTGAGGCATGATGGGATTTCTTTACACCAAGCCAACTAGTATTTGACTATCCCTCATTTTTTCGAGCACTTGTCATCACGGCGTCTGTTTAAATATTTGTTAATTTTCTTCACTTTTCATGAAAATGGGTTATATTATATTAGAGTGTCATTAAACATCACAAATCTTTTCACTGTTTATAGAGGGGTCTTAAACAACTAATTTGAATTAGGGAACAAAATGTCGATGTAATGGGCTATTGAAGTAATAGCAATTTAGTGCTCATAAATGCATACTACAGCTAAATAGAGTTAACATTTGTGTTAGAATAGATTTATGCCACCTTAATAATCGAAATAAATCTGGTTATTAATTACCAATAAACAATGTTAAAATAATCTGCAAAATTTCAGCATTGTTGTGCTATTACGAATTCATTTGCTAGAAACGAAGACGCAGTTTTATTGTTTTCTAATGTTGTCAGGTTTCATGCAACAATTGTTTGTTAAGCAACCAACAGATGTAAGACAAAACAGCTTATCACATAAATTACAAATTTAAGAAATGATTGCAGAATTTGCGAACATCTGATTTATGGGGGAGGCAAGAGGGTGTGCTGTAAGAGCTGAAAATTTTCCTAATAGAAGACATCCACTTCATACTACATTTCAATCAATGGCAGGATTTTGCGTGAATTTGGATGGTTTAAGGTGAATATGTCAGTGGCGTGCATGCCCTTTTGAAACTTTAAAGTCCTAGCATGTAAGTTTGAAACCTTTGAACCTAGGTTCTCTAAATTGCTTGTCTAAGGTCGATCTATGTAAAGTGTAGATATTTCGGTGCTATTTATTAACGCCCTGTACAACTCCGTATTATTATAGATGGCCAAATATGAACTAAAGGGAAATGCGTTTTTTAATATAATGTGCTTAATAAAACAAACATTTATTATTGTTAACTCCATTCCAGTAATTTTTTCGCACCCCATTTATCACTGAACTACGAGCCCACCATGGTCAATCTCCAGTATTCGCAGTATAATATATCTTTCCTTTCGTTTGTGATACTTTGGCGATTCAGTTTGTTCGCAGTATGACATATTCTTATGGCACCGAATATTTGAATCATCCTAAATGATCTGGATGAACTTGTCATTATCTTTTGTGCAAGTGTTAAGTAAATGATGTTCCATACTTGCTGAGCAGTGCTGCAAACATATGAGCGAATAACAAAGGCTTGCTCTTGTCGTGCTCAGGAAAATGGCAAGTCAGTAGATGGGGGGGGGGATCTGTAATTTCATATCCATGTATGGGACGGGATATAAAAAGTCTATGCAAAGATAAACATTTATATGAGATGAAAGCATTACAACTGAAAACGGCAACCTTTCTTTGTCCTTAAAAAACAAACACATATTTAAAACTGTTGGAATCGGAGAATTCTGAGAAAATAGATTTATCATAGAGATCATGAAAGGGGTATTTTGGAGTTTACAAAAGCAAAATATGTTGGAATCGTCAATGAAGACATAGAAAAAGAAGAGGACCGCACACACAGGATTGTAGGTGTCAACAAAAGAGCAGATTTGCAGACAGGAAATGGGGTAAAAGAAAATATTTGCTTATGAGGATCGAAAGTTGTCAAATGCTGAAACCAGGTCTTTATTTCTGAAGTAGAAGGTAAAGTGCATAAGGCTTTTGTATATCGACCATAGTCTGGAATTATAGGTAAATATAAAATATGCCATATAAAGACTTAAGCATATACATGTTTTCCTCTCTGTTCATCCATTGGTCTATTAAATTTATTAAAAGTTTCTTCAATTTTTTTTGCTACTTTTCCTCCTTTCTACTAGCACTCATTCCATTATTGATTCAGGTATCTTTCATCTGTCATTCATTTAATATGTCCATTAGATTGGATTAAATTGGTACTAGACATTTTCGGTACCTCAGCGTGTTCAAGGGCTGGCCGTTTGTACCTATGCTTCCAATGGGGTTACCTCTTTGAGATGGGGTAGACAGCGAGCTGCCAGGAACCAGGTGATCAAGCATGGACGTGTACGGGTTTTCTAACATTGTTTCCAGCGGGAGTTCCCCTGCAAAGAAACAAAACCTCTTAGAAGTGCCACTTTCAAACCACATGGCAGGAGAGAAACTTTTTCTAGACACCAAACCACTGCCTCATCGCACAGCCTGGCAAGAATCAACGGAATAAAAGAAGGTGAAATGAAAGACGGAATATTCGTGCAAAGGAAAGACCCATCTTAGCATTCGTCTATGCGACCAGGGAAAAAAGAAACGAAAAAGAAAATCTAGTGAACGGTCGTAAGGGAAATGAACGCGGTACCTCCCGAATGCGAATCCTAAGCACTAACGCTTCGTTGATATGTTTAAACCAACATAATATTTTTGTGCTATAATATATAAAATATTTCACTTACTTCACAGTTTTAGATATTCTATTTTTATGTTCTATATTATTATTATTATTATTATTATTATTATTATTATTATTATTATTATAGAAAATAAGTCAAGAAAACAAGTAATAATATAATTATTTATTTATTCTTGGAGTTATGACCACAGCACCAGAAAAAGAATTACTAAGGACCAAAAAGAAAGAAAGAAAATGTAAAAATGTGTAGTTCCAAATAAAACAACATTTTAGTAATTGCTGCAGAATTAGATGAGTGTGAATGTAATTGAACTATTATTTACCCCATGACAGAAAGCATTATGTAAACAGGAAATAAAATTAAACTTTGGATATCTACTAGAGAAAATAGAGCTTAAATAAACAAATCCGGCAAATTAATTTTATGTTTTAGCAATTTAAAGTGTAATTTTAAATTGCGACGTCTAATTATTATAATAAAATATTTTAAGTATTATTAATGACGAATAGGTTGGTTAATACATGTACCTATGCTAAAAATTTGTTTTAATGTTTTAAAGACAAATGCATAGTTATACTGCTAGTTATACATTCATATGAATAATATATCACCACTCTCGTGTAATTGGCAAAAAGGGTGCAGAATACCCCATAAGGATGTATTTGCTCATTTAGGTCAAATAAAAAAAAATCAAAATAAGGTCACTGGCACGTTAATATTTCATTTTGGCTGTAAGCCAAATTTCTAGCCGGCCTTGGTGTCCTTCACTGACCCATTTTGTTGATCGCAGGGCGCAAACAATAGAAAAACATCTTGTGCATTAGCAAGTACAGCATCCACCTGTTCACATTTCTCTTAATTTGTAGGAAGCATCTTGAGACAAGAGTGTATTTAGTAGGACGAGGAAAATGGTCAAAGTGCAAGCTGTTTCTTCATGAACAGAATTACCTACTGGTAATTTTCAACTTAACGATTTGCTCCCAACACGAACCTGGACAGTTCCTTCCTTTGAAAGAAACGCGAGCTGCGGTTGAGGTCGACGGCATGCACGTTTTTCTCCTTGCACCCTTCGCCCCTTGGCACGCAGAGATTTAGACAGAGGAAAGAAGCTTACGTACACAAGTAAGGGATTGTTCAGTGGCGGTTCGTGGTGAGGCATAAAAATTTAAAGAGCGGTAAGAGTACAGACATGTATATTTAGCAAATCGTACGTACCTTAGTGTTTTGTATTTATTGTCAAGCCCCTCAATGGAAAAACGGTGTTTAGAAACACATATATTGTTTTATATATTCACAGTTTTACAGTTAATGCATGATTTACCGTGTCCATTTACGTATAGACCTGCCATTGAATAATTTACAGCTCCTTCAGTTTTTAACCAATCATGGCTGATTGCGGTTGTAATATTGTACTGGCTTTCGCACCTGGATAGCGATTTTCTGCAGATTATCGTATTTGATTCGCAATTGTTTCTGCTTCTCAACAAAATGAAACTATCCTAAAGAATATAGAACTAAGTTCCGTGCTATTTCATTGATATGCAAGTAAATAGTAACACTTGTAGCACTTTATTCTGTCCTTTGTAAAGCAAGCTGGTTGTGAATATAGCTGTAAGTTAAAACAAGATACGCAGACATTAGCGGAGTAGGTTCCTCTACGTCACTGTCAGTGATCTTAGACTATTATCTCTTAGAACTTGCTAAATATTTGCCATGCTACGAAAATTAAATTTGTAACACACCCATAGTCTCCCAATGGAATTAAAAAGTGGAAGGAGTTGCATAAAATGATATCAGAAGTCATCAGGAGCAGTTTGGAATCGTCGGAAGCTAATCCAACCGTAGAAAAGTGATTTAATTTAATTTATAGCAGATTTTGGCACCAGGTCGGAAAAATGTTCGAATGGTCAGGAAGTTGGTGACGTCACTGTTGTTACCAGCAGCAAGAAATGCACTGGACTACAGCACATTTGAAATAGTGCGAAAACAGGGGGTGTGTTGGATATCTCTCAAATAATGATTTAAGGCAGTTTCATTATAATAAACTTGGCGAACATCTAATCTAACCTCATGTAAGCAATACTGGTTATTACAGGATCCTCGTAAAACTTGAACCTAACTTACTCTATTCGCCCTTAAAGTGATCCCCCAAAAAACAATGTCACGTGACATGACGTCACTAGCATGGCTGTATGCAATCAAGTACAACACAGTAGTAATTTACACAAGAAAGTAGTCCCATGCTATCTAAATTTGAGAATGGGTTCATTAATAAATAACATGTACTGTACAAAAAAAAAAAAAAAAAAAAAAAATACTTAGACTTGAATTTAATTACTGCTGATTTAATGAAATTTAATTGCATAATTGCAAATTGATGAGCCACAACTCCCAAGATGCATTTCGCCTGATTTCAGCGTTTGTTTAAACAAGGCAGAGTCGCAAGCAGTTTACACTTGTTATCATGGCTGACGCTAATGAATCAGTGCTGCTGTTTCTGTACTACATAATCCGAGCAAGCCTTTCACTAGTGGCGAGAAAACAATTATTTTAAACGTGTTTTCAAAGTTCTGCGGAAAGTATCCGGCACTCGCAATAAAGGAAGTAGTAAACCTAACCTCAGAATTTACCGGTCTCTTGTCATTACGTCGCTTATACTTACCACGTGTTTCCGACAACTGCGCAGCATTCTTGGGGCGAATTGCGGAATGATACATTATGTTTGTTGAAGTTAGGATCACTCCAAGAGGGAATAACTGATACGGGTTAAATTTAAAAGTTGCAGATGTAACCCCTTGGTTATCTTAAAGTTAACAAGATTCATCCCGCTAGTTTCATTCGCAAGGCTCACTTAAATAGGTTGGCGCAAAGAAATGGTCTTGTCCCGCCCTATAGTAATATATATATGAGTTGGCGACTAGTGGATGAACGTAAGAATATGATGTATACAGCCTCCATATGAGGAATAATGAAATACATAGACGCGATGGCATATTTGGCCGAAAATAAAGGATTTTAATTAACAGAGAAGAAATAAATATTTCTAAGGTATGTAGAAAGTGCAAACAATTAACTGATAATTATCGTAACAATTAATTAGAGAAGAATACTGTGGACTTAACGGAAATAGGAAATAAAACGTTTAAGCGGATTAATGGAAAATTTAGAATATTGAATTAATATTTTACATTTTAACGCTCTGAAAATCGCCATTTGGACGTAATTAAGTTCAACTTTACTGGATGTGGAAGATTGTCAACTTACCATCTATTTATACACACTGCAAAATTATTTATTCTAATAAATTCCCCAAATTTCACTCTACATGAAAAATTGACCTTTCAGTATCGTTCCTATCTTCTTCCAGAAAATCCATTATCTTATTGCGGACGTCGGTACAAACTTTAATGATCGTAGGGCTTTATTAGTTGTTCTTCAACCAAATGAAACAATTCATTTAATATAAAATATATATCCTACTTTTATACTTAGCACAATTTTTTCTTATAATTTAAACACTTATAAACACAATGCGGCAGATTTCATGGAAATTGTTTACAAATAACAGCTGTGAAGATTACCAGAAACAATTTCGAGTACCATTACAACTAGCAAGGGCCAAAATGGCCTTTAATGGTTTGCTTTTTATTTACATGTAAAATAAGGAAGGCTGAGAGGTATTACGGATGCCAAGGATACTTGACGTGCCAAACGAGATGAAATGAATGACAAGGCTAACCACGAAGCCGCGGTGTTGGTGGCGGAAGTTGCAAAGTTTACGCTAGAGTTGTTTATCGTGCAGTGAAGGTATCATGGTCGCCTTACTAAAGTGTCGCGGACAGATGCTACTGGTTCCCGGTTATTTGGACACTTATAGCCCTGACAGGGAATATCCGGTAACGCTCATCTATTCAGGGGTGGGCAGTACTAGATGCTTTCAGAGTTTTTACCCCAGTCATTAAAAACGACTATCGAAATTGAATGCCAAATGTCTTTTGTTTATTTCCTGGCTGTTTGTAGTTTACATAAAACATTTAATGGACTGTATATCTACTGTATCACCAGAGCAAATCCTAGCAATCGGAATAAATTCTTTGAAGACTTTTGTTTATATATAACTAATACGATAATATCAATATATTAAAATATAATGAGGAAATCTTGCAAAAATAATACCAACATGTACGATATTTCAAAAAGTATGGTTTTTTCGTCAATCTTCGATATTTTATGTGACAGTTTTAGTGTTTTATTATATTTAACGCCCAGTTTTCTGGTTAAAAATAAATAAAAACACCCAAGTGAAACCATTCTAGGGGAAAATTAAAAAGACGAATTTCTAAAGTAACTGAGGACATATTTAACATTTTGGACTAGTTATATAAAATGCAAGCAGATTGTTATGGAGAACAGAAAAATCGCAGAGCAAAGAAAGCTTTAGAAGGGATTTTCGATAGCAAAGATGAAAAGAAAACGATTGAAATATAGTGAACTTGTGCACAGGTGTTATGTTGTGCAAATTAGCGCCGTAAAGCTGTTAATTTGCATTTTGAAATTGGAAAGAAGGAAAAACGACCTGCATAGCTAGTAGCCCATACTGAAATAGCAAAACGGTTCGATTCTTAATTCAATATTCCATGTTAAATTCCGCATACAGATTAAGAATAAGTGTATATTTTGCTGCAATAGCCTAATGCTATTAGTTTTTCGAAATATTAATTTTTGTTATAATTTTTATAAATTGTATAATTAACAAGGTTTTCTCTGAATATATTGTACTAATATAAATTACTCCAATACACGCCGCTATTCCATAATTTTATTGCAATTATTTTTAAATGTACTAATATTGTTTTAAGTTTTAAACATATATCTTAATTAAACGTAACAACCAACTGAACATAGTTAGGGATGTTGCACCGAACTGCAATTTTTTACCCGAATGTCTATATAGTCTTACCTGAATAAGAATGAGCAAGATTTTTTCACAAAAAAGTACTAAAGTAGGACGAAACTTAGAACGTATAAATAATGAAAGAGTAAGCAGAGAAATGACTGCATTTCAAGCCTATCAATCATGAAATTGAGAAGTAAACAAGTGGTAAGATTGTGTTAACAGAATGCGACTCTCAAAACGAGCCTTAAATTATATACCTTGAAGATGACTGGAGGACTATGAAGGTGAAACAGTCAAGGTGCCTAAATCACAGTGAAGAATGTAATCACGGTCTGGCAGCATCCAAAATTATCTGACTGCTCTATCTTAGACGAACACACCATTACCGCTTTAAAGGCCTAATAAACCCTTCTGAGGTTCAGCATTATTCATGTCTGGAGAAGCAGAAAAATGTGGTTTTAAAGACGCACACTTGTTGATGTCTGCAAGCAACAATCGTACATACCTTATTGCTTATGTTTACTGTGTCAGTTGTGAGACATTTGGCCCCTTCGATGCGGAATGTCTGTGGCACCCCTGCGTCTAGAAGTGACGCCAAGATCTGGAAATAGATGGACTTGATCTCCTCTTCATCTCTTCGCACATCTTGATCTCTAATATCGGCGAGTTTGTTTCAATCTCCGCTTGGATGTGGAGTTGCGTACCTCACATCAATCACGCGTAATTCGCACCTGCCCCAAACATCTCTGTCACAAATTATGAGTTAAGCCGAGCGTATACTTAATATATTACACGCGTATGGGAGCGTACGGAAGAGCTGTCCAGATTGCTTTCCTTTGACCGAACTTCTTTTCTGCTCAGCAACAAATGTCAAGAACTGCACATGTCGAACTGTATTGTCTCCCTCGAGCAGATCCGTTTCCACAAGTCTGTATTGACGTAACGCTCTCTTCAAGCCAACATATTAACTAAAGACGGATAAGCTCAATGCGTTTTTTTTTTTCCTCTCAGAATGGTTTATTAACAATTTGTCTGGGAATCTAGCGGGGTGACTCAAGCAGTAAGGCTCCGGGCTCAAATCCCAACTTGGCCTTGGTTTTTTTTCATTGTTTTCCTGGGTGCTTAAGTGTATTTCACACATTTTCCGTTCTTTCATTTCATGTTTCATCACGTTGGTTCTTTTATTGGATCGAAAGTGCCCGGCGAGTTGGGCTAGTGCGGCGTGACGATGGCTTGCGCTTTAGAAAGGTTTCTGCCCCTGCGTAAGGTTTGGAGAAGAGCTTTAACGGTGTCCGGTATTCTTTATGGAAACAATCTTAGATATCCCACCTAAGTGTGCCTCGCCCATGAATTCTGGCAGCTCGGTGTCTCCCTCACCATATCCATTCCTCCGGAATATCAACTGTATAGCTGAGCAAAGCCTTCGTCCCTAAGAATGCAAGCCAATTGCTCTTTTCGACATTTCTGAGAAGCAAGTCGTACAAGCCAATTACTAGCATAACAGCTTTCAGACAAAATTCGCTTATTCCCCTCAATTGTCTAAGGTTAACTCTTTATTGATAAATGAAAGTATTTTTTAATAAAATACAATTTTTTACAAACTTTGACTTTTTCCGAAATACGAGTACAGTATTTTATTTACTAATTTTTAAAATGTATATTACCTGTAAATATAGCAAAGTCCTGGGAACTATTGGGTAGTGCCTAAATGATACACTGACTTATGTGGATGAAGCAGAACTTCAGAAAAACGTTCCATTCAAGTTATTTGTTCTATTAAAATTAAACAAAAACGAGTTTTAAGTAAAGAATGGGTGAGCCCATCGATGAGTTTTTCGTTTAAAACTTTTTTTTTTTTTTTTTTTTTTTTTTTTTTTCAAGTTCAATGCTAAATCTTGTTGTAGCTTTACTTTGAGCATGATTTAATATTTCTATATGAAATTTAAAATTGCGTTTCCATCGACGTGGTGACAGTGGTGACACAATTAGGTCGACCCCCACAGTCGACAGACCACCATGATCGGCTCGGCTTTGGGCGGCACACGGCAATAAAACAGAGAGTCACAGAGTGTGAATCAACAGTAAACATGGGCGATGAGGCACGACTTTGTGAGCTGATTCACCCGCGTGTAGTGCTAACGTAGGGTGGCCAGATTCCGCTTTCATGGAACAAAAACAGAAAAGTCGCGACATTTAACATTGCTATTGTTATTTTATTTTTGAAGTAGGGAGTTTTGAAGAGAGTTAACACGCATTCTGATTGTCTTATTTCTTGCTTACTCAAATAGCCCACGAAACACCGGTCTAGACGAGCCAGCCGGAAGGTACATACACAAAGGCCACACATGGCTTATAGGAACAAAATACGAGGGCTATTCATACTTTTTTTGAAAAAAAAAGGTAGTTTTATTTTTCAACATAATCTCTTTCAAATCTATACATTTATTCCAGCAATTTTTAATTTATTTATTCCAAACAGAGAATACGATTTTTTAAGCTCTACAAAATAAGTATTTGTTTCGGCATCAACCTCTTTATTTGATGTAAATTTCTTCCATGCTAGCCATTTCTTCATGTTGGGAAGCAGGACATTGACTTAAGGAGCCAATTCCGGAAAGTTGGGAGATGAAGAATTTCATACCTAAGCCCAATAAGTTTGAGGTTTCCAATCGCAGATATGTGTGCTGGCTCGTTATTGTGATGGAACAGGACCCTTCGGTGTTTTTTCTTGATCGTGTTGTCTGTTTGTTTTAGTAGTATAGCGTAATATTCAGGCTATCGTTTTGCGCTTTTAATTACGCCGTGGCAATCTCAAAACACAATCGTCATCACCTTTCCTTCTTAGGGGCGTTTTTACCTGTTGCAAAGCACTGGTTCGACTTCTCCTTTGTTTCCAGCGTATAATGTGAGTGTACATTTCTTGACTGTCACCTACGAATTCACTTGGATTCTATTTAAACACAGGAACTGATAACTCGTTCTCTTTTCTTGTTAGTAGTTAGCAAACGCGGCACCAACTGCGCCTATAGGCAAAAGGTATAAATATTATGCACCCAGACTCCAGAAAAGCTCACAGCTTCAGCATTATACCGCATCTTCAATATCCAATCGCTCTGAAGTATGTCGTTGATTTTTTCAACAATTTTTGAAGTAGACAAGACGTTTGTGCGGCCACACCTGAATTCAATGAACCGTTTATACAGCATTGTAAGAAAAAGCGCAGGTTCACCTTAATGTTGAGTTTCATCTTGGTTCCTGTGGGCGCTATTTTATTAATACACGAAACTCCTATTTCTCCATTTTGAATGCTTGTTTTCACATGTAAACAAAAGAATGGCTATCTAACACAGACTAAGTTTCGTAACTGTTTATAACCATGTGCATCAAAATTCTCCAAGATAACGTTAATAAGATTGCCTTGCTACATTGTAATAAAAACTGACGCAGCCCCATACAGTGACGAATAATATGCAACGTTTCTGCGTAATGGGCCTCAACCACCCTGAAATTAAATATGTTCTGATGACTGAGACGGTATGGGCGACTTTGGGGCACAGAACCTTAGTAGCACAGAAGTATTTTTAAGCTTATTACTAAATGAATTAAATATATTCTGTTCATATAAATATATTTTTCATTTGAAAACCCATAAATGTGCAGTAATGCTCTGTCACACGTAGTAAATATCCATAATTAATGGTTATCCGCTATGCCACTGCAACACGTGCATACAGCTGGGTAAAAAATGAGTATCGTAGTAAAAACCTTAAAAATTTCAATGAACGGTGTACAGGCAATTACAGTCAGTTCATTTGTGAAAGCTACGATGGTCAACTGTTACAATTTATTTTAGTTTTGATTTTTCTATTTTGTTCTGTTATTATGGCCAGTGTTAAATCGGGTTTCTAGGCTAAGTGTTTTTAAGTGGACTATTAATATCTTTGCAATAATTTTCTATGTATAATTTCACGCATTTCTCTTGCCTGCATTCTAGAAATCCTTTCATCAAGCGCTTTAAATAGAGGTTAGGTTAGGATAGGATAAAGTCAAGCGAACAACACAAACATTTGAACATGCTGTTCGATAATTTATCTACCTGAGTAGGTTTGACCATGTTTTGACATGTCTCAAGGTTACACATAACGGTCTCAGCGCAAATGTAATATTTGAAGAGGTAAGATGTGTGGAGAGTTTTCATGTGAAACATTGAGGAACTCTGTGATTTGAAGCATCGCTCGGTGATGAAATTTCTCACAAAATAATTGAACGTGCCAAAGGAGATCTGCATCATCATACCATAAAGTCAAAATTTGCAGCAAGCAGTTTAAGTGAAATTGAGAGTTCATTGAAGACCTTCGCACTGGGTGGACTGTAAAAGCACTTTCACAGAAATATGCAAGATAATTGAGAATTTTATTTTGAGAGATGAATTACGATTTTTGGAAGAGTAGAAGAAAATGGGCTTTTCGGCTGTTCAGTTTGAAAAATAACTAATGAAAATTTGGGCATTTCTAGATTAGTGAAGATGGGATTCAAAGTGCTGCCCATAGTGCTAACTTTCGCATTCTTTCCTTTTCTCAGTTTTGAAGAAACTATTTCTGGACAAGGGTTTTCAAGTGATGAAGATGCCAAGATGGCTGTAAATCCCTAGACCAACTAGAATTTTTTCTAAGGGCTTAAAGTAAACGCAGGAAAAGCGAATGAAGAGTGTTGAATTGTCATTGGACTATTAAAAATGCATGAAAATATGCATTTATGAAATACTTTTTTTCAATGCCGATGTAGATAAATTATTGAAGCCCCTTCGTATGCAATGTGTGTTTATACCTCTCGATTTTAAGCAGTTAGGTGCGCCGTTTTCTGTACCCACTCTGTCATGAGCATTTCATGTACATCGAAGTAATTTGAGGCAACAGAACACGGTTCTGATCAAGAGTTCTACAGCCCTAAGAAAGTGCCGGTAGGAGCATACCCGATAAAACGTTGTTGCCAGTGAATGGGATGCAGATATATAGTCAGTGCAGTTGAGACTCGCGCGACAATCTCGTTTGTGCAGCCCTGCATTATAGGGGAACTCTGTATGTGCCGCGGTCTATTTTTATGACACACAAAGGCTACCGCTCGCGCACTGGGGAGGAAGGGAAAACGATGTGGCGGAGGGGAGGGCGTGGAGAGACAGGTGGGTGAGAGAAGAGCTCGGGAGTTAGGTATTTCAATTAATCGGATTCTTTGTTGTTTGAACAACTTGGTGGTGGTACATTGTTCGGTAATTTATAGCATTAATGCTTTGCCTTTCGATTAAAGCACCCAGCTCCAGGTTTTTGCCAATTCGAAAGTGGCTAATTGGTAATTTTGTTGGCGGTGAGAGAAAGAGGAAAAATAGTCGCTTTTCTTACCTTCATATGACCCCGAAATGGGTGTATGCACATCGCGGTCTCCGGAACAAACTTGGAAAATGAGAAAGAACAAAGCTGGTGTGTTGCAGATTAATGGGTGACGAATCCTAGCCAAGTGCTAACGAGCAGGATTAATTACATCTAGTAATCCGAAATGTATTATTGTTTTCCAGCTGTTTTCAGGATTGCATTTGAACTAAAAGCTCAGATTTGTTGTCCGATACCGTTCTGTTTTCATTCGCACATAGAAACATTAATTTTTTTTTTTTTTCTGATCGTCTCTATTTAGTGTTTATGATTTCCGTGTAAGATTTTCAGAGAACATGGAGTGAATCTAATTCAAGAACTCCTAACTTTATAGAGTAGCAAAGAAAAGTTGCAAATTTTTAAGAGATTTGTTTATATCAAATATTCTCGGTTTTTTATTTTTATTTTATCAGATAAAATGCATAAATTTCATTTTATTATTTTCAGTATTAATGTTTAAACAAATAACATTTGAATTGAGTGTGTTGTATTAAAAGATACTTAATACCTTTACAATTAATACATTTGTAAACCCCTAGAGAGGTTCGACAATGCTAAATGGCAGGTTGTCCATACATATCATTTATGCTGTTTTCCTGGTATTTAGCTTTGATGGTTAATCTCCGGATTTAAATCTGTATTTTCTGTCCAGAAAAGAATTAAGTTATAGGTTGCTTCGTATTCAAGTAGTGTGATGGTAGTGGTCTTGCAAAGAACGGGCACAGGTTCGTCTACTGCAGCTTCACTTGTTACATTTTTACTTTCAATTTTTTTAGGGGGTCGTTCATCAAATATAATTTTATAAACTTTTTGCTTTAAGTTGCTTGTGTTATGAGATAAATACAGAAAATGACATGGTTATTACTCACAGGACTCAGTTTGTTGGTACCTGATACCTGCTATTTAGAAGTTTATGAATAAGAAATGTTTCTTGCCTAATAGGGTATCTTCTCTTCTCAACTATTCCCTTTCCTCCTTCTCTTCTGTTATTTTCTCTGATCCTTTCTCTACCCCTCTTCTCTTTCCTTGTCTACTTGTCGGTCCTGGTGGTGTAAGGGTTACCATACTTGCCTCCTAAACCCAAGATCGCGGGTTCGAACCCGGCCAGAACCGATGGATTTTTTCGGGCGTAAAAATCCTAAGTATGGCTTCCTTCGGAAGGGAAGTAAAGCCGTGGGTCCCGTGTCGCACATTTACGACACGAAAAAGAACCTCAAGTCTGAAAGAGAGACCTCTGAGCAAAATTTGTCGGCCATTTCACGCCCTGAGTTGAATGAGACGCTGATGACCTGAGCTGTTACAGAACGTCTGTAAATAAATCAATAAAAATCCTTGTCTACCCGCATTTTCTCTTCCATCCTTCTGTCCACAAGTTCCCCTTTCTCTCGTCCCTTCTTCTATCCTCTTCTCTACTCATACCCTCTTTCCTCTCACCTATCTACTTTTCTTTTCTTTTCCCTTCCTCTTCTCTGCTCTCTCCTTCTCTTTGCTCTTGTGTCATCTCGTCTTTTCTCTCTCTGCCTTTCCTCGCTTTTCCTCATCTTCTAATTTTCCATCTTCTAATTTTTTCTCTTCTCCATCTCTCTTCTCTCCTTCCATCTTTTTTTCTCTTTTTCTATCCTCTCTTTCTGTTCGTTTTTAATCTCCATTCCTTTTTTCTCCTCTTATTCTTTTTTCTTTGCCGCTCTTCTGTTCGTCTCCTCTCCTTTCCTGTTCTCTTCCAACTACAGAAAGGACATTTTTTTGTTTTCCTGATGGTTTGTTCTGCTTTTCAAGTCTCTTATATGTTCGCTTCTTCGAGGAAATTACAACAGAATTCCTCTCTCTTTTCTTCCTTTCCCATTCTTTGCGGAATATACAAGGGAAAAAATCTGCTCCTCTGTACTGTTTCTTTCGCGTACTTCCCTTCGAAGACAGAAAAAGGAAGAGCCTCTATTCTCTACAGTTAAAGATGAAAATTAATTTTATTGGCGCTAAAGTTTACCATTCTTTGTCTCTGAGTTGAGGAAAATGACCGGTTATAATTATTTACCACAATGTTTACTTCATACAGCAACCTCGTGCCTTAAATATAGCAAATGGACACATGTTGAATTATTTGGCAGAAAAGAAAACCTAACCTCACCTGAGCATTTACGTGATGATTTTTACAGTTACTATCTGATATTAATTTAAAAGTTATAAATATTGACACTTACTTTGGAGAATGAAAATAAAAACGGTAAACAGCTGTTATTAACAATGACTTCACATTCTTGTTCATTGTTTTATCACGAGGATAGCAATTATAAAACTGGCGCATCCAAGACGTTTATAACGCGAAGTGGAATAAATACCTTTCCCACAAAATTCCGCTCTGCTGTGATAACTTATCACATCCGGATGATTGTTCATAGGAAAGCTTTGTGGTTGAGATCGTGCTTAAGGAAGACCTTTTAAGATGTGACTTAAAGGATCTTAGCATATTTCTTTATATGCAGGGAACCAGTCATATGATTTTGAAGCAGAAAAATGAAAACTCTAAATCCGTTGATTAAATAAAATAGACAAATTCAAACAATAGAAATAAATGCGGAACAAATCTTAACAACCTCGCTCCATTCCTCCAAATGTTATCGCTTTCGTCTAAAGGCTCTAAACGGATAAACTAGTAATTCTCCAGTTTGGCGTTGTTACTTTCGCAAGCGAAGATTATGTAGAAACGATGTATATGTCCTGTTTCTCATTTAATTAACAATATCTGAAGGTGTCCTAATTAATGAAATATAAAAGAACAAAATATTTACCCTCATTTCTACACCAGATCGCCGTAAGCACTAAATATATACTGAAAGTGATTGCAGAAACGTGACAACGTTGTTTTTCCGAAGGAACTCTGATAAATTAACTCCCTCACGCGTATTATATAAACATAACCTTAATAAGCACCTAAGTAAGTGTAATTTCATTGCGGAAAAAACGCCGCAAAGGCATGTTCCGTACTATACAAAATTAGAGAAAGTTAATATCCTTGAGAAAACATATTTTAGCTTTTTTTTTTTAACGAAACAATGGCCAAGAACACACTCGTTTAAATAATATAAACTATTTGTTAATAAATGTTAATTTTCAGCATTTTACAAAACATTTAGAACATAAATATTTTTTATTATAGCGAGGCCTTTTACGCGCACTTGTTTTTGTTTAAATTGCTAACAGCTTGTGCGCTGTTTTAGTGGTTATGTTTAGTTTGCATAGCTTTAGACTTGCACAAATTCACAGTAGATAACCAGTAAATGGTATACTTATTTACTGCAGTTAAGACTTAACAAAAATGTTATTAAAGAATTTTGTTTCACAGCTTTTAACAATTGTGTTCCTTTGCATTTGTATGGATTAAAGTTGGGTGTCGCAGAAATGTGCACTGTTCAGTGTGCGATTTCCAGGGGGGATGGGGAGAATTTCCTCCCTTCTGAATCGAACCACCCTCTGATCCAACCCGGGATGCTCATTTCCCCACTCACTGGATATGTAAACCTAACACTTAACATGTAATTTAAATTTCTGAAGCCGTACACAGAAAGTACACATCCTATAGCTATTTTAAAATTAAAATGTATTTAAAAAGCATATATTGTGCTAGGTTCATAAGTTTCCGGCCTCAAATTATCGCCTCTACAAAACCCTTATCTGTTTAGTAAATAATTGCAGCTGTAACTTCCGCTCCGCTGTGTTCGGTTGTTCACATATAGTTGCATAAAGAAGGTTATGTGTAGCAGATTGTGTTATTAAATTCTTCACAAAGGAAGGACTTACTTCAAATGAAATTAAACAGCGATTGGACGGTGTATATAGGGAAGCATCCCCTCATATTCTACCATAAAAGTTTGGGCCAAGTATGGTTACCACTAGACCACCAGTACCGACACCCCCCCCCCTCAGTGGTAAAAGCAAAAACCCCACACTAGCACTATTAAACATGGCAATTGGAATCTCAAAAGGTTTATTGTTAACTTCAAAATTGAAAACCTCTTTATAGCGCATTAAAATGTTTATAAATATCTTTAAGATAAGATGGACGAAATATTGAGAATAGCCAAAATTTCTTAGCATAGATTTTTGTTTTTGTTGATTGATTTATTTATGGACGCTCTTTAACATCTCAGGTTATCAGCGTCCCATTCAACTCAGGGCGTGAAACGGCCGACAAATTTTGCTCAGAGGCCTCTCTTTCAGGCTTGAGGCTCTTTTTCGTGCCGTAAGTCTACGACATGGAACCCACGACTTTACTTCCCTTCCGAAGGAAGCCATACTTAGGATTTTTACGCCCGAAAAAATCCATCGGTCCCGGCCGGGGTTCGAACCCGCGATCTTGGGTGTAGGAGGCAAGTATGGTAACCACTACACCACCAGGATCGACAGAATAGATTTTGAAGTAAATTACCCTTTGAGGAAAACGAAGTATTTACCCGTAAGCAAAATGCTGCTAATAACATTTCAGTTTTCAAGTCATGTTCACATTAAGCATCTAGTAGTAATGAAAGTATCACGTTAACACACGCTTTCTTAATAACGTTTAGCGTTTGTCGTTTAGATATAATGATATCCTAGTTCTGAGAACTGCGTATAAATACCAGCAAGGAAAGATCACATTTTCAGTCTAAATTGCTAGAGCAGGTTGGCAGCATCAAAGAGGAGCGAATTTAATCTGCGCAGCTGGAAATGATATCACATGACACATCATATCACGTGCTCGATAGGGTTAGGCTACAGCAAGACATGTTAGTTCAAGAAGAATCTGGAAGTCAGCCGTTTCGCTATTAGCCAATAATACTGCTCGATAGAATACTAAGTAGATCGCCTGGTAACGGATATGACGAAATCTTGGTTTTTGTACTCGCGTCATCACATACATTTTAATGGAGCGGTTACGGAGAAGTAGGGAAAGTCTGTTATTTTGTGAATGGTGCCCATACAAAGTAGAGATGCCACGGCCTAGCTTATGGGTAGAAACGTGAAAGTGTTTTCAGTGTCAAGCAAAGTAAATATTGCATTTTAAAATAGTTATTTTTCTACAGCAGTGGGGTAACGTTTAGAATGCGTGGTCTGAGGGGTTGAAGACTGCTGCTCTAGACAGTAGAGGGTGTCCATCTTGAGCTTTTCTCTTCATGGATTGTGATACTCCAACGTCCCAGGTCTTGTTGCCATAGTCAAACGTGCTGGCGAAGTGTTCCAATAAAACATCATTATTACTTTCAAAGCTAGAAATTCAATGTATTGAGATCAGATGAAAGAGCAGACCAAATCACTAGGCCTCCACGATTTAGTTTAGATCACTTATATGAAATATTTCGGCAGCTGCACAAAAATGTGCTGGTTCCCCATCATGCATGTACCCACACGTGGTTAACTTCAGAAATCTTACATGTCCGAACAGAAATTTATATTTATAAATCTTTCGAGCAAAATAAAACCCAATCGGTGTATCATTAACGTTTGTGCCAAATAGGTAGTTCCAAATTGTTGCTGGTGTCTTACTTCCTAAACTGTGTAAGATTTTGAGTTATATCATGGAAATTATACACCCCAATATAAGCAAACAAAACAAGAAAAAGGAAAATACCGTCTTGACTAAACGCACGCAATAATCACGGACAAGATGTTTTTCGGAGGAGGGATATCTACTTCACAAATCCCTTGCAATGGTATGGATAAAGTTAATGAACTGCAGGGTTTTCTATGGTCTGCCTTTATGGTTGCTACCGTACTTCTGATGCTGTTTTCACTGTTGCTGCATTATCTTCCACAATCTAAAAATCTTCCTTCTTATAAGTGAACTACTTTCCAAAGACGAACATCTATTTTCTGGAATGTCTGTGGGTAAATGTTGACCAGGAAATTTTTGAGCATATAAAAGGCTTGCTTTAGCCTTTTATATGTCTATATATTTTATATGGGTTGCTTTAGGCCCATTGTTGGTTTTATGCTTCTCTATTGGGACAGAAAATGTTTGGAAGAAGAGGAAGGCAGCGTTCGATGCCTAAATTTAGGGCACCTCAATGGCATTTGCCGTTGGTGAGAACTAAATAAATCCTAGGGGGAAAAACTCGGGGAGAATGGTTCTGGCGGGTTCGGACTACAAACCTCCCGTTCATATGTCCATGGCTTTACAACTGTTCATTACAGTTAGCAATCCACATATGAAATGCGCGTCTATCATTTTCCGATAGAATATTCTATTATCAACGAAAGATTAACTGAAATTTGAAGGTGAGGTTAACCTTTCCAACAGATAGATAATAAAATAGCAAAATTAACACCAAAATTTACAATTAATGCTTCCATTCTTTCTTTAAAATATAATGAAACTAATCTGGCCAAGGCATTCAATATCAAAAATAAAATAGTTATAATTAATTAAAAATTAATTATAACTTGAAAATTAAATGAAATAGACTAAATGTTTATAAGCCTATTTAATGTGTATGCATTTATATTGTATGCTATTAAATGAAGTTTTTATATACAATGGGATTATTTGGGTTACGGGCTCTCTAAGCGTGACTGCTTACTGGGGAAGTAAAGCGAGATAAATCGCGGCGCGCAAAGTTAGTATTTATATTTTTACGAGAATAAAATAATACTATGCTTAAAACCGACCATCTAATATTTGTTAAACTTATTGTAAGAGGTGTTGAAAATGATAACCCTCAATAGCAATACATTGCTGGCAATTACTTAAATTTCATCCGCCTTTTCTTCCGTAAGAACACGACTGTTTCGAACACGTTTCTTGTCACAGTATGTAATTATTTGCAATAAAAATACTATAAATTATTTGGGATGTCAACTTCTTGAAGACGGGTATTGAATTGCCGAAGAATTATATATGAATCAAATTTCAAGTTCAGCATCTTGAGGGAACCTTTCTCTCTTAAATTTGTAACAAGTTAGCAAACTGTTTCTTTACTGGAACAAAAAACGCCAACCACTTGCTAATGATAACTACAAACTGTTACCTGCACTTGCATGCCTTGACGACCGTGTTCTCCCATACGCACTTGTGCCCTGTCAAACGGTAACTCAAATAATCTTAGTGATACATACAAGTGTTCCCGAATCGCCGTACATTTCTTCAAGTTATACCCTCGTGTAGTTTCATAGCACGCATGCCATATTGGTTGCATCTTGCAGGAGTTTTAGGCATGAACATTTCTTTCCTTTAATTTTGCTTATCATATTTTCATTATCGATTAAACTAAAATAATTAATAATTAATATTCAATCGACATGGAACTGTTTATATATGTGTATTTCCCCCTCTGCTTGTATGGCTATATTAAATATAATTTCTTTTAGCTGTTAGTGATTCTGGTCTGCTGAATTTATTGTAAGTATTTACGCAATGATAGTGAAACAAAGAAAACTATATATGAAGTATCTGTAATCCGTTATCGGTAATCAGTTGTTAACCTGCTGCGTACCCAACCCTACAGCGTAATGTGGGTTGCCTATTGCGGTAATTCTGGGATACTGTGTATATCGCGGTGGCGTGGCTGAATGGTTGGACGGCTTGTCTCCTTTCAATCCCAGCGGCCTAGAGCGGGATTTGTGGCGGATGAAGAGGTGCCCGAACAGGTTTTCTCCGGGTATTCCGGCTTCCTCTGTGATCTGTTCTGCCATTGCTTCATCATTTTAGGAAGCAACGAGGAGCCACAGACAATATCTCTCCCCATAAAAACTGTAAGCATAGCTTGGCGTTGTTTAGCATGTAGGGAATACCGCCACGGTGGCCGAGGTCGTTAAGACGCGGACTCGTGAACGGGAGGTCTGGGGTTCGAATCCCGCCAAGACCGTCCTCCCTGACTGAGGTTTTTACCTCATAAATGGTAAATGCCGGGGAGGTGCCCTAAACTTAGGCCTGGAACGATTCCTTCCTTAAAAATATTCTCCCCAATTTATCATTTCATCTCATGTATCATCAGTGTCCATCGCCTGTGGTGCTTCTGTAGTAAAAACGCACGTTAAACACTAATCAAAAAAAAAAAAAAAATGTAGGGAAGGACCTGCCGTATGAATGAATGCATTCAGCCTTTGGTCAACCCTTGATTTTATTTTCTTTCTTTCTTTCTTTCTTTTTTTCTTTTCTTTTCTTTTTCTTTTACAAGTCATTAATAATCTGTCTAATGAATATCACGAGTTTTTCTAGGATTTTCTCAGTATTCATCACTGGAGATATTCTAAAGGCTTCCTTTCCATAGTTTTATCTCAGTTTATGATTTCATCTCGTGTATCACCAGTACCTGTATTAAACACTGTTAAATGATATCTAAAATGAAATTAACCTAAATAAAGAATTTACTGTTACTGTATGAATTTGAGGGAATTATCTTTTGAGTTAAAAGTTGCTTATTTTTAAGGGTTAAATTTTAAGTTTGTACAAACGACCACTGGGTAGCGCTATTGAGATATGTCATTAGTATTTTCGCAACAATTGATATTCGTTATTGTGACAACGAGTTACAGCTTAGAAATTGACAGTTTGTTTACAATAAGCGGTTAAATAAAGCAACTTTTCGAAAAAATGGAAATTTCATATGCAGGTTTTCGTTGGTGGATTTTTTTACCATTTTAGTAAACAGCAATGAATGCATAGAATTGCTTCGTTCAACTTTTATAATGAAGAACCATCAAAGAATTTACAATTTGTGGTCGTGCGTCCTTCAGTAATGAATTTCATGAAGGTGGACCAAAATCGCCATTAAAAAAAAAAAAAAAAAAAAAAAAACCGATGCTGTGCGCAACATGATTGAAGATGATCGGCATGTGACTTACAGTGAGATAGAGCCAGTCTTAAGCATATCGAAGACTGCAGTACATTCGATTTTGCATCAACATTTAGCTGTAGAAAATATCCGCATTCCACATATTTGATCGAAGCTTACCACAAAAAAAAAAAAAAAAAAAAAAAAAATGGACAGCTTAATTGCTGTAATGAAATGCTCAAAAATTCCATCGAGGAACTGAAAAATCCGCATGCAACATCGTAACAGGTGACGAAACTTGAATATATTCTTATGAACCGGAAACTAAGCAACAATCCACTGTTGGAGTATTCCAAGATGAACCGAATACCATAAAAGTTGTTCGTTCACAAGCACTCCAAGAAAAAGTTCGTTTTTTCTTCGGTTGTACTGGATATGTCGCAACTTTCCTTTACAGGATCGAAGAACTGTTATTGTTGAATAGTATACAACAATCTGTTTCCTGAAGTCGTCGAGAAAATCAAGAAATACAAACGAAAACGTCGCATCAAGACAATGCCAGCTCTCACACAGCACGTCAAACAAGTGATTATTTGAAGGGGGAAACAAAACATCGAATTAATGTCTCATTGCCTTTATGCGCCTGGTTTATCGCCCAACGACTTCTTTTTGCTCCTGAATGCCAAACTAAAAATGTGTGGACAAACATTTTCATAGCCTCAAGAAGCTTGTTGAAGCCTTTAAAAATCATACTTTTGAGACCAACTTCAGAGTGGAAAAAATGTTTGAACGCAAGCAAAAGTGTATAAAATTTAAAGACGAATATTTTGAAAAGCAATAAAACAGTATCTTCCAAAAAAATGTTTTTTTTTTTCTTTCCTAGTTTTTGTAAAAACTTAAAAGGTAATCTCGTATTGTGTCATCACTTTTCTGAATCTAATTAAGCTAATAAAAACTTTATGCTGATTGTCCTTTAAGTACATCGAACTTTTAAGAAGTGTTTAATTTATCTATTATGAGACAGGTAACCTTACAAAGGTTCGTCGATGGTCTCCCGAATGTGATAGAAAGCCAAGCATCTCTGTTTTAATATTAAGCTATTATCGAGTAAGGAGCTTTTCAAAGCCCCATTTCTGTTCCATCGTATATAATATGCGTCAAGTTTATCGTACACTTTGGCCATCTGTGTGCTTAGACTGCGCTAAAGGTTTACTTGTGAAAATGACTCTATCATCAATGCAAGTAGCTCGAGGCAGCAGGTGGCCGGCTAATAACTCAAAAGCTAATCTATTCGTCTCTAACCGTCTGAGAAAACAGAAACATAAAAAATCGCTCTTTATTCATCCGGTACAGAAAACAGAGGCTGGCCTGTGGATCTAACAACAGTCAGCTCTAAGGATGATTACGCGTGTTTTTCATGAACAAATGTGAATCGCTATGCAGGAGGTCTCTTTCTTTCACGATTTCCCTCGAAAAAACAGAGCGAGCGGGGAAAACGGATGGTGGTGGGGGAAGTTATATGGAGATCGGGAATGATACGTGCATGCATGCGGCCGCCTTTTTATGTTCTTAAAAATAGATGCGCACAAAAGTTATGTGGAATGAATGCGTATATGGGCCGTGTAACATTAAGAGAGGAAAGATTCGTCTTAATACGAAATAACGGCATGTGTGTTCAAAGGGATTAAAAATATCGAACTGTTGATGGGAAAGTTCACGATGCTTTCCACGTATTGAATCTTGTAATTTGAGTGTGATAAGAGCGCCGCATAGCGTTCATGAGCCCTCAGACGCGGAATGCTTTCCCCTTTAGACATTTCATCTTGGTGCGATGGCAACCGTAGCGCTGCCTTGGTTCGAGCCACAGTTATGTGTTCTTAGTCCCCGTGTCGCTTAGCAACTTTGGTAAGGTGTTTTCTTTTTAGTCAAAATTTGTACATATTGGGCGATCAAAATAACTTCCAATAATATGTTGCTTCGTTCAATCTTCTTACACGTTTTAAAGCAAGGCTATATTGAAATAATGCCCAAATTTTATAATTGTTATGTTTTTAACAAGTTTAAGATTTAAATTAATAACAAATAACAAAATTTATTAGGTCATAGCAAGTAAATGCCATTGTACGTTTCTTAATACAGAATATTTATAAACTTTTTACGCAATTTTTACCACATAAAGAGCTCTTCGTGGTGCAGTTTTTCATCATAAACACTTACATTTTCACTAAATCTGTAAACTTTCCTTTTTCTTACACAAAAGAATTTAAACAAAGATTTTTGTTTTAACATTAAAATGTAGCTAACCTTATAATGCCACACTGGTCCTCACGAAACACCGATCGAGCGAGCCCTGTTTTCCTATTTTAATACCCCCAGAGCTAATAGTAGTAGCTAGACAGCAAATGTTTAGAGGAAAATGAATATTTCAATGTATACAGTTAACATTTTTTGCATTAATGCCTGTTAGACTAATTTTTAAATGTTTCATTCTTATCGTTCATTAAAAAATAAAAATTTGAAAAATGTAATAATTATTTTACACGATATAATTAATTCTCTTCTTCCAACACTTGATAGCAATTGATAGCGATTTTGGAAATTTACAGAATATGCATCAACAATGTGTAGCGATATTTTTTTATCAGCAACTTCTCCATTTGTTTATTGGAAGTGGCGCAAACCGTCTGAGATTTTCTCTGTTGAAGTGTAACAGTGCAATAATTGCATAAAAATGTCAGGCGGCTTTGCGTCGATGCTCGATTCTCTTTCAGTACAGATGGAACTATAGCTATGCATGTCTGCAAAAGACATATCTCAGAGTATATATATATAAATTTCCGTTTTTATTAAATAGTTTGTTTTCTCAATGCTCTTATTTATCTTTTCTGTCCAAACAGTTGTAAAAAATGCGAATTATATACGAAACATTTTGTTTAAAGAAATACAGCTTATACAGTGAGGTTATTTGAGTTACGGATGGGCAGAGCTCGTCTGCTTATTGGTAGAAACTAGTCAAGGCCTATTGCATGTAGCAATTGATACATATGTGAAAACGGATTCTTGCAGAGAAGTGGTAAGGGGACTGACAATTGGGTTCTAGATAGACAAACTGTTCCGAATCACCGTGTTCTTACGAAATAAAAGTTACATGGAATACAGGAATATCCTACGCAGATGGCAGCAAGGTATTGTCACTGAGGGGCATCATTTTCAAAACCTCTTTTAATAGGCTAATGTTTATTATCACCATCTTCAGTTTTTAAATACAGCATCATTTTATGTTTTTAATAAAAATATAAATATTAACTTGACCCTGAGCAATCCTTATCTCCCTTTTTCCTGGCTGTGCTTCCCCTGTAATAACTCAAATAGTCTCACTATGGCTTCCAAAGGAATTTTGTGCAGCTAGAATTGGATTCTTTAAGAATGTTCTATAATCTCGGTTGATAATGAAAAGTGTTTTTCGGCGTATAAACATATATAATAAATTTGAGTGTTCCAATTTTGAGAACGTGTTATTGATTCACTGTAATGCCTGCTATGGAGGTCATTGCATTGTTTTATAATAACAGAATCTTATTTTTGTTATTTTTCATCGTGTTAGTATTTGTTTCAATTGGTATTTCACCTTATGGTTTGTTTGTTTGTTTGTTTTTTTTTTTTGCTTGTTTCGGTAATCCTAGATGCAAGTGCAATAAAATGTTTTACTGTATTTTTCGCCCCTGCATATCTTTAAGATGTTTAAGCGCATAAAACAAGTATTTTTTTTCTGGGTTAACATCCGATTTCTAGCAGTAACATAATGGAAATTTTTCATTCGTCTCACAGTCAAAACAATACCATGGGCTTTATCGATGATTTCTGGCCTTACAGCTGATTTTGGAGCTCCAGGACGTTGCGCGTCTTCGATTCTTGTTATGCCACGCTTGTACTCATTTACCCACAGTCAAAAGGTTTCGTAGGAAGTGCATACGTATAGCAGAAAATGTAACTTTTTCCAAGTAGTATGCGAAATATGAAATTGGTTAAATCAAAATTGAATGCATTTAACACATTTTCCTTAAATATATAGGAGGATGGTTACTGGGAACTTGCCTGAAATAGTGAAGTTATCAGCATGCTCCCTAAATCAAAGTGAACATAAAAGAGTTCTTCCAAGTAAAAGCACAACAATATTGAATCATTGTATCTGACAAATTCTGCCGGGGTCTTTCAAGAGACAAGCATAAGATCATTTCTTTGTTTCTTAGCCTAACAAGTTACGCCTTAGTGAGTGCCTTTGCTATGCGCAATAATTTATTTAAATTCGTCAAACCGCAAAGAAAGAACAGATTTTTTCCAACTCACTGAATTTTGGCAACCGCAGAGCAAAGTTGTGATCTGTGGCACTTTAACGTTTGTACAACTTCGCGACGAGGAAAATTGGCGAACATCTCACAGCATCACTAAACAGCATCAACTAATATGAGAGAGGGAGGGAGCTAATATTTTACCCGGCTTTAACGGTATGATGCTTTTAAGTGCATTTATATCATTGTTGAGCCTTAAGGTCCTCGATGTATGACAGAAGCAAAAGAAGGAAAGTTGTGACAAGAGGCGATAGCATTTTTAACACGATCTCTAAACGGAACAAGTTTGAACACAAAGTTAGTCTTTTTTCTTCCGCACAGATAACAAATTACATCGCGTAATTTTACTGCGGTCTTGAGGAGGTCATGCTTATGCAGCAAAATGTGGTGAGAAGGAAAGAAACGTTTGTATTACTTAAGAATCATTTACCAACATTTTCAGAAAAATAATTTAAAAATAGGATATCAATAAAACAATTTTCTTTCCTGTAACTAAGAAACCTTTGTTTTGTCCTTGGGAACCTTGTGACTTTGCTTCTGTCCATCCTGTATTTATTGTAAGAGGTGCTACGATATTAAAGCATGTTCGCTTATGTGTATGAAATACGCTATCTCGATGAATTGAGTGTCTTATCGTTAGGTCGAGGGGAGTAATAATCATCACATAAGCATTATCAGTCTGCCTTTGGCACAGAAGAAGAGCGTGTGATTAAAACATATTGCAAGGTAGAGGCGAATGCAGTTATCAGGATTTTACAAGCAGAGGCATTTAACCATCGCAGGTGAAATTCATCGCAGGTTATGTTTAATCGATCCTACACAACTTGGCTGGAAAAGAGTCGGTGAAGTGTGAAGTCGTGTAATATCCGCCGTACGGTCCAGATCTGACCCCATCAGATGTTCACCTCTTTGGCTCATTCAAAAATATTGTTTGGAATCCGAAATTTATTCTTTCCTTTTATCCGCTTCAGTTTCTTCTATATATGGCGATTTTTATTCCTATTTTCCAAGCGAATAAAATTGACGTTTTGCCTATTATCAGAAAGGAACAAAAATCAATTCTTGGTCAAATTTTTCTGACTTAACTTCCATAAGCCGCAACGGTAAAAATAAACGTTTATAAAGTTCAAAAATTACACATAAACATGCGATATTAAATTTTTAACGCCGAAAATAAGTGCGCCAAATAGAAGAATGTAATTAGTGATTTAAAAAGCATGGTTATAAAAACTTTTCTTAAAAATAGAAACAAATTCTTGAGGTATGTAAACAAATATTTCACATGATCATTTATGAGTAGTGATGTCATTATTAAAATGTAAGCAGAAATATAAGTAGAAGGAAAGTTTTGACGTGTTGAATTTGCCCATCACACCTCCGGTAAAATTAGCGGTATCTGGAGTTGAACGACTTTTGATGCAAAAGATGGGAAAGTGATATGTCCTAAAGGTTCGACACGCTGGGTGATGCTTTTGAATGTGACGCGATAGAGTTAATTGACGTCGTATCACAGGAAGGCAAAATATCGTGGCTTTTGTCGTTTGAAATCATTGCTGGCGTATTTTCCAATCCAATACGCTCATTAGCGGAAAAGCGTGTCGATTTCGAACTTCGATCCGGAAACAAAAGAGGGAGCGTGTCGTTTGCATTTTGTTTTCAAGTTTGATCAACCCAACGCTCGGAGCGCCAGATTATGTCTGTATCAAGCAGATGTATGCAACACACCCGTTTCTCTCTCGCTCTTTTTTTTTTTCCTCCTCTAATTACCTAACAGCGCTTACGTTAAACATTAGGCATAATTTCCTTTCCCATCTCTCTTGTGTTTGAAGTGCGATATACAGGCACACAATTCCCTATTGGCTGCAAATGAACGCTACATACCCCACTATCAGCAAGACTTACCGTGCTCTATACTCTATGACGGAACGCCCTTTTTTCTGGCGCCAGACCACAAACTGTGTACTGGTATTGCTAAAAGGACTTAAGTGCTTTTCTTTGTGTTAAGAGCCGTACAGGGTAAATAGCGAATTTTAAGAGAATTCGTGACTTCTCTATTTCATCATATCGTGTATCAGCTATGTAATCAAACACATTGCATGGCGAAAGGGCATTTGTTTTGGTATTATTGCTATGGCTGCGGCAGGTAAATAAGTAAAACCAAAAAAGGAATGTTTATTCTTAAAATATTTTCTGCTGCTTCAAAGATAGCAATTTGTCGGGTTTATAACATCAAAACATTTTAACGTATTTTTTATTTTATGTTAAAAATAGAGGGATTGTAATCTTTTAAGTGTTGTTTCCCTTCCAGTATTTTTGCAAAACATTTGTACGTTTTACTGACGATATTTTTTTTCTCTCAATTTGTTGTAAAATAAGAAACGTGAAATTTATTCTAAAATACCATTTTTGAAGAGTTAGCAATCTTAGTGACTTTGCCATCACAATCTGTAGAACATTTTTTTTTCTGCATCTAACTTGCATTAAAATACAAAGAAAGGGAAATTACTCAATTATCTGATGACCGACGTATCGCCGGGGAAATGTATCGGCTCTAAATCATCGCTGCAGCGCGGGCAATGAAAGAGTAGGTGATAGAAACACCAAAGTGATAGTCTAATAATTCTTATTCATTTAAAAAGCTATGTACTCCCCATGGCACGCAAGAGTTGATGGCCTGCCTTCATTTTCCACACATTTCTTGTGTATGCAACTACCCATTGCCCTTCTTAATCACCCTGTTTGTGAAATTAACTAGACATCTTGATCGATGTTGTGTAAGGTGTTCGAATACGACTATTTATAAATAGCCGTATGTCTTGGAACTGGATCACCTGGAAATTTCTCTTCCAAAGATTTTCTGACAGCACGAGCGGACTCTAACCACATATGAATTGCACAGTAGAATAATTCGGTTATATGTGTTGTTTCTTTCACAATGAGTGGCGTGAGACACTAAAGCCAACGTAACAGTTCCCCTAATCCCGATTTTTTGTGCGTAAAAATCCTATGGCTTCCTTCGGAAGGGAAATAAAACCTGGATCCCGTGTTGTTGATTTACAGCACGTAAAATAACCGCAAGCCTGAAAGAAGAGGCCTCTAAGCAAACTTTATCGTTCGTTTCACGCCATAAATTGAATGGAACGTCCGTAAATAAACTAAATAAAAAAAAAGTCTTGTTTACATTTTTTTTTTGTGGGTAACGTATTACTTGTGTTAGTATTTTTTCCACCCAGGTGCTTAATTATTCTTTTGAGGCTGATGAGGCTTCCAGGGAAGTCGATTAAATCTCTTAAGGTTGGTTGTAGTCTATGGTGTTGTGGTTATTGCCTCTTATATGTAAAACTGTTGTATTGCCCGTCGAAATCATCAATATCAATGCATTTTTTCCCCCTTTTTTATTTTTATTTTTTCCCCTCCTGGGAACGTTATGTTTCTTGCCAGGAGTTTCAAATGATGTACCATGTTCGGCTTGATATTTCGTATACTTCAATACCCAAGATACTGATCTGAAACTTCAATTGCTTGAGAAAGTCTTTTATTGAACTTATTAAACCTTCTGATCGTCCCCACCCTTTGAAAACAATTGAAAAATAATAAAGGCGTGCGAACTTGTCTCTCACTCGTATCACATTCTTTCACTACACATAAACACGCAAATGCTGTATAATATTTCAACAGAATAACAATATTAAACAAGTTAGGGACAAAGATTATACACTTAATTTAAAACAATTTTAAAAACTACAATAATAGGTTGTCATCATTTTCAATAGAAAACGCGAAAGCAGCGATGTTTTTTAATGCTAAACGAAACTCTGAAAGAGTCAAAAATCCAATTTTTAACCTCTGTGTTGTTACTGCATCCTCAGACGGTACACTGAAAACATTTCGAACAAGGTGATTGCTTGAAATACAAACTTCATTTGTTCTTTTCGTTAATTTCCGTTTAGGTTATTAATTTTGTATGAAAAGAGTTGCTAAATTACAATCATAATGGAAAAAGGTCATTATTTACTACAATAAACTTAAGCTACAATTATTGCTATTCCCAAGCGTGCTACATCCTGCCCGTTTGCTCCTTGCGAAGGAATGTGATAGCAATTTTTTTTTGTCAGAATAGTTGAATACCTGTTGCATTCCAGATCATTTCCTCTTTGATTTATGTTATAGACGGGCTGAAGTTTGATTAGTAGAGTTATATGATTGAGCTTTTGGTCTTTCGTTGTTAGAGTACCTCCCGGCATTTGCCAGTTATGAGGACTGAGGAAAACCTGGAAAAAACCCCAATCAGGGAGGACGGACTTGGTGGAATTCGAACCCCAGACCTCCCGCTCACGTCTTCGCACCTTAACGACCTCGGCCACCCGTTTTAGGGCACCTCCCGGCATTTGCCAGTTATAAGGACTGAGGAAAACCTGGAAAAAAAAAAACCCAATCAGGTAGGACGGACCTGGTGGAATTCGAACCCCAGACCTCCCGCTCACGTCTTCGCACCTTAACGACCTCGGCACCCGTGGCGGTTAGTACCGGTTGAAATATGTAGAGGGTAAATGAAAAGTATTACTTATTTATATTTATTTCTGAAGAGCCTTCGTAGATAATATTTTTCTAATTTAATGAAATCCTAGATACGATATATCCACAGCGCTAGAGAACACAAAGAGACATAGAGGCATTTGAATGTAGGAACGTAATTTATTGATTGTGACAATGAGCTGAAAACATCAATACGACGTATATTTATTAAAATATTTTTTTTAAAGCAAGCTGATTTATTGGACATTATTTAAAGGTAAAGACTGGACAAAGCTCTTCGAAGAGATTCTATCCAGCGATAAAGTAATCTCATTTTTTCAATAGAAATTTGCTGCAGTAGACATAATTCAAATTCTCTAATGTTCAGTTTAATTGGAAGCCATTTCAATCCATGACTTCAGTTTAACTCCTAGTACTCAAATTCTGCTGTCGCGTTGAGTTACGACTCATAACGCAGGACGTAAGGATATGAACGATCGACAGAGAGATGTCTGAACTAAACACCTCTCTTGATAGTGCCGGATTAAGCGAGGGTCCTCGATAAGGCAGAATTGTGCAGTGTCACCGGCTGCACAACGCATGTCCGAGAAGCCGATCAACAGGTGCAGCCGGGGGGGGGGGGGGGGGGGTGGCAGGGAAAGGGAGGAGGAGGTACGGAGCCGGAACCGCGTGTGTTGCACACCCGAGCATACGCTGCGCTGGGGGGCTTCGATTTTTCGAGAAGTAGCCGTTGGTACAGATATTTACTACCAGACGACAGTGAAGTTATGGCAACTTGTGTTACTTCTTGCCAGCTCCATCTGCGCAGAGGAAACTGCTTAGAGATTTCACATTCCGTTGAAAGTCAGTGATCTGGTCTCAATAAGCATGTAATCTCTGGTATATTTCGCTGAAATTTACACTCTTCAATAAGAACCACAGTATTACCCAACACAGTGCTGGATATATGTACAGAGCACAACTTTATACAAACATTCAAATAATTGAATGGAAGAAAAGTCATCTGTATAAAGGACATCCGGTATTTGCAGATGACTCCAGGAAACTGTTCAGGAGCTGGATTTTATGGATGATTTCCAAAAGCTAAGATCCCCATACATCTGAAAAATTTGTCACAGTTTTTTTTTTTTTTTTTTTTTTTTTTTTTTTTTTTTTTTTTTTTCCCCCAAGTAGAAGTAATTGCACTTAACTTCTGTGGGAAGAGAGGCTATACTAAGTATACACCTCTTCACTTGCTGCACTTAATTCTCAACAAGTCAACTTTGGACTTTTTGGGAGTGTCTCAAGACCTCATTAATTTTTCCATAAAGAATAAATCAGAATTTTGGTGGGTGCCTGGGCATTAGGAAATAAAAAATAGTCAGGCATTAGATGTACTGACAAAAGACAGAAACTTTCTGCGACATCTGTAGGAAAACTGTTACAACAGCAGCATATCAATGGACTAAGAAAGAGCATTAGATAAGATGGAAGAATATTTTTGGTCAAGAACTGGGTAAAAACTTTATTAAAATATATGATAGTAATGGAAGTGCTATTGAGATAGAAAATAAACCAGGAAAAATACTGAAATGATGGATGGAAACTGGCCATTCCGGAAACACCAATGGATGATGGGACTCCACCAAGAAAATTGCCCGTACAGTCTGAGTACTGCAAAACACAGTAAAGAGAGTGGAGCTCTGGAAAGACCGAGAAAATCTCTATTAGAATTCAGTCATTTAGGAGTTGTAATTCCTAAGCTTGTAGGAAAGATTTTAGAACTCGCTAAACTGTAAAATTAGGATTAAACAGTGCATAAAGGGCTCTTGTGGCTTTAACGTAATCGAATCTTTAAAATGTGAAGAATACACATTTTACGCTCTTAAGAAAATGTAATAAAGATTTCATTTGCCCATTTTATGTAGCAGATCACCCACAAATATAAAGTAAACTATATATACGGTGTTGCACCACAGAGGTTGACAAATGACTGCTTGTTAGCCTGTTGGGCACATGACCCATACGGAGGAGAGGAAAATGTTTAGATATGACAATGGTAAATGTTTCAGTTCGTCGTTGTGCTAGTATCTGTGTCAAGGGTCATTCGTGAGTGTTTCAACCACATCCCCTCTTTCATGTTTTTCTCTCTCTGTAAAAACTCAGCTGTGGGTACCATGGAGCCGGATTTTTTAATCCCCCTGTAGAAGCAGCCGGAATGCAGTCATTCAAAAGTACGTATGTAAAAAATAAATAAATACAAAAAATATTGGTCAGCATGTCCGCAGCAGGTTCTAAAACGTTCACTAACTACTGGGTTGGAATTTAGTTTAATCCTAGCTAAGGTATTCATATATTTCCTTGTTTTCTTGATCACAGTATAGTTCAAATCCTCAACCTTCTTTTGTATTGATCCTTATAGTAAAATGTGCTTGATTCCCTTATCTACGTTTTAATTCTATTAACAGTCTTTTAAAATGCTTCTAATATTGATTAATAATAATAATAATAATAATAATAATAATAATAATAATAATAATAATAATAATAATAATAATAAATACTTCAACATATTTTTATGTATTTATATTTTGTTAAAACTTCTGCACATTTGTCCTCTTTAACGCAAAATAGATTCTTTGTTTTTTCTCTTTTCCTCTTTTGGATATTCTTAATAGAAAGGGAAGAGAATAGAACATCTAAATGAAAATCATCTGCTCTGTTAGAGAAAAGGTAAAAGAAAGACATATGACAGTCACGATTGGTAGGAGACTTATTGTTGTTTTAGATGTTATGTTATTGTTCAGCTATAACTAAACACTGAATGTGCAACTTCAAAACAGGAAGAACGTAATTGTCAGTACAATAATTTCTAAATTCATAACGGCGTACATAAGCGGCATTTCCGCAAACAAATTCCTCCTGTTCTGAACCAGTTCCTTGTTCCACTTTCTAAATAATAGCGAAGGCGGCCATTATGAAGTCGAAGTTACAAGAGGCCATTGTGGGTATTGTAAAATGCACGTTTTAAGTAATTTTACACCTGTAGTGAGATAATCAAACGATTAGGCTGGCCAGACGTTTGAATTGAAGGCGAATGGCCGTTCTTTTAAGATATTTCGCTTTGCTTTTTGTGAAGTGAAAGTGGATTTCATTGGCGTCACGACTGTTCGTAACAGCAAGTTAAAACAACTGGCACTTGAGATGAGAGGGGAAAATAACGATGAACATACAAATACACCGCTGCTGACCGTCGAATAAAAGGGCATAGATTCGACTCCAAGTAAGGCCCGAATGAAGAAAATATTTTTTGGTCACGTATCAGTTTCAGATATGTTCATAATTTCTTTAATTTCTGTACATGTCCTGACAAATTCTGGCATTTTACTGACCGCTAACCGATGATAATATTAGATAAAGGCTTCTGCAAAATATTTTTTTATTTCTTGTATATTATTTTCTATTTTCCATTTTTTCCCAGGAATTTCATTTTATTTTAATTTGAAATTATCCTTATGCATGTAAATGTGTAATACATTTTCTTTACAAACACGTAGCGCTATTTTCAACAAACTGGTCTATACTTCGTTGTTATAGCTGGAACTGCTCATATAAACAAGTAAAATTATTAAGAGAGTATGAAAGGCCTATATTTGTAATGTAAAATTTACCAAATTCAGTTTCCATTTTCTCAAGGACTATTAAAGCTAATGAAATGAAAGTTTTGCAACATACAGATGCAAATAATTGAAATTTGCTGATCTATTTTCATTACTATACCAGACTCAGAAGCACATTATAATTATTTTTAAGTGTTAGCTTTTTTTTTTCTATTTTTCCCCCTCCAACATTTTATTTTTTTAAGCTGTCACATTTTGTTATAGCTCTACCATAATAAATCCACATCATCATAATAATATCATTAAAAAGTTGCAAATGTTTCAAAGTAATAGCTTATACAGATTCTAGAAATTGGGAAACTTATGCGAAAAATGTTTTTCAATAATGCAGTCAAAAATGTTTTTTCTGAAAAACTAACATTTTGACTGAAAATACCAGCATTGCAAAACAACAAAGAATGATGTCATGGAAACACACGCTGATAGTTTATGAAGTATAACTTTTTCTAACATTCAAGACAAACCACAGCTTCTAGAGCAAATGGTTCCCGAGATATAGAATTTTAACTGAACAGGTGCTTGGCAGTGACAATTAAAATTTTATTAAAATACTCATAACCAATAAATATTAAGAAAACCATATCAAAATAAACAGAAAATTGCAAATTTTGCTCCCCCTGTGCCCTTTAACACTTCCCTTAAACCAATACATTTGTTGATAAGGTTGAGTAGCATAATATAATGTTAAAATTAAGATACCCAATAATTTGAAAGTTCATTTGTGAATACAGTGCCTAATATTTTAAAAAGAAAACAAAGAATAGTTTTAAAACTGGCATTCCAAAAACACGTCGCTACAACAGGTGTTTGCCTGCCTGCCTGCTAGCTCATTCCACCCGGAAGATTCCATGTTTTGTCCTATGTGGAAGTATTGTAGGATTATTGACAGCGGAAGTGTTCACAGCAGATGTCTGCAATATAACGTAAAATCACAGCTGGAGTTTAGTTGTGACGCAATCGCTACGTTGCCACTTCTGTTTTGAAAACAAATTAAAGTTTCTGCATGTAACGCCTCGTCAGCTGTCTTTTATTTGTTGAAAGTACGGGTTGCTTCAACCAGGCAGGAGTTTCTTTTAAAAAAAATAATAAAATTAATAGTTCTATATTTATTCCAAAGTTGATCTGATTTATTTACGCCTTGAAGATTTCCACTGACCATGCTTTTTCCTTTATTATAATAATTATATGTCAAAACTGAAAGTAAAAACTCTAATTATGCATGCTGCAGTAAAACCGGTTTTTTTAATAGAAATCACATCTTAAATGTAGATCTTTTAACACAATTCGCGCAATCTGAAAACTTAATTTTATAACATTCATTGTAAAAATTGTATATCTAATTTTTATTTAATACTGTGATGATTTAAACAGGCAGGAATTGCATATTTTATAATGTGATGCTTATATTATTTAATTTTTACATTTCAGTCGACAGAATGGGAATCCCGCTATTGTGCAACGAATGATATATAATAGCTATTAAACTGTATTTAAGATTTTATTTGCAAAAGTAAACATGTTGGCAACTGTAACCATTTCAAACTGCAAAACAACATAGCTGATCATAGAGTTCCGTTACAGGACCTATCCCTGTCCAGACGAGATTCCCTACGCGGCCACCCACCATTCTTCGCGTCAGTTGCGAGCGGGTTTTTGACAGAGTCGAGCAGCTGTGTTGTGCAGTCGAGAGTGAGATAGTACAGTAGTGTTGTGCAATAATGAAATATTCACTGCGTGTCATCTTCAAGCCATACAAAAAAAAAAAAAAAAAAAAAACGTGAGGCAGAAAGCGATAGACATTTATTTGGAAAAAAATCGAAGACATGTGCTCACAAGAATAATTTAATGCATAAGACCTTCAAGTAAAACCCTCGTTTTCCCTATCTTAGGGTTTGTGGTTTTTACCTTTGAAAAAGTGCATAAATAAACCTTTGAAAAATAAGTATATGCAACTAACCTACGTACACTGGAGAAAATAGAACAAATGTTCAATACGAATTTTAGGCCCATTAGCGATTATTTTAAAAGTTTTAACGCCGTTTTTACCACTGAGGCATTATAGGCGATAGACACTGATTAAAATTGGGTCAGGATTTATAATTTTAAGGAAAGAAACGTTCCAGCTGAGTTTAGGGTACCACGAAGACCGAGGAAACCTGGAAAATTCCTCAGTCAGAGAGCATGGTCCTTGCTAGAATCAAACCCCAGTTTGAGCCTTAAGATCTCGGCCACCCGTGGCAGTCCATCCGTTTGTGATGGGAAACTAATGCATGTCAGTGATGATTTCTAAGAGGTCGTGGATTGTGTGTCAGGGAAAATGTGTAACATTTCCAGCACTTGCTGTAAGGACGCTGGGTACCAAATTCTATTATTTAATATTTGTATCTAAGTTTTAAAAGGGTGAAGCGCTTGAACGCCGCGCGTCTACGCCAGAAAATGCCGGCGGCAACGCGGGGTCTAATCTCCGGCCGACTGAACTCTGTATCGGGACTTTTTAACTGTTATCACTGTGTTAGCTTCTTTCAGCGCGAGATAATTACATTTTAAACAGAAATTTAGTTTAGATAATATAAAAAGTATTAAGGTAACTTTAATTTGTAATTTTATCATGCCAAAATATATGTAAAAATCATTAATAGCTGCCGGTGCGATATCCGGAGATTTAGGTAACGCTCCTTTTTGCTCCTTATAGAGGAAAAAAAATTGAATCATTTTTTTAAAACAAGGAACGTTTTGAAGTAACTGAATAAACTTTATTTGTAACTACTAATTCATTTATAAACAGTGATTTATGTTACATCTTAGTTTCATTGATGGAATGTATATTTATTTTTTAAAAAGTTTTAATTTTGGTATCTTTTGAATTTCGGCATTTAAGTGGTTAATAAAACTATTGAAAAATGTTTGTATAGGTTAACACCCAATGTAAGTCCTTTGAGGCTTAATATATTTGTTATTGTAGATAATACTAAGTCTGGAATAGCGCATTTAGACGAAGTGACGATCACTTTAAGACACATTTCAGAGAAGTATATTTTTATCTTTGAAGGGTTATAGGGAGGTGAAATGTTATTAGTTTATTGGTTTGACGTCAGTAAACACGTGGCCAAGCGCCCTCGCATACACTTGCAAGTAAACTGCGTAAACAAACAAGAAAACAAAAGAATATATACTCCTTTTTAATTCGCAGCGATCAAATGGCTGAATGCTCGAGTGAGGTTATTTCTTTTAAGGCGAGTGCCAAACCACTCAATCAGCTGAACCACGACTGAGCCGAGATTTTCTACTGAAGACATCTGTTTCTGCATCTAAAACGTGATTTATTGAACCAACTTTGTGAAACTGTATCTAACTTCCCCAGTTCTTAAGATCTCTTTGATTATGTCAGCTTTAAAGCAACGACCATTGGTATGAAATGGTAAACCTTTCCTTTTACCGTCACACATACTTGGAATGTTAGGAAGGTCATCTGGATGCGCTATATTTAAGCATTCACAGCGAAGTCGACGTACTTTGCTAAAGGAAAGGAAACGTAAACGAATAGTTTATGGTATCCATTAAGAGCTTTTGGAGTTTCCTCATATTTTTTTTTTTTGTTTATTTACACTACCAAAGTATCGTAATCGATAAAATAAGAAGTTGATGGTAATGTTTTTAAAAAAACATCTTCATTATAGATTTCTAATACTTTTGAATTGTTCTAAAAGAGTTTAATGTTAAGCCTTTTATTAACTCTTGAAATAAACACTTCTTTTTTTAACTTTCTGGGAAGAACTTCGTATTTTATGTTCGTCGTGGTCTAGTGATAGCATTCGTGCTGTTTACGCGGCGAGCCCGAGTTCGATTCCCGATTGAGTGAGTTTTCTGAAGTTTTAAAATTTTTATTTATTGCTTGTCATGTTTTAACATGAATGCTTGCGAAACTTAGTCCATTAAGTTCCCTGAGCTCTAGCATCTCCCCGGCAGCTGTCCTTGAGACAACGCAGCCGCAGCCTTTCAGGTGACACAACCTCGAATGTCGGCTACATTCCCGCAAGCATCGCAAAACCCTTAGTGAAAGTTGGAAAAAAAAGGTTAAGTGTTTCATCTACACGAGATCTTGAAATAATCCTCCCCTTCTGCACTTGCTTTGCTTTAAATAGGTTTTGGAATTTGACTGTTAAAGAAAAAAATTTTACTTAAATGTATTGCAGGGAAACCTACCTTCATTTAAAAGACGGCGTAGGAGGGTCACTTGATGCGAAGAAACGCATCTTAAGTTTCAAGAGGTTTAATTATGTACTTTATTGACTACTTTTAATTTATATCTTAATAAATATGTGCAAAGTTGTTGAAAACCGTGTTTTTAAAATTGTTTTTCATTAAATATAGATTTAAGATTTTTCACCAAATAAAATGCTTTATTTTAATTGTAAGTATTTTTTTCTCTTTTTTCTTCTTATATAAAGGAACCTGAACGATTTGGGAATATTTTAAAATTACCGTTCGAGAAAATTTAAAAAATTCTAAAATCTCTAGAAAAAATAAAACAAGCAAATAAAAAGGGATGATAGGATAAATAAATTATTATACACTACTCTTACTAATTCAATAGAATTAAACCATAATCTTAAAATATATATAAAATATGGGATTTAAAAAATAATAGAATCTAATATTATAGATGAGCAATATTCCTAGAATTCTTTCCCAAATAAGAAGTGCGTTTCATATATTTCCATGCAAGGGAAAACGACCACAGTTTTAGGCAATTTTCTTTTAAGTCGAAATTTTAAAAACTTTAAATTAAAAAAATAGGCCAATTACACTAATGTATGATCGCAATATAATGATTGTCATTTATAATGTTGATGAACCCTTTCTTCTTGTATAGCCTTCAATTGTCATCTTTCCTTGCCGAGTGCCAACAGGTGTTTTGAAGTTATCGCTGCATATATTACATGACATTCGATTTTTCAAAAAAGAAAATGCCACAAATAGTTTACCTATTGAAGACAGAATCATTTAACAGCCACATACAAACAACCTGTTTGAGCAGAAAGAAAAGCAGAAATAAGTACTTATTAAATTATGCTCTAAAAGCATTAACGGCACCTACTTAGTAATTGGCCTGAAATATCTCGAAATCATTTGTTTTATGACAAGTAATATCACGAGAGGGTCTGAGATTACCTATAGATTCACGAACGTGGTGAGTTAATTTATCTGGAAAGCTCAGATCTTCGAGTGATATTTATTAGGATTATTTCATGAATAAAATAAGAATTTAAATATAATTCCTCTAAAATTGACTTACAAAATTGTAATAATTGTATATTTGTACTTAACCTTTTCAAGCAATCTTGCGACGAAGAATGCCGATTGTCAGTAATGTCAATAGAGAAGAGCAAAATACGGGTTAGGACTATTTCATGAATAGAAAAAGAATAAATGTGATATATGTTTGAAATTCGTGCACAGAATATAGCACTTGTATAAAATGTTATACATATGAATATATGTTCTGTTCAGAAACCGTGAGATTGAAATAGACAAAAGTCGACTATTAACAATCGCTACAGTTCGATTTTCTAATATCAACCGATAACAAAGATAACGCAGTATTTCTATTTTTCTTTGTATTCTATGGTTTGGAATTCAATAGCTCCCCACCACCTCTAGCAAAAGTGATCTGTGATGCGTATTCAGGAATTATATAGTGAAGGCATAAACTTGGCTATGCTGGACACAAGACAAATGCACGTCGCGCGATACAAAGGATTTAATAATTTTTTTCGATAATTTCACTCCATAATCCCGCTGTGATCGGTCAAAATTCAAAATTTTGTTTCGTTTCATTGGTCGATTTTAAGATGACGTCACATGTACTTTCCAGTTCCAGAAATGTAACAACCTGTTCTCAACAACCAAGTCTTCAGAGACTTTTAGTTGTTGAATGCAATGCTTTAAAGATCATTGTGGTCCTGGGAGGTTGAAGTGTCATCTGGTGTCGATATTAAGGGATAATGATAGTAAACCAACACTTGAGACTGTTATAAATGCATACGGGATGCTCGCCACACATGAGTGCCGTGCTCAACTCGACATGGGAGCGACACCCACCGCTACCTGCGAGCAAGTGTGACCAAGGTAGTCTGTTTACTGTTAACATTTACTGATGGACTTTTCTAGTTAGTCACTTTACTTCCGATATTGTCTCTCTTCCTGTCCATGTTGACTAAATAATAGCAACTGAAGCAGGGACTGTCGTGTTTTTATTTGTTCAGCATGACTTCATAGGCCAATAAATATTTAAAAATCATTCTCTATATGAAAAGAATCATTCTCTTAAGTGGTAAAACTGTAAAACTGGCTTGAAGGGTCTACAATTTCATAGTAATTGATAACACTTATGATAATGAATGTTAATGTTAAGCCTTATGCCAGTTTTTAATATGGCTATCTAGTAGACTTTTCTGTAACGTCAAGCTGAGGTTAATATAATGTACTTTTTTAATGTTGTGGAACAGCAAATATTACAACCATTTTGCAAGCCGAACTTCAGGAAGAAACAAGGAAGGATGGTTTCGCTCGCGTAGCAAGCCGGGGGGGGGGGGTTAGTTGTATTTCGAAGACGTGTTTGCTATCCTGAATTATAATAAAAACAGTGTTTCGCAACCTTAGGGTGAACAAAAAGTACCTCTTTAATGGAGGTGAAACGACGATCGTGCTATAGAAGTGGCAATCTCTAGGTAAGAAACCGGTACTGCGCATAACGTGATCGCGAACAATTCGGCAGAAACGTTGCAGGATATTAGCCATTGTAGTGCTTTACGGACAAAACACCCAATGACACAAATTTTTCCTCAGCAATATTTGATGACTTTGCAAAGAGACGATTATCAAATGGTTTACAGCCTGTTCAGAAAAAATAACTGACCGCTGTCTAAGCCATACTAGTGACTATCTTTAATATTTTGTAATTTTATGGATAAGTTTGTTTGTTTGATTTGGTTTATTTATGGACGCTCTTTAACATCTCAGGTCATCAGCGTCCCATTCAACTCAGGGCGTGAAACGGCCGATAAATTTTGCTCAGAGGTCTCTTCTTTAAGGCTTGAGGTTATTTTTCGTGCCATAAACGTACGACATGGGATTCATGGCTTTACTTCCCTTCCGAAGGAAGTCATACTTATGATTTTTCCGCCAGAAAAAAATCCATCGATCCTGGCCGGGTTTGATCCCGCGATTTTGGGTTTAGAAGGCAAGTGTGGTTACCACTAACCCACCAGGACCGACTGCATAATTAAGGATTATAAGTAACAGTATTTCACAATTAAATTTAAGCTCCTTAATAACAGAAAAATAATGAAAGAGTTCACAATAAACTGCTGTCATAACCCCAAATGTTCAACTTTTTATTCCAAGGAAGCTTTCATTCCTATCATTTCTGATACTTTTGGTTAATTAATGGAAGGTTCTCGTTCCAGTACGCAATTGGAAATTGATAAATCTGTTCTGTTTATATAAATATGTCTTTTCTTTCATTTTAAGGGACGTATAAGTACGAAAAAGTTTGTCATGTGTACACTTTTCTTCGTATTTTGTCGGTGTAAAGGTTAGCGACAGTGTTGAGGGCTTATCGGATGCGGCCGCTAGGTGTCAAGGAGGAGGCGTCTGATATTGCGCTGTAAACCACAGAAAAAGTGCAAAGGAAAATTGCCGCCAGTATCTGACTTAACCGCGACGTTAATTTATGTGTCTTGCGCTTCTGTATAGCTCTTTGTTTTTCCCCCTCCCTGCATCCACTTCTCTCACTGTCTAATCGCAGAATTCATGTGCTTGTTGCTTCAGAATTGAAACCAACTTGCTACACTGTTTTCGTTGTCTATAATTCCATGACAGATTGTGCTGAAAAGTACAAGTTAAATCTTATTCTGTCCATGGCATTTTTGCTGGAACGAATTTTCTTTTGCTGCCTGTAAAGTAGGGAACCTGTTAAAGATTCTTCGCTGTTACCTCGACAGAACGTTGTACTTTCTATTCACCTCCTTGATAGACACTCTGACCTTAAAGCCGAGGTCGCGAGATTAATTTCCTTGCAGATAAAAATCAGTTTAATGATGTATACACCCATCTATCTTGAAGTTCCAAAGGCCATTTTTAAACAATTTCTCTTGGAACGGAGCAATAACAACGTCCCTAGTGAAGGGCATTATTGTAGTGCATGGCTACCAAACGTGCTGTTTACATGAAGCCTTGCTATTTGCTATTTCAACTAATGCATGAGGACAAGCATAATAAACTTGTGAAATAAACTATGGAGGTACCGAATTTTTATTCTTACCTTATAGCATTCTCCTATTTTTGTTATTATTAATTACTAAATTATGTATTCTCTTTCTTACAGGTAAGCTGAATTCAAACGTTTTATCCAGCGGAACCGTAAGTAAACAATAATATAATTATTTTAATCTGAAAAATAATTTAACTGCGGGCAAGGTTAAGGTTTAGTATAAATATTATTGCGATTAAAGATAAAATGTTTTAGTTTCAAGTGAATGAAACTTCACTAAATTAATGCTAATAGTATAGTTTCAAAAATACAAAAATGTTAAAAAAATAAATGAAATCAAATATTTTACTAATTAATAGAAAATGATGTATTAAAATATATTAAGGATATTTAAATTGCACCCCGTGCTAGGAATAGGTAGTAAAATTTCTTTAGATTTTGTGAAAAAAATTCAGTATTTAATTTTTAAGAGTTGTTTATAATCTCTGCATTAGTCATATACCGCAACAGGTGACCCAGGTCGTTAAGGCGTGAAACTCGTGAACGGGAGGTATGGGGTTCGATTCCCATCAGGACCGGACTTTTTTTTTTTTTAGGTTTTCCTCAGTCCTCATAAACGGCAAATTTGCCCAGAAAGGTACCCTAAGCTTAGGCCTGGGAAAAAGAAACCCTTTTCCAGTTTGTCATTTCATCTCATGCATCAACAGTGCCAACCGCCTGTGATGCCTCAGTAGTAAAACGGGCGTTAAGTACTATTAAGGAAATTAGTCATATGTCATCGCAGCTTTCTGATAAAATGAAAATTGGTTGCCAACCAATTGGATTTACCCTTAGTTCTAGGGGCATTAGAGGACTGATGTAGACAATGATGTGTGTTTAGAAATACAGCAACTTCATAAGAACACAACGGCCCGAATCTGTCGAAATCCTGCTCGCAACTGACTGGAAAAGAGAATGGCCGCGTGGGGAATCTCGGAAATTAGAGAGGAAATTTTGCTGTTTGCCGGTCTAAGTTGCCGGACTTTTAAACTGCTCTCACCGTAGTTGCAGTAAATATCTCTGGTGAAAATTCATATTTTTTCCAAAAAATAATCTATTTAAAGTGCAAAAGTGCAGTAGTTTCCAAATCCGTCAACATATTGATATTACGTGAAAATGATTTAAATATGTATGTAATTATAAAAAATTATGCATAGTAATGTCATTTTGTCACATAAAATGGGCAAATGTTGTGATATTGTGACATTTTTGGTGCTGAATTTTTCATATTACTAACTCGAGTTAGTAAATTCATCGAAGCAATGCCGGATGTTCTGGTTAAAGCCGCAACCATTCTACGTTGACTGTATTGCGTGCTGCAGCCCGAAAGGAAAGGGCGTTTGGAGGGCTGTGCAAGACGCTTTTTCACGCGTGTTGGTCCACTCGATGAAGATGGCTACCTAGGGAGGAAGAGGGGTTTGCGGAGCAGAAAGAAGGCACCAAGTAGTAATCCGTTAACGTTGCGATTCACTAAACACAATAGCTTCCGACCCGGACGGCCACGTGAATGCAGCAATGGCTTAGAACACTCAGAACTGAAAGTCAATAGATCTTAGAAAATAAAAGAATTTAAAGTAAAACGTCTGTAGTAATAGGCACATTTTACGTAAAACGTTAATCATTTCTGAATTATAATTGAAATGTGAGACAATCCGTTAAAAAAAAATTGAGGTTGATTTTTTGCGAACAGTATATGCCTAGAGCCAAAAATGAAAGGTTAACAGTTTCCTTCAAGGGTTAAAAAAAGAGCAAAGTGTTACCTTTTGCTCTTTTTTCATTTTTCCAGGAGAAATGAAAATATGTATAAGGGGGAATAAAATGATCGTGATATATTTTCCCCTTCTTTTCTTCATTACTCTTTCTACTTTTTTTTTTTTTTTCAAAAGAATGAAATAAAGATTATAACAGCAGGTACTTGAATACTAATTTCTGCAATTTAACGGAGGCCATCTAGGTATTATTTTTATTCATTAAAGCTAGTTTTTTTTTTCTAAATCTGAAACCAGTATCACATTCGTTCTCGAGTTTGTATTTATAGTATTTCACTTAAACCAGGTTTGGTGACAAACGTTTACAAGTATTTCTTACAACTTTATTTTATCTCAACCAAAGAATGAATGTTTTTTGTTTTAATAAAATCACATTACCCCTAAAACCTGTTGTTCTTAGTCTTGTCATTTTTGGAAAACAGCCCAGTGCGGCAGGCGATTCCCCTTGTCGAAATTCCTCTTATTTTAGAAATTTTGTGCAGGGGAATTTTTTCCTTAGAAGTAGAACACAGTTGTAGCCGGTTGCGACTTGCACCGTTGTTGTGGGGAAGGTCTGAAGTTATCTATCGGGAGCAGAGCGATGCTATTTCCGGTCTGGAAGACCTATTAGCTCAATATGGCATCGTTTTGTTCTTGTGGGGGTGGAATTGAAGTTTCCCTCGAAGATAATAATCATGAACAATATCTTTAACTTGATATGCGTAGCAGCAACACTTAGTTCTCAATTCACATACGCGAATCACCCGTAACGAGATGTAAATGTCAGTGTTACCAACTTCGCAGAGGAAGTGGCCTAATAACTGTAGTTTTTTTTTTTTTTATGGTAGGCTACGGGTCATTAGTTTCTTGCTTTATTATCGGACAGCATGTGCTTTGAACATCTGTTGATATTTCGACCAAATGAACTGGCGGTCCAATTTAGCCAGTAAATTACCAGCAATTGCCTTCACGACTGCGGGAAAACAATGAGAAGAAGAAAGCGTTAACATGAGTTGTTAGCCCAGGTTAGAATCAAATTCACATATTCTAGACGAGGTAACTCCTAAAATTGCAGAGAATTCACACCAAGAAACAGCTGTTTGTTTCCTTTTGACTTGCATCCCAAGGTTTCGCACTCTTCTAAAAAGTTCGCATAATTATGTTGTATAGAATTTAAGTTAATAGTCATAATAATGCTTGGAATTGCGAATTGTGGACGTATAGTGAAAGATTGTAGGTAAAGAAAAGAATTTTAAGTATTTACTTGCTAATAACTTTCACGCGCATTAAGTAATTTATTATGACTGCAATTAATTCTCGCATTCTCCAGTCCTCGCTTTGAAAATGCGTTTCTACATTGTAGTTATACACACGTTTTCATCGTCCTTTAGTGCCTTCTTAAGCAAAAGTTAAGAAAATAGGTGCAGAAAATAATAAACAAATCTAATAACTGGATTGCTGCAACAAATTCACTGCTTATTAAACGTTTTCAGTTAGTCGCTGTTGAATATTCGAAAGAAGTGGGCTGAAGACCAATTGTGCATGAACCACAAAAGTATTTTCTACTACAGAAATAATGCACTGAGGGGGGGAGAGAAGATGAAGAAGAAGAAGAAGAAGAAGAAGAAGAAGAAGAAGAAAGGCAACACCAAAATTTTTGAACACTTTTAATTTTCACATTATGTGTGTATTATTATAATTTTATTCATTTTTTGAACATTAAATACTTTTCAAAACATTTTGCAACCACTTATGTATTCAGATATCATCTTGAGTCTATACTTTCCTTTATTGTATTAGGAATGCAACTTAATCGCGTTTTTATACCTGGGCTAATTGAAATGTCTGTTAACATTGTTGTTCATGTATGGTTATATCAGTTCTATTGTATTTCTGAGGAATTTCAATCAGTTTAACACATACTTTTATGAGGTAAAGATGTCGTTAAGTTAAGAGGAGGCGCTGTTGAAAGATGGACAGGGCATGCGTTATGTTGCTCAGAGTCAATGCCTCTACTACACAAAGGATACACCGAAGGTTCGGAGACCTTGGCATCTACTACAGAAGACGAGGATCAGGTCGCAGAATGGCGACATCTGCCAGAGAAGATCAATTTCTGCAAGTTTTGCGTGATCGTCACATAGCAGACGTAGAAGGTCAAAGTCGGTAGCAAATGGCACCAGGTGTCCATGTCAGCGAGAGAACAGTGGGAAGGAGATTTGAAGAAGCATTGCTCGCCTCTAAAGAGCACGCCTTGCCTTTGCTCGCCAGGAACTGGAGTGATGAGCAATGGAAAGGTGTCCTATTCACTGATGAATCCCGAGGTTCAGTCCAAGTTCGCCTGATGGCAGGGAAAGAGTGTAGAAATGACCTTGATCCGCAGGATGTCCGTAAGGTTGCCAGCTGTGATTAAGCCAGAGGAGGAAACGCCGGGTTTCTTGGAGTGCCACTGAATATTGAAAGGTGTGTTGTCTGTGTTACCTTACAGGTAAAAACGAGATCAATATGAAATGTGATTAACTTGCATGCTTCATACTCGAAATGATATCTGAATATACATAAGAGTGGTTGCAAATATTTGGAAAAGTATTTCATGTTAAAACAATGGAATTATGATAATGCACATATAAAGATACCAAAAATTAAAATTATTCAAACAATACTAGTGTTGATTTTTATTTATTAATTTATTTTTTATAATGTTCTCTCCGTCAGCGTATGAAAATCGCCTGTTAGTCCGTTGGATAATTACTTTCTGTCACAAATATCAGGCTCAATTAGATGTGTCCAAAAGATATTTTGAAGGCTGTTGATAATTCTGTCGTAGAGCTGATGTAAGGTCAGAGTTCTTTGCGCGTAATCTGACGGCAAAGACTATTCAATTACGCTACGCTTCCGTGTTTTAACTCTGCTCGAAGTTTCAAGAGAGATTTCGACATGAGCTAATAAACAGTTCCCTTGTGAGTTATACCGAGATACTCAGCGGTCGGCGGCCGTTGATAAAGGGGAAAGAAAAAAAAAAAAAAAGAGCGATATGTAACCAGCCTCTGCGGTTTCACGTATCCCATCTTCGCGTATGTCATCGGTACATGTAAACATGCGCACGGACGCACATTTCACGCCCATTAGCTTGAACCCGGTGGGCTCTACCTTGAGCCTTGTCTCTTCTGACTTCACCGTCTCTACATACATCCATCCTCAATCGCGATGCCCTCCTCCTCATATATCCTCTATATCTGCTACAGTTACAGCATCCACACTCACCCCCATCCCTTTTCATTCCGTAGAGCTTCATGCAACTCTCCCCCGCCTCTCAACCCCTGTAAAAAGAAGAGAGGGACCAGGCCATCCCGCCCTGTATTTCCAAACGCACTTTACTGGTCTGATATTTCCCAGTCATTATTAATAATGGTATTCTGCCATTAAGGCTTCGCCCGTAGTTCGCCACATTTCGCTTTCGAAACCCGTAGATTTGGTTTGTTCCGGTAGAATGCATCACGGAGTAGCGGCGGCGTAGGGTTTTTTTTTTTTTTTTTTTTTTTTTTTTTAATGATTAGGGCCCTACCGGATTCTCTTTTCTCTCTCTCACTCACTCTCTTCAGTAGATGGTTCCGGGCTTGACATAACGTAGGTACAAGTGTGGCTATCAAGAATTAATGAGATATAGGTGCAATAACCACAACTCTGGAAGTGGTGTATTGATTGTACTCACTGTATCTTCCCAGGAGATCTTAGGCAAGATATCTCTGCAGCTACAGAAAATGAAATAAATATATGTGCTGTTCATATCTACAACTCCTTACTAGTAGCATTTAAGTAGAGAAAAGCAAAATGTGAACTTTGTACACTATTATAAAGTAGAAAACATAAAAAATGTTAATATTTCACATTTAGCAAAAAGCACACATATAAATTCTATCTTCATATTTTTCATTTACCTTTACATTTTAAATGTTCAGTGCAACTATTTAAGTCATAATGTTTATAAAATGTGTATACATGTAGCAATTGCTGGCCCTGTGTGTTACATTTCTTGCTTCAAGCATTTCAGAAAATGAGTCCTTAACAAAGGCAAATTCTACTGCCCCAGATTTTCATTGTACAAAATTTAATCTGGATGGAGGTAGATCTTCTTAACTCTAAATAATTGTTATAGGTATAATTTATAAATAAATATATACTTAAATATTAAGTTTTTTTTTTATTTTCGGAAAGTGTATGTGCTTTGAAAGGTGTATTTTTCGGCAGGTTTTGTGTGTAAGGATATAATATTTTGGCAAAATATAGATTACAAGCAGAGACCACCACGAGTGGCCGAGGTCTTGAGGCACGGACTCGTGAGCGGGAAGTATGAGGTTCGATTTCCCTGGACCGACCTCTCTGACAATTTTATTTATTTATTTATTTATTTTTTTATTTTCTAATGGTTAATGCCTGGGAGGTATCCTAAACTTAGGTGTGGAACGCTTATTTTCTTGAGAAAAAATCCTTCCCTAGTTTCTCATTTCATCTCACGTACAATGTGACCACCACCTGTGATGTCTCAGTAGTAAAACCGGGCGTTAAACACAACTTTAAAAAAACAGTGGAAGCTGTGAAGATTTTGGCTCGAGTATCGGCCTTAATTTTATTTCCATAAGGGGCGATAGGTTAAGTTCATTAAATCTCTTAGTAACTCTGACCTTCGAGTCGATTGTCTTTAAAGAGAATGTCGCGGGTGTGGTTAATGGTCAATGTAACGCACCTCCCTTACCTTACTCCCATCTCGCTGGTCCGGATTTTTTCACTTATCTGTTCATATAGTTCGCAGTCCCCACCTGATTCCAGACCCATATTTTCGGTAGAGTGACTGAAATAAAACCTGACATTATCTTCCATTAATAGGAGTAAATACTATCTATAATAAAATTACTCTTTTAATTTTAGAAGCATGCGATCCATGGTGTGTGTGTGTGTGTGTTTGGTTCCCCCCCCCCTTTTTACCACATTTGGCTCTTAGCAGATAATAAACGCTAGCGCAGCCATGTAGGAGTGCCAGCAGAAGGCACAAATTGTTAATTAGCAATCGCGAAATCTGTTCAGGCCAAACAATTGTCGCTAGCTTTACACTGGTAATTTTTTATGATAGCGCAAATATTATAAATCACGTCAAAGTGTCGTTCTTATGCTAACTTTTTTCGCAAATTTAATTGTAATAAATTTGTGTTTTACGAATACAATTTAGCGTTACAAATGTGAAGGTATGTTAATAGGAGATAATTTAGGAGGAAGAAAAAGAAGAAGAAGAAGAAGAAGAAGATAAGGAGTTGTACATTTTGATTATTGTAACACGAGATTTAAAACTATCCTACTTACTATGTTTGTAAAATGAATGCGCCGCAGTATTTACACAATATTAGTTTTATTTCAATGAGAACTAAACTGTGAGATATTGCAGTCACACATTTCTGACAGCCTTTAATGACATTTGCATTCCTCTCAAAGGCTCTGTTCATCTTCAAATTCTAGCCTTGATATTCAAGTTCCTCCCCAGTATATGGGTTATTTTTCCGGTAAGATTTATTTATTCTTTATTATGGTAGTATCATTTAAATTTTACTGTAATAATACGAAAACGTGCAAGCAACAACGCGGCAATTGGTGTGACCTTGGTCCATTGCACACTGCACCTAGCTGTAGATGCAAACCAAAAATAACTTTAGGTTTTTTATAAGGGGCACACAAGAATTTGTCTCTTAACAGATCATATTTACGCGAGCGCTCAAGGTAAAATGGATATATAATGTAGATTTTTTTGTAATTTAACTTAAAATGAAGTTCTGCATGTAATGACTTTATAATAAATAAGAATAGCTGCAGTAATCTAAACTCTCCTTAAAACTCGCTTTATTGAAAGAGAACTTTATTTTAAATACAGCTAAATGTAAAGTTAAGGCGAGAACTTATAAAAATAGTCAGGGTATTCATTTTAATAGTGTATAATTTTGTGTGTTGCGGATAATATGTTGCCGAATGTAAGGGCGATGGCTGAAGCAACTGCAAAGGTCGCAGGTAAAACTGCAAGCCTCACCTCGCTGGCCAATTTTAAAGTACTACGTTATCTGTCGCCGTGTTGTTACGAACCTGGACTCCGTTGTGCAGATTGATATTTACGTCAGAAAGCCCTCCTCTTACTCCCCCAGCACTTCTCCTTCGTTACAAAACAACCCCTCCGCCCCTCTTGGCAGGCATTATGTTCACTGGAAGAGTGGCCTGCAGTCATAATCCTCCTAAAGTCAGGTGGAGTGTTGCAGTAGATGCTTGTAGGAGGTTCACAAACTATATTCCAGTGCCGTGACATATATTTATTCTTTTACTTCTTTTTTTATTAAAGGTGGGTAATGATATGTAAATGTAACTGTTCTTTTGTTGGTTAAATCGTGGTTTTTTTGCCTGGAACTGAGATTATGGTTATGCAGCTGCTTATTATGCGGCCTTGATGACTCATTTCTCCCAACACGCAGTCGCGCTGTGCCGGCCCATAACGCAGATAACCTCATTGTGTATTTTACCATTCAGTGTGTTCACGCTGCCTTTATGAATATTATCTCCATTTTCGTTGTTGCGTCAGAAGTGGAGGAGAATGGAAGAAAATACAAGTTCATTTATGACGTTTCGAATTAAAAGGAAGAATATTGTTTAATGAGTAGATTCTTTTCGATAAAAAGACAGAAAAGGTGTCTTAAACAGTATTTACATTTATGATATTCAGATGTTTATAGCATGTGAAAACTCCGTTAGTAGGACTGAGGCTAAAACTGTGCCTTCTTCTAAGGTTGAACGTGACCTTGACCTATTCCAGCGCGTCTTTAATTGCCAAGAACTGGGCAGCAATCCTGGTCGTATATGAGGCGACAGCGAAAAAAGAAAACTGAAGAGAGAGAATACCAGAAGAGAAAGAGAAGTTGTCCATTTGAAACATATGGCTCTTATTACCTTGCCCACATTCTTGGTCGCTTTGAAAACCCGATCCTGACATTTCTTACGCAGATCTCCGGCTCCACCACTTCTTCGAAGGGACGAGTAAAAGGAAGATCAAACGAAGCTGAAAAATTACTCGGGTTCACTGACAGCGCCATTACGCGGATTCGTCCTTGACAAAGAGCCCCTGTTGTATTAGCGAGGCTTGGATCTTGGAAAAGGGAAGCAGCGTTCTGGTGTCGCCGTCTTTTGAAGTTCATCACTTCTAAGCACTGACGTTGACATATATGCTCGGGTTACCACTTAATTTCTTCCATTTTTGTACTATCTATAAGCAGAAACTCCTTGAGCTATCGCTGAGTATTTCGGATATAATAGAGTGGATTGGCTCGGGCAGTAACGCTCCGGAAGTCCCGTGTTCAAATCCATGGCCCGGCCTTCCTTACCTGGGGTTTTTTCTTGGTTTCCGCTGGTCACGTAGGCCAGTACTGGTATAGACATTTCCAAGGATTTTCCTCTGTCCCATTTCATATATTATTCGTTGATTCTATTACATGGTCGAAGTGGGTTTGCGCTTTAGAACTGTTTCTATCCATGCCAGGTGTCTCTCAGTTCATTCCTTTCAACCCGGAGGTGCTCCCATGGATGGCGTAAGCACAAACGGCCAGCCTTTGAGCAAGACCGAAGTACCGTGGATGTCACATCTTTGCCAGATGAATTATTGTAAAAAGTATGAAAATTTATCTTTTAAACTCCATTTTGCGAATGTAGAATTTCTAACAAGAGTTTGAAAGCAAACGAGATAAGCCTTTGGGTGTCTCACCTTTGAGATGGGAATAATAACACTGGAATTTAAATGACAAGCTTTTTGTTCACTGAAGTTCTTAGAATTACGTGCACTGTAAAAGAAGTTTACAGTCAAAGTATAACCCAGGCATTCCTTTCTTCCATACATTTCAAATCTGCATTCTTGGGAACATTTTTGCATTGCTTTCAACCTGGAGAAAGACGAATGAAACATAGAAATAAAAAAAAATTAATAAAGAAGCAAGGAAAGGAATAATCGTGAACACAACCAAAACAAGAAAATAGTAGAAGAAAGAGGAAGGCATAGGGATAGCAAAGGAGAAAATGATAATGGAGAAATATCTAGAAGCTGGATGTGAAAGTAGGGTGTAAGAAACGAGAGAGCTGGAGTTTAAAGAGGAGGGAAGAAAGAATACATGGAATCCTCAGAAGAGAGAAATGCGGAAGGCCAGGGAAAAACACGGATTAAAAAAAAAAAAAAAAAAAAAAAAAAGTAAAGGGGGAGGCTAACCCTGCAACTAGACCTTAACATAACGCATGGAAGCGTCCCCAGTGCGCTATTTTCCAATAGTCGGAAAAGAAGCGATGACTTCATTCTTCGAATGATTTGTGTGTTGACCATGACTCAAAGGACGGCGCCACTACTGCTAGAAGCCATAACTCATAATTGGTGAGAAGTGCTAATGGTTCAGAGAAGCTCATCTGAGTGCCAGGAAATAAAAAAAACAAAAAAACAAAACTCTTTAGAAGCCGCTTTTAATGGTGAGAACAAAATCGTGTTCCTGTAGGAGAGAGGGGGAAATATTTTTTTGCATTTCCCTCTACCATTGACTAATTGACTAGTATTTACAACATATTCGGAAAGAGCATGGCGCATTGAGTAAGAAATGTTCAGAATGGTAATCTGTTGGAGGCTGTAACAAGGATGGTAATCTTTGTAATTTGTTGCGAGTGAGGCTACCATCGATGTATTTTGGCTCACTATCTTGCAGAATCGTCAGTTCGATTTCATATAAAGCGTTAGTAAAACATTCTCTCGAGTTCTAAAAGAAATTAGCACATCTGGGGCACCTTGCACAAGAACACGAAGAAGCTGTGTGAAAGTTGTGCTGCCCTCAAAGAAAGTAGTTCGATCTGTTAACCATCAGATGGTGTTTTATGAAAATGGTGGCCACGACTAAGTCAATAGATCGTTTCGAGCAGGTAAGATCCACCGACAGATACATCTATCCGTGCATGTAAAGATTCTGCTTGTCTGTACAAGAGGAAATCATCTGCTGTCGAATTGGATCATGCGCATATGTGCTGCTAACGTACTACTAAGAATTACGTTTTGAACATCTTTGAATTAAATAATGTCATTATTGCTTATTTAATGCAGGATACACCTTAATGACCTCGCCCCATCCCACCGAGTTCCGAGTGTCAATTGTTATCGTCCAAATAGATACCTGGGCCCTGTTCTATAAATTATAAGTGTATGGGCTTGTAACTTGTATTTATCAGTTAAAATCTGTTCCATAAAGGTTTCTACTTCGCTTGTACTTTACAACTCCATACTTACAAGTGTATACAAGTGTTTTTTCGTGGTTTTGTTCCACAAAATTATTAATATTGGTTGGACACTGGTAATTTGTATACATTTCTCAATAGGTGCAACTTCAAATACTAGCGCAAAATGTATTATATTTTAATACTTTTAGAAGTCAGATGGCCTAAATATGCGAAATATTCGAATATGATGATAACATAAAGTAAGAATATATATGAAGAATTAAGTTGTATACATTTAAAAAGTTAGGTTAATTATGAGTGATATTGACGTTTTCTGTTTCAGATGCACAATCCACCACCATAGTTAATGCTTTCTTGCTACATGTCACGAAAATACATTCTTTTCATTCTCTTTTAAAATAATCTCTTTTGACTTTTTGAGCTTTTTTGCTTATAAGGAGAATGTGATTGCCAAGCAACCTAAACAAATAGGAGTATGAATGATCAAATGTAGTAATAAAATTTATGACCGAGAGCAATCGGAAAGCCGAATTCACCTGCCATACCTCGACGAAGGTAATTAATGCTAAACATAGTCGTATGCGACCGTCGTCTCAAAGTGGATTATTACGCTTGAATATTGATTAAATGCACTGATAAAGTGTTTAAATCATCGTTATATGTGAGAAAAAACACAGAACCTATTTAGCATGAAAGACAATAATCGCTCTGTACATTAAAAAATACGAATTTATTACTAACAGTGGATATTACCTAATTCAAGATTTGGCCACTTGTGGCAAACAGCTGTTTCTTCATCTCGCTCTTATATGACACAACTTGTAACATTTTATAATACTTTACAATTAATGCTGTGCTTCTTTCGTGGAACAGAAAATTAAAAGATGTATTACATCAAAGATTTAGAAGAAATGTGCATTTTTCTTGTTTGTCAAATTAAGAATATAAAGCGTCTTAATTATTAAAACAAAGAATAAACCATTTACTTTCATTTGCACAACCGATCTCTTGTTAACACTAAACAGTATACTGAAAGAGATTTTTTTAATTTGTTTATTTACGGACGCTCTTTAACATCTCAGGCCATCAGCGTCCCATTCAAATCAGCGCGTGAAACGGCTGACAAATTTTGCTCAGAAGCCTCTTCTTTTAGGCTTGAGGTTCTTTTTCCTGCCGTAAATGTACGACACGGGACCCACGGCTTTATTTCCCTTCCGAAGGAAGCCATATTTTGGATTTTTACGCCCGAATAAATTCATCTGTCGTGGCCGGGATCGAACCCGCGATCTTGGATTTAGGAGGCAATACGGTTACCTCTACACTACCAACCAGAACCGACTTAAACAGATAGCAGAGACGTGACAGCTTTGTTTTTCTAAGCTAAATCTTGATGCAGCTCATCAACGCAATTGTTTCGATTAACTTGCTTTTGTTTTGATACTATTTTTAAAAATCCCATAAATGACACTTTTTTCGTGCTGTTGGGCCAAATTGCATCTATCGTGCACAGTTTTTGAGTGTGCGGTTAAATTTTGACTACAGCTTCAAGTTCTAATAATATGACAAGCGTTTATTTTCAAAACCTTTTACTACACGGCTCACTTTTGGATTTTCTGTGAGGTTAATGTATCATGGAGTAACTTATGTACCGTATTTAACCGTCACGGGTGACCGAGTCGTTAAGACGCGGACTCGTGAGCGGGAAGTCTGGGGTTCGAATCCCGCCAGGATCGTCCTTCCTGACTGAGGTTTTTTTCCAGGTTTTCCTCAGTCCTCACAAATGGCAATGCCGGGGAGGTATTCTAAACTTAGGCCTGGAACGTTTCCTTCCTTAATATATATATAATTCCATCCCAGCGTTAATCAACATTTAAAAAATCGTATTTATAACTAATTTAGTTGGTATTCAATTTCGAACTAATTTTTAAAATGTTACAGCGACAGATATTTACATAAGCAAGTTTTCAAGGCTACCTACACCTTTTAAAATGTGTTCTTTAGAAAAAAAAATTGCTGGCAAAATGCAAAATAACAAATATTTTGAAGAGATAGTTGAAAAAAAAAAAACAAATAAGCTTCATTTCCGAACTGATAAAATCATCTATAGAGACCCAATAGGAAAGAAAAACTTTCACAGGTCAGGAAAAAAGTACGTTTGAGAAGTTAAACAGCAATACAGCTCTGTAAGCGGAACAAACACAAACTCGATGGAGTTTAGCTTCTAGGCGGGGCGTCACGGAGACTGGAGTGGCGTTATCTTGGCCCCTTAAGTCCTTGATGTACTTGTGATCCAGGGGCCCATGTTGTGATTACCAGTGGCTGGCCGGAAGCTGGACTCTGCCTGCAACTTCTTGGCAGCGGGGATAACACTCAGCAGCGGAAACAAACGACAGAAGCACGAAACGAAACCCTGTTTGAATATCCCACCCCACCACAACCGCGCTTTCATAGCAAGATCCAAAGCAAGTCTAACCATCACTTGACCAACATAGCGAGGGGAATCTGGCACCGGATCGTTTGATCTTCATCGGCTAGCGGCGAAGCCTTGTCGAGCCGCGGATATGTAATCGAATACAGAACTCTGAGAAGGGGAACGGGACAGAATATCCTTTGTAAATGTAGTTGATGTTTTCTTAATCTTAAACAAAGCCAATATTATACATGTGTAGTATTTGTTACTATTACTCAATTAATACTTTATATTTATAATACTACCATTTTAGTCCAGTTATAAACATCATTTATACATATTTAAACTAATTAATGCAAAGCCGCCATTTGATAAAAGGCTTCAAAATACCTTCTTCACGCTATAGCCAAAGAGGTTATGGTGCAATTACAATTTACTTGTTTATATCGCTTTGTTTTTGTTTTGTGTTTGATTACCATAAGTAAATAAACGAAAATGTAAAACAAATAAAGATCTCCAAAATTTTCTCGGCATGAGATAGATATTCTGTTGGAACTACCTTATCTCACTGGAAAATAAAAAGCCGATTCATGTTCTTTAGAGGAAAAGAAGGAACGATTTAGCCATGCATTTCAACATGACACCAGCGAGTTCTAATTAGCAAATAAATAAATCAATATTTGTTAAAACAGCGTGACTCATGAAGTGTAAAATTCTATTCATGGGTGAAGCAGGGTGATTGCGGTTAGCAATCTCAATCATTTAATTTACTAGGCACCACACTGTATCCGTCGGTCCTAGTGGTGTAGTGGTTACCATATTTGCCTCCTAAACCCAAGATCGCGGGTTCGATCCCGGCCAGGACCGATGGATTTTTTTCGGTCGTAAAAATTCATAAGTATGGATGGCTTCCTTGGGAAGGGAAATAAAGCCGTGTGTTCCATGTCGTACATTTACGGCACGAAAAAGAACCTCAAGCCTGAAAGATAGGCCTCTGAGCAAAATTTGTCCGCCGTTTCACTCCCTGAGTTGAATGGGACGCTGATGAACTGAGATATTAAAGAGCGTCCATAAATCAATCAATCAATCACACTGTATCCTTTGATAGCTGAAAGCTTTCTTCAAATTTCCTTTTCCCATACTCTTCAAAAGGGCCACTCCTTTCCACAATGATCCAGTTTTGACGCTGACCCCGATTTAAGTAATCCAGGTATATTACTTCGACCTCAGTACCTTCAAGAAAATCAAAACGGGCAGTCATCCATTTTGTGTAACTTGACCGCAATAACGGAGTTGATCGGCACAGCACTCGCGGTCAAAGTTAACCATAATCAACTACATCGTTTAACTTTGATCATTGTTGATACACGTAAAATCGCATTGAACGCGGTCAAATGCCGATTTATCGCCTGCAAACATTGATCGAGTATTGTGTACATGGTGACGCGTTTCTAAAGGATCAAGTACATCCCTTGAGTAATTACTTTCACTGGAAATATCACACAATAACGGACGGAAGTTGTGGAGCATTTCATTTTACCAGTCGGAATGATGTTAGATCGTTGAGATTGAATTCGAATGTTGATTACTATTTAATTTTACATCTTATGTTTGAACATACATCATCATAAAATAAAAATAAAATATAAATTATCCACTGAGCAGGGCCTGAACTTACGATGTTTGAAGCCACAGTTTACACACAATTTATTACATATAACAACTCAACGGTATAGCTCAGGTGTCACGGGTTCAAAATCTTTGAGGCCCGTCATATTGACCTTGGGGTTTTTGTGATTTCCACTGGTTGGTTAGGCGGATGTTGGGATGACTATTTTACTTTCCACGAATTCATTTCATTCCGTTGGTTCTGCTAAAGGATCGAAAATGCCAAGGCGGGGTAGGTTGGCGCGGTGTGATGGTGGCTTGCGCATTTGAAAGGATTCTGCTGTGACTTATGACACGAGTTGGAACTCCTTGGCGGGGTTCAGGGTGTTGTATCTACAAATAAAGTTGGGGACCCCGTCTACTCCACCGCTCATCTCCCGTGGCTGGACCAGCACTTAAGCAAGGCTGACGTACTGAAATATTCTCTTCGCTCGCGAAGCAGGTGTTGAAGAAATTCTAAGGCAAATGTTCAACCCATTTTGCTTTTACGCCGACATTTTAGCATAAAATTGCAACTTCTTCATTGCCATACAACTCCGTTATTTTTCATAAAGAGTCGTAGATCGCCTAACACAAATTGCTTGTCTAAAACCCCTGTACAGTCTCTAAAATTAATTCCGGAGTAGTTTTTAACATCCGATATATCTTGGCCAGAAAAGACGTTACTTTTAAATTAAAGTTGAAAATTTCCAAAAGATCTCGGCAGTGGAGCACTATAAATAGATTGTTTCTGTATTGCAAGGAAAGCAGATCTTCAAATCAACTTTGTGGGAACACACACATAGAGATTCATAAAACATGAGTTCTTAATGATGATGATACAAAGCGGCGGTTTCTTTAAGCGACCGCTGAAAACAAAACATGCACTGGTGTTCGTGATGATAGGGTAAAGGTAACGGAACCGCTCTTTCTCCGGCCGTGGAAATTTACAGACCAGGAAATATCCAAAAGCCGGGCGAGTGGAACCCACATATATGTCGACAGTTAACTGCCTTCACTTCAAGAATGCGAATTAGTGTTATAACACGCGGCGTTTCTCCTCGACTCAGGCCTAGGCTGTAAAACTCAGCGACCGTTCTTGTTTTATTGCACCAGTTCCATCAGCTTCTTGGGAAAATGAAGCCTGGAATAACGTTATTGTTTTCGAGCATTGTCTCATTCCTTCACATCCCAAATAGTTTATACAACATCTTAATGAATACTTAAGGGTCGGAAAGAAGAATAATAATTTTATATGATAACGGTAAGGCAACAAAAAAAGAGAGTACAAGTGGCCAGAAATGTGAACTAAGGCTGAGCTTTGGCAGAAAACCGAGACTAAAATTATACTATAGGACAATAGAAATCGTGAAGTAAAGATGTGCGAGCTGAAAGCAGGTTTTCTTTTTGAGAATTTTCTGAGTTAAATTAATTTTGGCGTTAAAACCCTTAAAATAACCCTCTAACTCTTTAGTGATTCTAACAAATGCAATATGTAACGTTATTAAACGGTATAAAATCTAAGAACTGAGCGAGAGAATGTGGCAAATTGAATAGCTACTTGATCAAACAATGCTTCTATCATGTAAGAATTTTCTGGAGTAAAATATTGCGTTATACAATTATCTGATAACCGAAACTGCGGCGGAGACTGTATCAGCCGATAAGCGATCGCTTACGGCCAGCCGGGCTGCACTACAGTCTGAACGGAAAAGCTATTTAAAAAGTATATTCTCATAGGAAGAGCGGTTCCTTTGTCACGCAAGGAGATGTTGGAACTGTCTTTATTTTCCACGTGTTTCTTGAATCTTCTGATGATATGACCCATTATTATTTCGGTTCTCTTGAAGAAATTAAAGTGTATCACTTGACGAATGTTATCCTTTAGTTCGCCTAAGATGCGTTGATTGGATTGGATATTTTAGTACTACAGTCTTGCTCAAGGGTTGGCCAATTGTTCCTACGTCCCTAAAGGGAATACCTACGACTGAAAAAGATGAGATGAGAGAAAACCGGGCAGTGAGGTGTTGGCCTAGACGTGATCTTTACAACTCTTTCTAGAGTAAACACCCGGATGCTGGTAGAGCTCTCCCTCTAAGCAGTTCGAGTTCCTTAGAAGTATGCTTCCACATGAAACGTCGGCTTGCAATCCTTTTCCAAATACAAGCCACCGTCACGCCGCACCAGCCCACCTCGTCTGTCACTTTCGAACCTGTAACACAACAAACGGAATAAAATCGTATGAAATGGGAGAGCGGAAAAAAATTATGAAAATATCTATCCCATCATTTGTCTAAGGGATCAGAAGGAACTCTCCCCCCCCCCTCAAAAAAAAATCAAGATGACCGACCTCAAGATATTTGAATCTCCCAAATGTGATCCCAAGCGTTACCGCCAAAGCCATCTCGCTTGGTAAAGTATGTGGATATTACACAAGCTCCATTCCCTCACTCTGATGTCATGTAGTCTATCTCGCGTCAGGCTTATGCTGATATCTTCTTTCCAAAGGACTTGTACCGTGAACTTTTTTTTTTTACCATGGGCGAGAAGTTGCTTTAGAATAAACCATAGAGTGTAGATGATTGTGAACTCTACCTAGCTCTGCGATGTAAATAACAATAGCAGGTTTCTGGCACGCAGCCACAAATTCTAACACCCTCCCTCTTACGTCATGTACTTGTATAAGGCTTAGGCTTATTTAAATAATGCATAGAAAAAAGAGGCATTAGCGAGCTTCAGGATTTAGCCAAAAACCCTGGCCCCATCTCATTAGTGTGATTAATTTTTAACTGTCCATTCGACTTTTTTTTAAATGTAGGTAATTGTAAAACTGACCTAATAATTATCAATAAAATAAATTCAAACCTGATCTTGATACAACAGATTTAAAATAAAAGCAATTCAATTTTTGGAACAAAGGAATCTAAGGGAATATCTTTCTTGCCCATGATGGCTTATCTCTCTACGAGGTGGGTCAGAGATGAAAAACAAAGCAAAAATTCCTGTGGAGTTTGGATCCCTACATGCAAGCAAACCTCCCAGACTTAATTAGACACAGGGGAAAGATAGACTTCAGTTGAAGTGTCATTTATGACCACTCCACTTCCTCCAGTTGTAACAGCAGAAGCAGCACGCACACACACACAGTGAGTGAGAGATGGAGAAAGCGGCAAGCAACTGCAGCAGGCTTCGTTTCAGTTTGAAGATCAATAAAGCCGTTATTAGTAACTACGTGTATATAAGGCTATAACTATATATAGGGGCCAATATTGTGGCTTTCTGTTGAGCTGCCCAGTTTGCTTCCCTCGGTTTCCTTGCTGATGTATGGAGAACAGGCACAGAGAGAGGAGAGAATGGGGGGAAAGGGTAATAGTGGCACAAAAAGGAGGGTGGGCTACGTGTACAACTTTTTTTCTACCTCTTGAAGTTTCGCTGGGTCGGTGAAGCGGGGCGTATGGAAGGATGATCAGGGAAAATCATGCAGCATTTCGAACAGGTTAATACTGTAGCTTGCAAGGCCTCTATGGTCCAGTAGCCTTCACTTCATCAATACAGATCTCCCTCAAGAGAGAAGGGATGCTGCGGTCATAGAGAGGTAGTGATTTGCTGCTGTAATTGGTTGCAACCTCCAATTCTGGTTCAAGATTTTGCCCTATTCCCAGCGTTCTTCGTCCTTCTAAGAACGTTATACATAAGGTGGCAGTAAGTGTGGTGTATACCAACACTTTGTCTAATTGCAATACTTTTAATTTGCTCTTGTTTAGCCTGGAGGTTATGTATTGCATAAACAGAAATTATGAAGCCTACAAATACCATCACAGAATCATATTAGTTATTATGAAAATGTCAGTCTTCAGTCATGTATGCGAAAGTCGTGAGGTGATTGTTACTTGCACAAAAACCACGTCCGTGCATTCGCCGGCCATACTGAGAGCTGTACAGGTATTCCTAAATTAGTTATACAAAATAAACATTTAATTCCAAAAAGAGCATAATTCTTATTGCATTGAGTTATGTCGCAAAAAGGGATGTAAAACTTCAAGTATCGTTTACAAATATTAAACATGCACTCTTTAAAATAGCACGTATTTAATTTGTAAACGATTTCGTTCCAAACCTGTGAATCATACCATTATCAATGGTTACAACTACTTTTCTTATCCTTCATTTAGACTTGCAGAAAGGGGCAAAATAAAAGTTTTTTTTTACATAGTACCACACATAGAAGTCCGCTAAAAGGGTCTGGCCGGTCAAGCTATCGTTCCAACACTTTTTTTTAATAGTGTTTAACGCCCGTTTTTACTACTGAGTCATCACAGTGGTGACACTGATGATACATGAGATGAATTGGGAAAGGACATTTTTAAGGAAGGAAACGTTCCAGTCCTAAGTTAAATGTACCTCCCTGCATTTGCCATTTATGAGGACTGAGGAAAGCCTGGGATAAACCTCAGTCAGGATGGACAGTACTGGCGGGAATCGAACTCCAAACCTATCGCTCGCCAGTCCGCGCCTTAACGACCTCGGCCACCCGTGGCATATTCCAATACGTCCAAAGCAAGTAGGGTCTGATATAATCTCACGACGAAAGTGTGGCAGCGCATCATCTTGTTGAAAAATAAGTACATGTGCAGAAGAATGTTGACACCGGGCTAGCACAACTTAGGGCACAAAAGACATTAACTTAGGCGAATTTCTTACATGTTCCACTATCTAACGTGAATTTATAGAATCCCATATTGGCACATTATGGTTTACTTTACTCCAATATTCAAGTTTTCTGTCTTTAGTCATATCACTTAAGACTTACAGTAAGGGCTTAAATCGCAGGTGTAGTCCTTAAAATCTTCCACACTGTCGTTTTAGGAACGTTTAGTTCTAAGTTGACATGATATATTTGGGTTACGATCCAATATCTCACTCATTTGTTCGGTTGTCTCATCTGAAACTCGAGGTCTACCAAATCTGGTCTCCTGTGTGCTACACAACCAATTGCAAGAAAATTATTGTACCGCGCACTAATTGTTGGGGTGGTTTCTTGTAATAGTTCTTGAATTTACTTTTAACAGAAGTAATAATCACATTTCCTGAAACCACAAAATTGAGTACGCTCTGCACCTGGAAACAATCTCATGGTAACTGGTGAGATTATCACTTAGTAACGTCTTGCACTGGTGGGTAAATAGTGAACTTGAGGATGTGGCGGGACTTTTCAAATTCTCTAGACCTTAACGCTACAGCTGGTTCGACAACTATGGTGGCAATCTTTTGTATAATTAATTAAGGAACTCCCTGTATTTATTAAACATGGTGAGGTAAAAAATCAAATTAAAATGAATTTAAGATCATATTGCATATTTAAGAACCACAAATAACGCGGTTTTTGGTGCAATTTTTTTTTCATGGAAACATTTATTGAACACGTCTACGGAGTTTGAAAACAAATATTGGACAAGTGTATATTTATTTATGTTTATTAATTCTAATATAAAACAATTAATTATAATTAGTTCTGTTTTAAAAATATAGAGATATATATGTCCCTAAATCGCCATACAATTTTTTCAAATTTTACTCTCATGGAATTGCATGGCATACAAGGCATGTTGGTTGCATTTTCCAAGGGTTTTAGGGTGGTCAAAATTAACTGTTATGTACGTTTCTTTCCTTTAATTTTCTCATTAATATTTTCCTTACGCAATAAACTGAAAATGTAATATTCAATCCACGTGTAGTTATTAATACTGTTCATTTACTCCTCTATTTTTGTGCCTTCATCAAATATAATTTATTATAGGTGGTGTGATTTTGATCTGCTGAATTTACTTTATAGTATATGCTCTTAGGTACTCAGGTATTTACGGTTGTAAGCTGTAACCTTACAGCTTAATGTGGATTGCCTATTCCGAAGAATTATACACGAATCTGGGTCATTAGTTTTGAATATCGAAAAAGCAGATGACCAGAAATTTACTTGCGAAGCAACCATTCTTTTTTTAATTTTTTAAAATTAACTTTTGTGATCACACAGAGCTTTGCTGTTTGCTCTCATGATCGAAATGATGTAACCAAGTTTAATCAGCAGCCATTATCTTTGAAAGAAACTCCTTGTCTTCCTGTAACATCTTCTAACAAACCTACACGCGAACGTCCTTTTGTTTCGGAATCAGCAATCTAGGAACCCTCCGTGCACAAACACATCTCATATGCAACTTTTCAGTTACCAGAGTGTGAGTGGCAGCCAGTGAAGTTTTCAGAATATCTGAAATTGTTGTTAATATTATTCGACGATCCTCTCTCACAATGACAGCAGTGGTGTTAGTGTTTTCTTCTGTTTGAGCAGAAACTATAGCGTCGGGTTTACTTTCCTTTGAAACTGACCGACTCTCCTGTTTAAACCTTTTAATTCATCTTAGAGCTGTGCTGTATGAAGAACAAAATCTCCAAAGGCCCCAGCTGAAGATATATTAAGACAAAAGCAACATTACAGAGCAGCATATTGTTCATCACGTGTCACCTCCGCTTTGCTGTGGGCGAAACTGAAAAGCGGGAACCGGAAGTAGCAACTTAAACTAGTATTAAGTAACAAAATATTGCACGTTAAATTTTAGTGCAAAAATTAACTGTAAAAAAATGATCGTTCTTTATTGAAAAGCCTTTGTAGCTTGCATACAAAATGCCGGGTTTGTCTTGAAGGCGTTCTAAGCCAGCTAGGCTCGATGGTGTGGCCAAACGTATTACATACATACACACACTGATGTGATTTTCATCTGCTGCGTGTTGTATGAATGTATCGATCGATCCTATCGAGAAGGGTCGGACAACAACGAGACCGACCGACGTCCATGGTAACAGCAGCGTATAACCTCATCCGCCTTCTTGTTCTCATTACGAAGGAGGAGGAGATGAAGAGGGAGGTGATGTGAGAGAATACAAAATATCATACCTACAGCATATGCGCTACATCACTGCTTTCTGCTTGATCTTCTAGGTGACTTCGGTCAACAAGAGTAGCGTACACCCAGACAGTTTCTTCGCATATGTTATTGTCTTTCAATCTCGTCCTCTTCAACATGTTACCGCCAATGTGTACGCCATATGTTCAGAGATGTGTCTTTTGTTTTTTTCTGTTTGCCCCTCCATCCCGTTGTAATGTCATCATTGATCGATCAAAGTGTTGATTTTAGAGATCAGCGCTGAATCTCTGAGCGCTTTGTTAGCTTTGGTTATCCAAAATAATTCAAATCATTCCTATAATCTTATCTATTTTCGCATATATTATTAGGTAAGGATTTTCATACTCTTGGGCAAGGCTAAACTGAATTTTCAGAAAGCTTGCCTCCACTATGGATGATCATTGCATTAGCTGAAGTCCCTCGCTGAGACGCAGATAAAAATGTTTGATGCCGCATAGCTGTCCTTGGGTGTCATTACCAACAGATGGAATGCAGCAACTTGCCTCTAGGAAGACCCTTTCCATCTTCTTCCTGTACTTCAATCTCAACCGGAAGCCGACTGTCGGAGACGAAAGAGGACCGATCGTTCACAGCCTCCAGTTTCCGGCGTTGGTGTGGGTGGGCGATAACGCCCGTTCCTTCCGAATGTATCGGAGTAAAAACTCCCGGAAAAGGATAAAAATGTCTCACCGCTTCCGATACTCTCGGTCTTGTGTAGGAGTCCATTATTTTCTAGGACAAAGCGTAAATGAAGGATATTTGCTTTGGCAAATAAAATGTGACAATCTTCACTTGGTGGAAAAGATTTTGACGCAATTTCATTGGGAGAAGAGAAGCTTTAAAGAATAGAAAGAGTCACATAAGAAGTATATAGGAAGTTTTTTTCTTTTTAATGAAAAACGGTGCGATGTACAGTCTTACGATGAAATGTCCGTGAAAATAAAACACGTCGGTAGGGGAAAATATTTAGAAACCGTTTCTCTGCTAACACAGAGGCTAAGTCCGCTGTGTGATCATGTTTATAATTGTGTATCACTTTAATTAAAGAAGTTTTGTAGCTGTTCCTGTTGTGCTTTTTGGTATTTCTGTCTCTCTGAATAAATACACGATATATTTCTGTGGTGTGTGATAATCTCGCACCCATCTCATATAAAGCGTTTTACTACATTCCTGTGCACTTTATTTCACTTATGACCTTTCTGATAATATGACACAACTACATTTATATCAACTGAGTTACTGACACACTCTGCTATGCATTTGAAGCTACGAGAGAGACCGGACAACTGCAGTAAGCCGTTGACTCCGTTGTGCGCATGTCAGCCCGCAAGCACCTGACAGACATGGGAAGACTCAAAAACATGTGTGCGAAACATAAAATCCGCGATATACAATTATTTTGAATAGATCCACAGTATTAAGCCCATGTTTACTCTTACAAGATTGAAAATGTATTTTTCTTAAGTAAAACAAAACACTAGATATCACCACCGTTGTGTATGAGACATATTAGTTATAGAATGTTGCCAGCTTTCCTGTAAGAAATGTACCACTGGAAGCCTTGTAAAGCAGGTAAGGAATTTCACTTTAATGGGTTGTGAAACTATTACAAAACACCGTCGGCTGTTAATTACCCGGTACGGTATGACTCTAAGCTGCGCACAATTGAGTCAGTACGGGACGAGGATCAAGGTAGAAAACGATACATTCAGGGACATTGTGTAAAGCGTGAAACAGGTACCCATTTGGTGGCCTTGAACCAGAGAACGTAAACGGATAGTCCAGGTGTGAGGACAGCACCTTAATTGAGAGCTGAGGACGTTAAGAGTGGAGGAAGGAAGGGTAGCGTTTAGTGGTCGCTGTGGGGAGGAGCTCTCCGCGAGCCTGTGGTTGCCCGCTCAACGCTCCACACAACCCACCACTTGACCGCGCCGCAGCCGTACCGTCCCGTCCCGATCAAAGGCCAGCTGGACGGACGGGCGGCAGGGCAGATGAACAGACGCCCACTCTCGCGTACCTCCAGCTATCTACAAAGTGGCACTCATGACGTAGAAAATGTTGTTTTATTTGCCATAAGGTGTTCTTTCTAATGCATTGATCTTACTGAGAGTCCTGTCGCTATATACTTTAGAAAGTACTACCGATTGTTTCAAGTAGAACTGTTGGATGAGTGGAAGAATCTGTAGCCATTACAATAGTTTAGTTATCGTAAAAATGACAATTTTGTTTAATAAGTTTTCACTGTTATAAATACCCAAAGTTTAGAAACCTTTTAATGCTGCTGTTTTTAAGTGCCTGCTACTAAACAAATGCAGGGCAAGGAAATCGCTCTTTAATGACACCACTTCTAAAAATATATTTTGATGATCTGGAATTAACTTTTACATACTTTCTTAGTTCTTTACAAATATTGACATAAATGCATGAGCATTTTAATCTTTTGCATTACCAGCGCTCACAAAATCACGGATTTTTCTCTTGAACTTCAAATACAATTTATTAAACATATTTTAATCAGTTTTAATTAAGCACACTTTTACCAAATTTGGTTTGAAAATAATACAATTTTAGAGAAGTTTTTCGGCTCAAGATGTTTATTTTTTTAAAGAAGAAACACTTAAAACTATTAATGAACTTATCTGAAAACCTGTATATACTTAGTCTATTCATAGCCCCCAGACTATGTTTCAAAAATTGAAACTCTTGTCTTCAGTGGATAATAATTATTCATTAAAACCAACAGTGCACCGTCGGAAAAAACTCATCCATGTCATAGGTTTGTTAATGTGTTTAAAATCTGACTTGAAGACTTTTAGGGCGGTAAATTAAATTACTGTCTGTGTGCGCCTAAACAAAGGGGAATCATAGCTTAAGAAAGCTTTCCCAGTGGAAATTGAATCCTGACTGTCAGTGTGATGACGTGAATAAGTTAAAACATAAAAAAGAATGATTTGTGTGTAAGTTAAGTTTTAACATCTTCTAGTCCTATACCGGGCGACTAGTTTTGTTTTCCCCCCGAAGTGTTTTGCCTACGGGCGAGCTGTCGCTTTTTAGCCAACAAACCATACAATACACAAACCAATTTATGAGGTGTGAAAACTGCCCGCCTTTATTATTCAAGCATTTTTGGCATCTCTTTAGAAAATTATTCATCACTCGCTGTAGTTCGTTTTGAGAAGTCGAGACTATTTCTTGACGATTATTTTTGAGTTCTTGTATGGTGTGCGGGTTCGTCTTGTACGCGGCATTTTTAATGTACGCCAGAGGTAATTGCAAACGGTAAAATCGGGGTACCAAAGAGCCCTATTAATAACTCTTGTCATATGGAAACATCATCCATAAAGACACAATGTGCCGTTATAAACACATGCCATATAATGCACTTCATATATACTATCGAATTAAGAAATGAACAACACAACACATACCCGGGATCAGCTGCACTACGACTGCGACAGTCGGCAAGTAAGCAAGTAGACTTGCTACCGCCTCCATGGGGCGGCAGACGAGTGGAGTAAGAATCCCTGATTGCATTGTAGATATAAATTTTCATAAAATTATTAATTGCATTTTTAGGGAGATAAATGTAGGCATATGACGTTATAATGCTGCCTGTGCAACTAGAGCTCTGATATAATTCTGTTATTTTTATACTTTATCTGCCATACTGCACTTACCTCAGACATCACATGGATTAACCAGTTTAGTGAAGTATTGTTTAAACTCGAGCGAGGTAGCTATAAACGTAGATAGGTACATCTGTTTTAAATTTCGGCATACTTTTGCACAATAAAACAAATTGGTATCGCATGTGTCTTTACTGCATCCTACTTGAAACAAAAAGTATTCCATTCTTCCCCTTAAACCAACTCGGCACGTGTCCTGTCAGATATCAAATTCCTGCCTTTGCTGCCGCCGGCCCTAATAGACCTCCCAACCACCTTAGCGTTTTTCCTCTGTTTCGTTCTCTGCCAATCCTATTTACCCATTACACGGAAGGGGAAAACCTCTTTAAACTTTTGAGAGCGAGACAACCTGATCAGGGAGCTGGACCGCAGGTTCCCTCCGGCTTTAATCCTTCTCTGCTACGCTGGTGCGAGTTCGACTTCATTTATTGACTTGGGGATGTAAAATACAGCTCCTGGCGAGGCGGTGTTTTCGCCCCCTCTTGTTGGTTGTGCTTCTTGCTGCTATAGTGGCCATTTCGTCCCAACTTTGTTATCAGAGTAGCAAAATTGCGTGCATTTTTTAAACATTAAAGCAAATTAACGTAAGATTCTAGTAGCTTGAAATTTAATGTCTTTCTGAAATACATGACATGTATAAAAATACTTGTGCTTTTCCTTTACCTTCAAGCACATATTGTGTAATATTTAGAAAATCACATGGGGCATTACAGAAAATAATTTAAAGTCAAAGATATTGCTCGAACTGGTGTGCTGTGTATCAAAAACATGTACCCGATTCGATTTCGTTAGGTTTCGGAAAAGTTACTTTACTTTTTTCAGATATTACTGAAGAAATAAAAAAAAATTTTAAACATTTCTTCCTTTTCTAGATAGTTCCTGAGATAATCACAGTTGGTACTTTCAAACGTGGACACTCATTTGTTTATACAGCAAGATAAATAGTTATGCAATGATAATGTGTAGTAAAAAGGAAACTAATAAATCTAAATTACGAAAATTGAGGGAAATATTAAAACTCTGCTAAAGGGCTGGAACCGAAGATATTTTAATAAAAACAGTTAACCTACGAAAGAATAAAAATGTATGTTTCATAGGTAGGATGGCTTGGAACTTTTAAACTGTTATAGTTAATGTCATTCATTATTTATTTACAAGCCAATCAGCATCCTTTTATTCAAATGGATTTATGAATGAACATTTATAAAAACACGAATCCAAGAAAGGAATGTTCCTTTTATTTATTTATTTTAATATAATGCCTAATATATGGCAGAGGAACCGTAGATTTTTTTTGGGGGGGGGTCCTTTGGCGAGGTTATGTTAATTATGTTCAATAAAGAATAACTTTTACAAAGACAGTTTTCTATCAAAACATTGCCCGAACACTACTTATAAACTACATTGGGAGGCAAAATAAACACTACGTCTAATTTTTTAATAATTTTAATTTTACGCATTACTATATGTGAATAGTTATACTTTCATTCATTTTTTAACATTAAATATTTTACCAAACATTTTGCAACCACTTTTATGCATTCGAATATCATTTGAGTTTATAATTTCCTCTAATGCATGAGCATGAACTGAATGCAGATTAATCACATTTCATAATGATCTCATTTTTACCTGTAGGGTTTCAAAGGTAACACATCTGCATTCTTAACACAATGACATACCTTTCAACATTCGGTGGCACTCTCTGAAGCGGGTGTTCCCTCCTCTGTCGTGTATCACAGTTTGCAACCTTAAGGACATACTGCGGACCAAGTCCTTATGTTGTCTTGTGGTATGACTTTCGATTGCTCACGCAAAGCAAGTTCATTGAGGATCTCAGGAAATCGTTGAACATTTTCTCTCATCATGTCCCAAACATGCTCAATGGGTTGAGGTCAGGGCTTCGTGCTGGCCAACTGAATCCCCACCTCATAATGTGGGCCACATGTGAAGGGCATTGTCATGCATGAAGCGGAAATCATTATCATTATCAACTTATGCTCCTGAAGATTTTCCTCAAAGTACCGGTTTGGATTCAGGGCCCCGTTCTTCGTAAAAACCAACGCTGTTTTGGCTTCATCGATACCAGCCTGCACCATGACGGAATCTCCCCTGAAAACCATCGTCGATGAGGTGCAAGGGGCATATGTTTCTTCATAATCTTTCCCTGCCATCAGGCGATCTTAGGCTGAACCTCGACTCTGTCCACTCTACATGTTGACGTATAGTAGAGACATTCACACCTGGGCAACATAACGCATGTTCCGTCCATCTTCCAGCGAGGCAACTGCTTTAGCAACCACCTCCGGCACCCTTACTTCATTAAGTTATATGATAAACCGATTGAAATACCGCAACAATAAAACTGGTGTGATAACAATGCCATTAGACATTTCAGTTGGCCCAGGTGTAAAAATGTGATCAAATTGCATTCATTTTCATGCTCGTACTTTATTATATGGAAATTATAGACTCAAATTTTTATACAAATACATAAAAGTGATTGGATAATCTTTGGAAAAGTATTTAATGTTCAAAAAAATTAATGGAATTATAACAATTCACATATAATAATTCGTAAAGTTAAAAATATTTAAAACTTTAGATTTTACATGTTTTTTTTTCTTTCCCTTTCATTGCACGTATGAAAAATTGACTAAAATAAAGCACTCTGCAGTCCAGTAGTTCTTCAATCCATTCTCTCTTATTAGTTTGTAATGTCTTGCACCGTCTTTTGCTTCATCGCGTGTTGCTGGAAGCGTGCGAAGAGGTGGAAGTGTTGAAGCTTCCCCAACCTCCATGTGTGTGTTCGGCGGGAGGGGACGAGATCGATCCCCATCACGCAATCCTCTCCCCCACCCTTCTTACATATCCACCCGCACAAGAGACCCAGGGATATACTACGATAACTATCGATACTAGAGGGAGATTTTTTATAATTGCGTGGCTGACGCCAAACGATCGGTCGACAAGCAGTGCATGGGAATGACTCATGCCTTGGCTAACCCTTTCTTTCTGAGGCAGCGTCATGCTCTCCAGAAGCCTGGGCGAGAAAAGCAATCGCGGCGTACCAACTAATGTAGCGTAAGTGATTAGCAATGACTGCCATTCAACAGAGTGCTGGATGGATTCCTGAGTTTTCATCCACCACCCGTGCTGTTGGCTACATCATCCAAAGAGTCTTCTCCTTGGAAGAGCAGCTGAATTTAGTGAGCAATGCCGCTGTTGCTTTGCTCGCAGAAACAAACATAAAGCTGGGAAATAATTCACAACAAACTGGCTCTAGAAAGGGGGGAGACGCATTTTACAAGTACAGTCCAGAAATCAGTTCGAGGAAATAGCATGTTTTTAAAGATATACTGGAACTTAAATAAGCATTAACTAGTGCTATATTCCCATCAACGGAAAGCAGCAAAACAAAAAGTTAGTACAAACAACTAGTAGATGAAATAAGCTGGAATCAGAACACATTGCAATCAGAGATTGTTTATTGGGTTTATTTACGGGTGCTCTTTAAATCTCAGGTCATCAGGGTGTGAAACATCCGACAAATTTTCCTTCTTTCGTGGTTGAGGTTTTTTTCGTGCCGTAACTCTACGACATGGTACCCATGGCTTTACTTCCATTCCGAAGGACTTTGAATTTTTACGCCCGAAAAAATCCATCGATCGAGACCGGATTTGAACCTCCAATGAACCTGTGACTATTTCAACACCTCCCACTGTTAAAGGACTTAAGGTAACGATTTTAAACAATCGGCGGGTGAATCTGCAAACGTTGGCAGAACAATTTAACATTTCATATCGTACAGCATGCCAGATTTCTTCTTGATAATGCTCGTACCCACACTGCGCTTCTTTTTGTTAAAAAAATTGAGAAGCATTACAGGATGGTACTCAGTCACCTGCTTCGCCTGTTCGAACCACAAGAAATTCTTAGGAGGTCAACATTTCGGTTCAGATAAATAAATGAAATTGGTCTCGCGCGTGGAACGGAATTGTATGGACAAGACAGATTCAGGCAAGTGTCGAGAAACTTTGTTTACATGTTGAAAATAGGTATAACATGTAGATTTGTTCATTTTTTTCTTCCCATAAAATATTTAGTAAAAAACGTGCGTTACGTTTCAATCGTCTTTCGTTAAAATAATACCAATAATAATTGTACATACGATAAAAGAGAAGAGTTAAAGCATACCATCTTCACCTTCTGCACAAATAAGAGGAAGATAAAATAGAAATAGCTCCTCTTAGCTATTATACTCATAGTTATTATTGAGAAGAGTTAAAATCTGCTTATTCTAGAAATTATAATCCTATTCGTCTACCATTATCCGCATAAATATGTTATCATCAGATAATCACTAATGCTACTGATATGTCTGTAATCCATACAAAGCTTTATGGATTGTGGTAACAAAATTGATTGCGTTTTCAAAAGCCATCATTATAACTCTGCATGCAGTAGCATGAGATAAATCTGATAGTATTAACAAGAAAGAGCATGTTCAGGAATTTCCTTCGAATGTAATGTGTGTATCATAAACGAATAGAACTCGACCTGGATACTCGAACATTCCTGCCATGAACGCCTTGGAAGTAACTCCATTTCTAAAGCAAAATAACGCGGTGTTGGCAATGTCGCAGACGGCTTACGGGGCTTGCTTGCATTTTCCAGAGAGTGTTTACCGTTTCTTAGAAAAAGACGGAAAGGCTACAAGAAAATTAACTGCGCAGCAGTGGTAGGCGATTCCATTTATTTGCCTTAATGGCTCCTCGAGACCAATAAGTCGAAATCGTTATTTCGCCCACCGTTGGCGACAGCCCCGTCCCATAAACCAAAGTTTTAGAAGCTGCCATTGTTGTGAGGCTCCGTCGATGCCGTTGGTCACTATTTCAGGGTAATTGCCGCTTGCCGTGTTTTATTTCTCCTCCCGATGCTGTGATTCTGCCTCAGAAGTATTTATCGGCAGTCGCTAATTTCGTACTTACCCTGCTCGTTTGCAAACGACCTCCGCTCGAAGTATTCCTACCTTCGCCGACTTTCTATCAACCGCTTGACGCATTCTGCAATTATTTTCCCACATGGACTGTTTGGGTTGCTCTCTGAGACTAGTGCTTTAATAATGATATTAAAATGATTTCCTACTTCAGCACATTAGACAAGACACTTAAGTGATTTAGAGTAGCAGGATTAAAAGGAAGGGAAAGAAGAAATTCCTTTCCTATAGCAGCGTGAAAGATTGTACCAAAAATATTTCATAAAAGCGAAGATGTACAAAGGGCACTTAGTAATTAATCAGTTTCTATTATAGAACTGAGCTTGTAGGTGCAGGTTATGCATATCAAACCCTAACTCTTTCATACAAGATCGCGGGTTCATTCCTGGCCAGGGTCGATGGATTTTTTCGGATGTAAAAATCCTAAGTATGGCTTCCTTAGGAAGGGAATAAAGCCGTGGATTCTATATCGTAAATTTACGGCACCTGAAAGTAGAGGCCCTGAGCAAAATTTATCAGTCGTTTCACGCCCTGAATTGAGTGGGACGCTGATGACCTGAGATGTTAAAGAGCGTCTGTAAATAAACCAAAACAATTATTCCGTGGTAAATAGGTCATGTCAGAGTGATACCAGTAAAAAAGCCTGTCAGAGAAGTTTATCGAGCAGAACTTGGATCTCCATTGATAACAACCAAATGATTTACCTTTCAAAACTGTTAGATATTCCATATGATCTCATCATGGAGGCAGATATCGTCTGCTCCCAAGAGATCCAAGTTGAAGCAGTTCAGCGGAAATATTGTGTCATTAATTATGATGATTCCTTACACGCATTCATCTGCTTCTGCGAAATTCATCTCATCGTATGGTTGAATTTTTTTTTTTTTTTTAGTTTATTCCTGTCGTTGCTTCAAATCCCACAAGGTTGATTAGAATTAAAGTGAGCAAAATTTGACTTCATCGCTTTAAAAAAGCAGCCATTGACAATATATTGGCTAGTTATGTCGGCATGCCCTTTAAGCACACAGGGTTTGACTTCGCTGTACTGTACATAATCTCCCTCCCAGAACAAAGTACTGAGATAACATGCAATTCAACTGTGATATTACGGCAAGCTAATTAGATAGATTGGTCTGTAAATAACTGTAATACGCTTATTTTTCCAGCGTACAACCAGCTTACTGCTTCAAATGAGTATTGCTGAAGACCATCATATCGGAGTGAGATCGGGCCTGGCATTATGCGGAAAACACATTCAGAATGTTTCTTCCCAGTCTCAAATTCCAGATGTTCGCTGTGTGACGGTAAGCTCCCCCCCCCCTCTCTCTCTCTTATTATTTGTAACTGTTCACGGAAGAAAATAACAGTTGCATAAAGCTGTTACCCATTTTTCAGCCCGAATTATTCCATTTTCTCATTTGTTCTATATCATCTGCATTTCATAACATTTTATTATACGAGTACAATAAGACCACTGAAATGGCAAAGAACCATTCTTCCAACACACTGAGTTAGTTGAGATTATTTAAAATAATAAACTATTAGTATGCCAACTTTAAAATTCAAAATTACCAGCAATGACTTTGAGGTTAATTAATGATAGACCCCAACTTCTATTTAGCGACAAAGCGAAGTCTGCGCTATTTTCTTCCCGTTTCTCGTACCACTCTAATCTCATTTAAGGGCAGTATGAAAGGCCTATCCTTATAATGTTAAATAACCTACTTCAGTTCCTATTTTGTAAAGGACTATTAAAGCTAATGAAATGAAACATTTACAACATACAGATGCACATAATTTAAGTCTGCTGACCGATTTTCACTACTATATCATGACAAAGCAAATTAAAAATTATTTTCAATCATTTCCTCTTTTTTCCCCCTATTCTCCCCACGTTTTATTTTTTTTACGTTGTCACGTTTTGTCCTAGCTCTACCATAATAGATCCACATCATCACAATAATATCATGAATAAGTGGCAAAAGTTTCAAAGTGATAGTTTATACAGATCTTAAAACACGGAAAACTTATGAAAAAAAAGCAGTTTTTCAATAATTGCAGCCAAAAATAAATGTTTTTGCAGAAAAACTATTTTTGAGCTAAAATCCCCCCAGCATTGTAAATCAACAAAGGATGATGTCATGGAAACAAACGCTGTCAATTTATGAAATGGATCTCTTTCTTTCATTCAAGACAAACCACAGCTTTCTAGAGCAAACAGTTCCTGAGATACAGAATTTAACTGAACAAGTGCTCGCAAAATAAAATAAAAAAAGAGGACTTCTGCATTGACATAATTAAAATGGTATTAAAATACTTATAACCAAGGAATATTAATGAAAAGCATATCAAAATAAACAGAAATTCCCAAATATTAAATTGGTGCAAAAAATATTTTGGCCCCTTCTCTCTAATACTTCCCTTCACAGGATGTGCTATATGAAAATTGACTATGAGACCTGCACCGCTAATTGAAGAAACCTGATATTGGTTTCGACATCACATTTCAAGGAAACTGCAAATTATTCTCCCATTCCTACAGAACTCATTGTCACCAAAACGTGGCCGTTTTTAAATTCTCTACTGTTGATCAAGACTGTTGACTTTTTTAGAGGGTCATTGAATAATTTGATCAGAGCAATGCCGCAAGCCATCAGGACAATTTACTAATGCCGGGTAGCTTTCGCAGAGAATACAGACCTCGCGTATCAGCCCTCGACGTCTTTCATCCGCATTAACAATTCGTTCCATTGTAAGGCACTTACAGAAAAAAAAAAAAAAAAGATAATCGGATCTCTAGTTTTCGACTCGAGAGCGGACCGACCGTTATTGACAGTACTTGCGTGTGTGTGTCGCTGTCAGGCGCGCAATGGCTTCACATCGAGCACTAAGTGCGGTGATGAAGTCATCGACAATCAACGGCAACTGGGAAATGATCTGATAGGGACAGAGAGAGAAGAGGATAGATGAACGAGGAGAAGGGAGGCAGAGAGGAGAAAAAGGAAACAAATAAGAAGTTACTGCAGACCGGCTATTAAGAACACAGCAGAGGATCCTTTATAGCTTCATCCTGTTCATGCTCGCACACATGCAAACAATGCCCCCACCCCTTTTTTGTGTGGTCTTCTAAAAAATGTAGCCTCATATAGTACAGCCACAGAAGTGACTTCAATAGTAGCGATCTTGTTTATAGAAGGCAACTGTTCTTTACCCAGCGACATTCTTTTGTTTTCGATATTAGTTACCTGATCTTAAACAGTTTTTGTTTAGATTAGCGTTTGCTGAAGGATTCCTTTTCCCTTTTTTCCCTTCTTCTTTGGGAATTGTGTTTTGTGGTTGTTTCTTTAAACTGAAGTTGTCAAAGTTTCCACCAATTCTTATGCAGGAGTAGACCACATTTTGCGTGAGAAGAATGTTCTTCCTTTTTTAGTTGCTGATAGAATCCGAAAGGCGGAAATGTTGGAGATTCGAATTCGGGAGACCCCTTACTCGATACCCGACGTCCGTTAACTTAACTATGGCAGTGGGTTTATATGAGATACAGGCCGCCTGAGCGCGGCTACTTACTGGGAAGTGCAGCCAACGCAACAATAAATGGATAAAGTGTCGCCGCTCGTAAAATTAGTGTTTTTATTGTTGTAATTATATTTCACTGAAAGCATAAAATGATAGTGCATTCAAAACTAATAATAAGCATTAATCTGGTTACAAGAAAGGCTGAAAACGATGCCGCTCATCTGCAATCTGTATAAGAAATTTCTGTTTTTCATCTAACTTTTCATTTGTAAGAACACGGCGGTTCGAAACACGTTTCTTTTCATTGATAGATCCGGTCTCTCGTAACTTTTTAACATCTACCTGGAACACGATTGCCAAGATATTTCTTGCGAATTGCATCACCACTTCGCATAGGTGTCATATATTCAAGACTATGTTTATGCAGTGGCATAACTGATGAAGAATAATTAGAACACAATGTACATGCAATACAACCACTGAGTTACACACGAATGCGCAGCCTCTCTCAAACTAACTACAAGCTACTGCCAACATATGCATTGTATGTCCTTGACTTGATATTTCCCAATACGCAACTGCGCTCTGCCTGCTCTCACTAAAGTTTCCCCGCTGCAAGAGACGACTACGCAAAGCCAAATTCAAGTGTATGTCATTACCAATAGCCAATGGATGTCGGAATGTTACCAACGCATCTAAAACACTAAGAAATAGTGTGGAAATATTAGGATATGCAGCGAACGATAAGCCTTTATTAGCCTGTGATCAATTGCAGAGGCAAAGTGCTGTGGAAAATATATATTAAAATAATTTTATGGGTAGTTGGTTTATTGTGATTTGTTTTGATCATCTCCTTTACTGTATCAAATTAGATTTATTAGATTAAATTGTAGCATATTTATATTTAATTTTAGTTAATGCTCCAGCTTATTAATTTCACCAATTCTTTTAAATAATTAAACATATCTTTATTTACTACTATTATGTATCTGGTCCAAGAGTCGGTCCTGGTGGTGTAGTGGTTACCATACTTGCCTCCTACACCCAAGAACGCGGGTTCGAACCCGGCCAGGACCGATGGATTTTTTCGGGCGTAAAAATCCTAAGTATGGCTTCCTTCGGAAGGGAAGTAAAGCCGTGGGTCCCGTGTCGTACATTTACGGTACGATAAAGAACCTCAAGCCTGAAAGAGAGGCCTCTGAGCAAAATTTGTCGGCCGTTTCACGCCCTGAGTTGAATGGGACGCTGATGACCTGAGATGTTGAAGAGTGTTCATAAATAAATAAATCAATCCATGAGGCCAGGTAAGAAAGTAGTGGCAACACAGCATTTGCGCTGCTAATTAATATATGAAGACCTTATTGTTTCAACAAAAGGGCATCGTTGTTCAACATACCTTTGCACTGCACGTAGACGGATGAAAGTAAAGGTGTAAATATGGATCGCGCTAAAGCGGTGCTTCGTAAAAGTGAGCAGCGTGCATGAATTAAAATTGATACGACACTTTGTGGAATGCGAGGAAATGTCATGCGAATCCCAGAGAACCCTGTATCAATGAAAGTTTTCTATATCTTGCGGTAGCCTATTGGGTGTCAGATTTTCGACAAGGACGTGGTAGTGCGAAGATACACCACATAGGGTATATGGCGTTTTTCCTCAAGCGCATTTCTTGATTTGATTCAATCAAATCAATCACTGCAGGAGGTGAGTTAACGAAAGACAGAGAGGAGTTAACGAAAGTCGGAACAAGCCACACTACTTGTATTGCAGCAGGTACCCTTTCCCAGATATAAACAAAAATTGCACATCTATGGGCGTCCAACATCTTCCAGATGTGTGGCAGGAGGTTACATTGAGAAATGTAAGAATTTTCAGGTTCTAGGATAAATTGTTTGCTACTTATGAATATATTGCCGTTACTTTCCATTTCAACCTCGGTAGAAATCCATTCATTGCTGCTTTCAAAATGGTCTGCTGGGAGTGAAACTCAGTCTAGACTAGCGCGAAATGGGAAGCAGAGGAATCAATTTACGGTCCTTCAGGTTATGAGTTCGCTCTGTGTCTATGCAGAATCCCTTCAACAGTCACCATAGATCATGATTATTTATACTGTGAAAACAGAAGTTTCTGTTATAGCTAGCAACATCTGTAGATAGCTAAGATGATACTTTTTCTGAGAACACGCCCTTGAGGAAGATAGTGGATTTTTAAGTATCTCTATGTTCACCACGTAGGAATCAGACTTAGTTTTGCAAAATAACTAATCATCAGCTGGGTTAGAAGCCCAAAGAGTAAAAAGTATATATATAGGGTGGCGCAAAAGTAAGTACACGCAGTGAATTTCAGTTAATGTGTGATTTCAATTCTTTGTGTGTTCAAAACGTTTTCCTTTTTCATCAGTCCGTGTTGTCTTGTCGACCTCTACGAGGCGAATTCAAAACATAACTTTCAAATTCAAATTTGTGAATTATATTGTAAGCAGCCTTACGTGATGGTATATCGAAATGTTTTCCCCATTCCTCAGTATAAAAATTAAACCTCATTGATAACCTATCTTTAAAGCAAAATTTATTTCCTCTTTAACCTTTTCAACTGTTACTGACGATTAATTTCCTGTCTCCCGCTCTTCCCGCAGACAGTTTTACCAACTTAGAAACATACAGTACAGTTAAAAACAAAGGAAAATTAACTCAATATGTGTCTGGCTTCACGACTACTCTAAGGAAGTCCACAGGACGATTACGATAGCATTTTTAGTAATACCACGTTGGTCATCCAAAGGATATTGCATCGGCAGAAGCTCAAAGTGTACGTTCTACATCAGACACATGGTTTGTTGGAAGATGATCCAGACAGGCAGCTACAATTTTGTCAGTATCGACATGACCCCAATTTCTTTCATAATGCATTTATGAGTACTCGGAAATCCATCAAGTTGTATTGGAGCAAACTGTAAATCAACCCAGGTAAATGTGTCGGGTGCAATATGGGCATGTGCATTTTATTGAAGGAAATCCCAGTGGTAACAAGTACTTGACTGTACTTCAAGAGGTTACACCAGGAATCATCATCCATTTGGATAACTTTGATCAATTTTATTTCCAGCACGATGGGGCTCTTGCGCATTATGCTACACTTGTTCGGACGTACGTTGATAAGGTTTTTAATATAAGAGTGCTTGGACATCGTACAGCAATTGAATTTCCACCATGATCCCCCGATCTTATCATAAGGGATTTCTGATTTCTTCCTTTGGGATATGGCTAATGACAAAGTGTAAGGAAGGAAACCACAAATCATTTAAAAGCTGATATTGAGGACACCTGCCACAATTTGAATAACAACGTTCAGTTGTGCTTGCGTATCAGAGTGTTCCAGTTATACTCCAACGGTGCATTAATGCAGAAGGGAAACAGTTTGAACGTAAAAAGAAGTGAAACTCTTTGCTAACTAAAATTTACTGAATGCATAGTTACTTTTGAACATTAAAAGAAGTGCAGTGCTATGTTAACTGAAATACAGTATGTCGCAGCCTGTATATATTTTACTTACATGTATCGTGTCATATTATTTTCAAGCACACTGAATTCGTCACATCGAAAAATTAAAGCTTATGAAAAATTGCTTGAAATTTTGGCGATCAAACAGGAATTTTCTTGAGAAAACTCGACCTTTTTTAAGTTAACAGCAGAGTTACAAAAAATATTATAAATAAGATGCCGGAAAAGGTTATTGTGGAACTTCTCTTTTGCGACAGATATATTTAGCGCAATGTGTATACGAACACTGCACGGGTCACTGGCTGTATCAAACAAAACAACATCAATATGCACAAGTCTTGACAAACAGTTATATTAATTCTGGTTGAACACGCAATCCTAGTGTACTTCAGGTATTGATCGTGAAACTTTTAATGCTCATGTTGAAACAACCACAGCACATACTTTTTTTTTTGTTTCCCTTAACGTCGATCAGACCGTTTTAGAGAATGTAAGAAGGAATGACAAAGGGCGTTTATACTGGATATGTTTTATGGCCTTAAATACATAATATATATACCTATATATTTACTTGCATGAAAAGGCTTTAGTTATGCATACTGTTGTCTTAATACAGGAAGCTTCAGTGTTTTAATCATGTATAGAACGATAATAGCGTACACTCCATAATTGCAAGAAGCTTATCAGATAATTTTCTTTATCTCATTGAAATTATGTTAACAAATTCTCAAAATGTTTACTCATCTTTTCCAGTCTTATGCTTTGTTTTGCTCACAATTTTCCGCCTTTCCCAGATTCGAGATGGGAAGATAACGGGCTAGCTTCAATTCTTTTGGATGCACTTCAAACTATTCAAAGGCAACTTATGTTTGACTGGTTTCGTTCAGATATCCGCAGTTCGGGAACCCATTTGGCGATAATCCTAGAGAATATCAGATGCCTTTGCAACATGCAATCAGTTCGGAATGTGTTCAGTAATCTCATTCGTCGACGTGACTGGCACGAAAAGTCTCTGTTAAACATAGTTTACATTTTAATTTCGATTAAACAGCCCAATTGCTCTTCTATGTAAAATTATGGTCATAGAAAGGTAACAAACAGTCTCCAATAGCGCTATGAGAATAATAAGAGTATTTGCAGTTTCTTTGGTAAAATCACGAAACATACCATGAGGTGATTTTTTTTTGAATGGTATTTAATGCCCGTTTTTACTACTGTGGTACCACAGGCGGTGAACACTGGTGATACATGAAATGGAATGATAAATTGGGAAATTATTTTTTTGAAGAAGGAAACGTTCCAGGGCTAAGTTTAGGGTACCTCCCCAGCATTTGCCAGTTATGAGAACTTAGGAAAACCTGGAAAAAAAAAAAAACCGTCCAGGAGGACGGTCCTGGCGGATCCCAGACCTCCCGCTCACGAGTCCGCGCCTTAACGACCTCGGTCTTTCAACACAAGGCAGATGGCATGCTAAACGGGTGCAGTTAATTCTTGAGCGGACATACATACATAGGTTCTGAAGCTGGAATTACAACTTTGAGTTGCATTGACTACTTCGAGACGTTAAGCTTTGGGGTTGTAAGAAACTTATCAATTCTCTGTATTGTCGATGAATATGCACGCAATCATAGCAAGATCAGATTGATAGCTTGAGAAATGTTGAACAGAAAAAAAATAATACGTTCATTTTTACACAATGAATTATAAGAAGTAATGTTTTGGTTTTTTGCTGGACTCTTAAATTCGAGGTATGCGGTTTTAATACCGCCAGGATTGTTCTCCCTGACAAACAAGTTTACTAAAGTTTTCGTCAATGACAAATGTCAGAAAGGATCCAAAACTTAAGCCTGGAACGATTGGTTCCCAAAATTCCTGTCATGTTTTATCACTTCATCTCATGTTTCAGTGTCCACCGCATTTGATGAGATAGTATTAAAAATGGAGGTTAAACCTTATTAAAATGGATAGCAGCAATCGTTTATGAGTGTCAGAAATTTAAAAAGCGAATAGACTTGGTTGTAGAAACCTGACTGTGTTTCTGACTGGGAAGGAAGGTAGTACACCATACAACGTAGTTAACCTTAACGAGTCGAATATCACTGGTGGCAGTATAGCCATCGTTCAATCGACAAAATGAAAGGTAATTGCAAGTCAAAACGCCCAGGAGTACGTTAGTTGGTATTGTCAATGTTCTTCATACCAAAGTGCAGCAGTTCACGGGGGAAGCGTTCACGCACTCACCTTCAGTCTGATGTATCCCCAGGTGATTTTCACTTTAGAAGCTTTCCCTCGCGTGCAGGACGCAGTTCAACAATGGTGATGATGCAGAAGGGCAACTTTGAGAGGGAGAACCCCGGAAACGACTCAGTCGTAGGTTATATGCCAAAATTGTTTTGCGATTCCTATGAAAGTGCAACAAGAAAACTTGCGATTCTGCGTTTTTAGATGATATTTTATTCATACGCACTACTTTCAAAAGCTGCGAATATGGCTTACCCAGCTCAATACCTCAATAAGTTCTGTCGTATCAGGTCGAACAACCCTAGCGTCGTTATAGTGATGTCACAGGTAGCCAGGTGTTTCATGGACAAGACTTTTCACATGACGTCACTAGAAAAAAGAAAGCATATTGGGTGAAATCAGGCAAGCGAGTTGACGTCCTGTCATATTTTCAGAGACATTCTAATTAAGACGTGAAAAGTGAGCTGGGGCCCCACCATGTTGAATCCACATACTTTGACTAACAAGTGTTCCACCTGTATTGCATTGGTGGAATTTCATTCCCAACCCCCTCATGACGTATTGCTAGGTTGCCTATGCTTATAATATTGCTATTCCTCCTGCAACTCACGAAAAACAACTTTGGCTAATAACTTGTGACTAAGGCATTCCGGACTGCAGTTCCGTATTTCAAATTGATACATTTGCCCTGAAAGTTTGCATCATTATCAAAATTTTCATTTCTGTCGTTGGAGTTTTTTTGTTTTTCTTTGTAAGGGTTCAGAAACATGGGAACTGCTACTATTTTATAATAATATAAGATAATTCAACGTTTGCTTTCATATAAAGTACTTTTAATTGTACCACAATTATCCATACCAATATTGTTTTAATTTAAACATCTCTTTAATTATTAAGGCCAAAACTGGACTCACATTTTTAAAATACTTTAAGCTAGTGTGGCAATACATAGACCTAATGTAGTGAAATGGCATGCAATGACTGATCATATTCGCAGTAGAACTGGGAGACGTTTGCATATTCAAGGCTTCTAAAGAATATCACACCTGGAAACGCGCCCCCAATTATATTAACCACGAACTTAGAGGACCAAGGGTATTTCCCTGGCCAGGTGTTTTCAGGAAAATCAGCGCGTTGGAAAGCCGCTTGAGGCGGCGGTCGGATGTGGCCACAAGACATTTCTGTTGTTTGGCTCTGGGTTATGCTTCTGTAGTCCATTTACTTCACTCACTCTCAGCTAATCAATAACTGAAGACTCGGCGCCCCCCTGCCTCCCCCAACCCCAGTTCTCATCTTACTATCCCTTACTTTTCCTTGCCTCCTATACTTCACTTACATTCATTCCCACTCTTAATTATTTATGAGCTCATTACACGAGGCAACGCAGAGTGAAAAGAAGGAGGGGGGGGGTTATAAACCTCGTGGCCGAATACAATCCTTCTGGCTAAACAAAACACATATACATTCGCCATACAGAAATAATCTAAACTCATCGTCATGGGATTTTTTTAAAAAAAAATTGCTCTCGTTCGAAACAAGAAATTTTTCCCACCCCCTTTGAGCTGCAAGTATTGTTATCAACTATCAGAGTCATTAAAGATGCAGTGTATAGACGGATCATTGGAAGAGATATTTTCTCCCACCCCTCCTCCTCTTTTTTTTTTTTTTTTTTTTTTTTTTTTTTTTTTGCCCCAGTCTCTTTTTCTTTATCTAAATCCGTCTCTCATTGTGACTATATTACTTTTCATCTTCGCCATCAGTGCCATCATCAGGCAGGGAATTTCTCCACCTCCTCCACCAGCCCGTCAAGCTGAAAATGTCGTATTTACGAGAGATCGATTCCTATTCACTTCTCGGTCGTGGAGTGGTGCGGGTTTAAGAGTTGGAGTAGGCCGTGATGAGTGCTGCGGACCTCAAACGGAAAAGCAAAGCCCTGCAACAGATCGATTTCTAGAACACTTGATGCAGGGGCGAAAGAGGTTAAATACAGGGTGTCCCACCAGCCCCTATCTACTCCGGAAATAAATGTCAGTGCTTTTGATCTTGGTGATAATGTGTGAACTAATTTTTCGCCTCCTTAGAATGCAGAACTTGTTAATTGCAGTAGGTTTATTTTCAAATTTAATTTTAAATGCTACTATAGTCTGGCCACTCAGTCTGTTTCCCGCGACCGAGAGAAGCCGTGTTGCCAGTTCTGTATCGCTACTGTATCCCTGTTATAAGACCCTATTTTCTCTGCTTTGATTCTGACGAACTAGCCATGTTGATGTAATAATAAATATAAGAACTATAACAAGAATAATAAGACTAAATCGCTCGCGTACAAAAGAAACCAGCTTTATTTGAACCAACACAACAAACGACTGGGCGCACGTTCTTCGGTTAAAACAGATTTGGCAACATAGCGCAGAATGCAGCATGAGAGGAACTGATTGGTGCTAGCAGACTGCATTCACCTCCGATACGCGACATCCCCAGCAATGCAAACACGAATTAATTCTTTAGCGTGTAGTAGAGCTCGAATTTTGCAGCAGAAAATATTGTTATTAAAAATGTTACAGGGTATCCTCCGGTTTTAGAATATTTATCGATTAAAATGTATCAAAATTGCTTCATTTACCCAAGAATTTAGATGTGCTATTCACACCTTAAGTTGGCACTCCTCTTCCCATCTCTTTCTTTATCCTCACGAAACGCCAGGACCGGAAACTGGGCGGTCAGACTATAAATAGTGTAAATGGTTCCGTCATGTTTTGCTTTCCTGCGGTACGCACGATAAATTTGTAGTAAATACTTTTCCAAATGTTTAAAACTTGATAAGGAGTAAGACAGGGATATAGTTTGTCAACACCTTTTAATGTCTACTTGAACGAAATGCTTTCTAAATGGAATAAACTTGATTTCAGAGGTATGAAAGTAACAAGAAATTGTTTACCGAACGCAATTTTATATGCTGATGACCAAGTTATCATTGCCAAAACAAAATACGAGCTCTAGTATAACATCCACTAATTTAATATCTTAAATATTTAACTGTAAAACAGCAACAAATGAAACTCAAGTTTTAAACTCCACCTAGATCTGAAATGATGATAGATGTTATAATAATAAATCAATGAGATGTGATGAGATGAGATAACCCGACAGTGTCATTTTATCCTAACATGCGCCGTTAGGACATCTTAATATCCCGGTGAGTCCAGGGCAATGTTCCAATCTTTCCAGTCCTCTCCTTCGAAATCTGTAGGTCCACCCATTAACCCCTTTCCAGCTAGTTAAATAGCTGTGAACCACACATAAGGTCTGATGTCCTGAGGGGAAGGGGAAAAAATCAGGAATCTGTATATTTCCCATCATATCAAACTAACCGTTGCCTCTAGCCAGTATATATCACTGAACGTTAAACAACATGCCATTGTTTTAATTAGCTGTATTCACGTTTTCTGCTCATACATGTCAAAGCAAAGAAAATCAAATAGAATCTCACTAAGTGCGTTATTTATGTTATCCCATAAAATAAATTTGCTCTCCTTTTCAGAAACCTTCAATAAATATTTGCGCAACGAGAAATGGTGAGGTGATGCATGATTTAAAAAAAAAATATCATTCTATAAAAGACCACATTCACACATTAATATCTTGCAGATTCAAAACTTTTCGCTTTATTAAAGTGTTGTTCTCTACAGAAGGGGAATAAATCAACAAATCGGATCCAGAGGCCGGCTGGCTGTTGAAAACAAAGTTGTAGCTATTGAATGAAGCTGTATTAATAGGCCGCTCCCTTCGACCCTTATTTTTTTATATTATTTTACCATAGAGCAACGAAAAGTATCGTCCTTTAATATCATCTGAAACGGCAGATGCAAGCCGCATGTTGATTTAAAGTCGGTTGTCTATCCATCTCTCAACATCGATCAGTTTGCCATGCGGCGAAATTAAATAAAAAAAAAAAAGTATGAATCGGAGAGTAGGGAAGGTGAACTGGTGAAAAGGGGAGATTCGAAATCGCAAAATCAACAAAAAGAGAAACTCATCTCGCACGGTCGCCAGTCGTGATCGGATCAAGTTATCCGTGATGAAATGGGGTTATAACCCTGTTGCAATGCGATACACACCTCGCCACATCCACTTCGGTTTCTGCCTCAATTACTTTTGTTAATGTGTAAAGTTACCTCGATATGATGAATGGGACGTTCTCCCTCGTTGTAGAGCTTCTGTTTCATTATATGGTGTATAAGCAAACACACGAAGTTTAAGTCACTAGCACAATTACAGAGTTCAAGTGGACAGGTACATATTCAAAGGGAAATGTGTTATAAAACACTCGAAGGTACTTCATTGTGAAACATAGAGGCTTTTAGACAAGCATTAAGACAGTGTTCTCAATCCTTAAGGAAGACATTCTGTTTTCTTAATTTCATGCACGATAGAATTTTATATCTTAAAAGCGTAGTAATAACAAAACGCGCTGCTGAAGTCAAAATTTTCTTCTAACTGTTTGGAACCCGACATCCTAGAAAATTCCGTACACCAAAAGGGAAAATAACAGAATGCACAACTAAGGCTGTAAGTTTGAGACGAAATATCGGGTTCAAATCCTGAAATAGGATCTTTTCGTGTTTTTCTGTGGCCGCTTATAATACCAATGCCGGGATGAATTTTTACTTTCCATGAAATTTCCTGTTCAAAGTGTCACGAGAGGTAGGCTGTGCAGTGTAACGGTGGCTTGCTCTTGGCAAAGGTTTCTGCCCTCCGCTGGTAGGAAGCAGCAGCCCTTTTAAGGGACTCGAACTCCTTGGAAGGGGGGTGTCTTCCTCACCTCATTCCTTCCTTCCGGAGATGCCCTCATCATGGGAGGGGGAAACAGGGATTAAAGATCAGTCCTTGAGCAAGGCTCAAGTGACCAGAAAGGAAATAAGGTAAGAAATGGCCATTGACGAAGTGACTGGGAGAAAATGTCCATTGTTTGATTTAAAAAGTATCCATAGGTGTAGAAACAGAAAAATCTGCCCCCATACCTCCTTGTTTACATTTGTATTTTAAAAGGATAATTTATCTTCACTGAAAAGATAATTAAAAAGTACTTTCCTTTTTGACATTGCCCTGTAAAAGGACGTCTTTCTTAAGGAGCAGCATATACAGTGTGTCCCAAAAGACTAAAACCTACATTACATATGCATGGCGTGAATCCTCGATGTCTAACCTAACCAGTGTAATTATTTATATTTGGGGGAATTAACAAGAGCACATGCTTTAAAGATGAGTTTTTATATCATATACGAACTTCTTAAGAAATCCCCAACCACAAAATGCCCACTCCTAATCCACCAAATTCTAGCGCAATGAGAAGATGATACTTGCCTGCAACACATATCTGGATTTCTGATGTCATTTCTGTTTTGTTTTCCTGCTGTACAAATGATAACTTTATAGTGCATACTTTTCCAAGTATGAGACAGGCTGAATATGTAAATAAAGTTTGTGAAACCGCCACTAAAAAGCTCTGTTAAGTTTTAGACATTTTTAAAAACTTAAGTGGTACACGTAAATCTGCGGATTTATGGATAAACGTCTTCTGAGACCAAATAAAACAGTTTTTCGGAGTTCTGAGATGGCATCATGTATCAATTATATCGTAAATATACTAAAACTGTTTAATTCGCTAAGATTTAATGCCCATTTGCCTTCCAAGCGACTTTAATGCAAACATTGGCAATCAAAACAGGAGTGCCGTTCTATTCTTTTTTCATTTAGCCCTCGCTGCAGCGGGCCGAAGCCAAATCCTTTGTCTCGTAACTTTTTCCGGCAATACTTCTTCGTCGGAAGGTATAAATACACCACTTTTCTTCAACGACGATGTGCTCTGTTTTGTTTCGTGGAATATGGACCAGTTGTCACTTCGCTGCATTCTGAGATGCTCCTTTAAGGCTGGGCCTACCGTGGCAGGGAAGAGTTTAAAAATAAATTGCTCTGAGAACCTTATGTTTTTCATCAATACTAGACAGCGAAACAGCAGAAGGGGGACTTTGGCGACAGCCGCTGCAGCGAAAGAGAACACTAGAAGAGACCATGGTGATAAATATCGAGACACATATGGGAGGAGAGAGATGGAGAGAAAACATGGAGAATCAGTTCTTTTTCGAACTACACGCTGCATTGAAAACATCCCTCTTGGGGTAATGAAAGGGTTGGGGTCCTTCCAAAAGAGAACACGTATATGCAGAGGTACCTTTTTTAGGGTTCGTGGGAGATATTAAAGGAAATAAAATACTGTTGGATGTTGAGATCTACCTACCGCCAATACATTTCATCCCTGAATAATTGGCAATACTGGGGATTTATCCCAAAGGACGCTGAACGCCGTTAGCTTGCAAATTATCTCTGTAAAAGGCGACCACTCAGGTCCATTATCAGCTGCGGTATTTTAAACGTTGTTTTTATAGTTCTTGGTGTCGTTTGTGTGGAGTACGGTTACTAATGTGCGACACAGGTTTCCAGTTCCTGAAAGTTAAAAAAAGGCATTCGCACTTCTATAAAACATCAAGGATAAAGAGCATAGCGTGGAACATAGACAATGGAATATGAGGAAATAAAAGTAATGATTAACTTTATTAAAGTTGAAATGACTTACTTTCACAGATACGTCTAGTCGGTTCAGCGTTGAGAAAACACCGATAAAGCAAAGTAATGTGACAATTCGGTAACTATTTAATAAAAGTTAAAGCAAACTTTTGTTTTCCCATATATCCTGAAATCTTAGAAATTTATAAAGCTAGAAAACTTAATCCAAAATCTAAAAACCTCCCTATCGCAAGTCTTTTAGATATGCTTTCTTACTTAGTATATATTTGATAGAAAAATGGTCGAGTAATAACATTAAAACAATTGACATACCGTATTTCCTTGTTTAAAAAAACTTCGAAATTCTACTTGTGGAACAACTGGAAATCGTTGAGTTTAATCAAAAAAGCCTTAGTTCTCACCCACTCGCGTGAATCTACATCAGCATCTACAGTTAGCAATAAAGCCCTTGCTACAGATCTTTTTGCCTTCATCATGAAGACTTTTCTCTTATCGTCTATGAAAATGTATGTCAGAATGGGCTTTATGAGCTCTTTGAAATTCATGCAACAAGAACATACTTGTCCATAGTTAACCATTATTTCACATAGTTGAAACTTTGTCGAGTACTCCTCCGAAAGTTGGCTTTGCAAAGGCAAACACTTCATATATCTCTGAGTCAATAGCTTTTGATTAGAGACTCTGAGGAAGGCATCAAAGACTGAGATTTCAAGTGACCCATGGATGTTATCGTAAGGATGCGGTTCTGCTGCTGCAATCAAGCTTGAAAATGAAATGCAATCAACAGCTGCCAGGGGTGTCCCATTTAACCGTTCTAGTCCTTGAAGTATCTGGCCTAGTGGATGTAGCAAAACAGCTGAATCTGGAGTGACATCTAAAGTCTTCCTTGTGTGAAAGTGCACATCATGATTGTTTTTTTCTTTTATTTAATTAAATTATAAAACTAGCGGGGCCGTCAAGGACATGTTGGCTAGATAAGAATTTTTACGGGCCTTTGCCTCCGTAGGCCATCATGTTTCCGACGGACTCACGCGCTCATCTCCGGTTCAAGTGTTCACAATTTGTCCGTACTATAACGAAGCTATCTTATGGCACCGGACTTTTAACTATTTTGTTTATTTATTAATTACCTTCAACTTTTTGTGGAAACCTGTCAGGGTGAATAATATAATTTGAATTTAGTTTTATAAGCAGCCTAATATTATTGTTTCTGTTTCAGGTAAGATGAACTTTGGAAAACGTAATGCGAGCCTCAAGACTGCACCAGGTCAGATAAAATTCTATTGCTTCCTAACATACTAAGCATTTGAAAAGTAACAGCAACAATGCTGTAAACCAGCACTTCTATCGGTACCATTGGAATTTTGTATTATGTTATATACGAGGGTAGATCCACAAATCTCTGGCCTAACCATTTTCTAGATATGATAAAGGCAAAACTATATTTCACTTTTCAATATAGTTACCCTTAATTGCAATACACTTCTCACATCTTTGAATTAACATTTCAATCCTCCTTCTTCTTATTTCTTTTATCGTTAGTTTCTCACATGACCGAGAACGTCGGTTTTAACTCATTACTCAATGAGTTTGCTGTAATGAATGCCTCAGACCTCGCTTGCATCTTCGTCACTGCGGATACATGTTTCATTTCCAACTTGTTTCATAATGACAGCTTGCAAGACGAGGAGGAAAGGTTTTATATTTAGACCGAACCTTTTTTTTTTCCTCCCTCGATTTCCCCCTTCCCTTCCTTAGCTGAGCCCTCAACGAGAGGCTTAGCGGAGGATTTTTAACCGGAAAAATATTCGGAGCCACGCCGTCGATACAAATCCGAAACACTTGACTTCAGGAGGTCTTGGTTGTATCAATACGTGATCATCAACCCAGTGAAGAGCAGCTCCTTGAAACGATGACATGCGTGAATGCGCATCGTCAATGTAATCCGGCCCCCTGCTTCCCATTGTGATGTTAACTTCATCCGAGTTTGGCGCTTTAAACGCCGGAAATACTACTTGAGTCGTCTGAGCTCTCAAGTTTCAGAAATTAAATACCCATTGTTGTTTTCTTTGTATCTTAATTTACCGCAGGGAGCAAACGAGGAAATGCTAGCAATTAGGAGCGTTCGACAGAAATATTTTGGAGTCAAAATATACGGCATGTGAGTCCTGGAGCATTGGTCGGTACTCCCGTTACCACTACTCTTGACATAAATGTCATCCACTATTTCACCATCATGCAAGAACGCGTGTCTCACGTTGCATGCATGCACAGTACATACTAGTCGTAGTAGAGGTGTTTTATTGGTGACAACTATTTAACATGCTGTGGCGTTTGAGTGCAATAGAAGTGTTGCACAAAGACTAGTGAATAAATTTGGAACTACGGGTACAGTGTTGGATAAAACACGTTCACAAAGACAGTTGTAACGAAGGAAAAGTAAGCCACTACAGCCTTAGTCATAAAAAGCATTAAGCTTTACAAACATTTCTACATTTTCGGCAAGAAATGCATTAAAATTACCGAAGTTAAAAACACATGGTGCTTTGAAAGTTAGTGAATTTTTGCAATTGGCTTCTGATTGCAGATCGTAGTGATGAAATTGATCCGTAGCTCCTAACCAAAATTTCATCTAAATTTTTGGTATTAGACTTTAAAAACCAGTAGTTTTGCCAAAATAAAACCCTCCATCAAGTGTCTGACATGCAAGTATGAGAAGATAAATGTTTTCCTGTATCAAACAATTCTTAACGCTGTTATTTAGCAGTTTACAGAAGAAGGAAAATGGTCCTAACATAGTCGCATTAATCAGTTCGTGTCGGTTTAATCAATTGTGATTTTTATTTAAAGGGTAGTTTGAACAACATGTTTCGCCCTCCAAGCTAATGTTGACATGAAATAAGCACAATTTTAATTGATGAGCTTAGACAATATATTCCAGTGGAAGGAAAACACTTTCAATATCTTCTCTAAAGTAAAGGTCATAAACCATTTGTGCTTCCGACGTTGTAGAGAGCATTTTGCCGGCTAATGCCCGAGCTGTCGCCCGACAACTATATTCTTTGTTACGGATGCCACATATATTAATGACATTACAAACAGTATTTCTTAAGCGATAAAAAACGAGGGGTTAACAAACATTTTTATAACATTGAGCAAGTAGTTTTATTTTTAAGTTTGACATAACTTTTAAACCTTTTCTCAGTGCTCATTATGAAATAATCGCATTATTATATAGTTCAAATCAATAATAGGTAAAATTGTTGGTTTATGGTGTTATGGTAAAGACAGGGGACTTCTGTAAAAAAAAAAAAAAAAAAAAAAAAAGTTTTAATTTTGATTATAATAAATGCACAATGCATATTTTCGTAAAATTGTATTATAATCACATGTCCTAATAGGGTTGGAAGAGTAACCACAGTACATTTAATATTATTGTAGCATATGACATAACAATGTGGAATCAAAGAAAAAAAATTCCAGATCACGGCCAGGACTCGAACGAATCTTTGACTTACCGTGGCGATGTTCTTGCCACCCTTGTTGCTATAAACTTAAAGTTCTTCAGGTTTTAATAAATTCAGGTGACGATCGGAGGTTATAGTCGGGTGGGGTACGATAGTTCAAATGGTACGCGTATCGGCTGTGACTGAATTTTTCCTATCTGACTCTTATCCCAAACTGGCGTGAAAACAAAGCCACGTAAGAATAAGAGTAAAGAATGTGGTTTATTTTCAGCATGTAAGCAGTGAGAGAACAGCTTACAGTATACATTTCCCCCATTCTCTCCATTTTAACGAATATGCAGTATTTTATGAAGGTGACTTATCTACGCTTTCTCATGGAAGCTTTTTTCTGATTGGTGATTAGAAACAAGTGTTTGCTCATTCTAAACTTAACTTTTTTACACCCCTCATAGGAGTTTATTGTCTTAAATAGGGGTAAAATCACTATAGGCTACACATTCATCCAAAAAGTTTTTGTAGCATTCCATTCATAGCAACCGATCTTTGATGTTTGTTATTTTCAAGCAATCGCCCATTATGTTTCTAATTTCATATTAGAGGCTACTGTTTTTCACCCCTGTTTATAAAAATAGACACAGAAGCTATTATTTGTTTCTTATTAGTCTTGATAGCCTTTGATTGGAAGGTTATCGATAACCGAAATAAGCAAAGAAAGAAAGACTTGATGCCATGTCTGAACGGCGGATGTGCCGCTTTTGCACCGCATGGTTGTGGCGGTTTGAGTGATGGAGCACAGCTGTTTTCCACTCATCATGATCGGTTATGCTCGAACTATGGACCGGGTAATGGAGGTTAGGAGTCACGTATCGGAAAAAATTATCGGTCGAAAATGTTTTCTTCGAGTTAAACGTAAAAGATAGTTGCTTTAATCTCAAAAAGTGTCATTAATTAGATCACTTCCGTTGTTGAGGACATGAATGTTATTTCGTAATCTAAGGTCACAAGTGTCGCCTGCTTACATTTTATTGTCCATGTGACAATTTCAGCACACAATTATTCACCTGATAAAAATAATTTAAAATGTACGTTTGTATAGCATCTTATTTTGGTATTTATATGGTACATAATCAGGCTTTATGTCGAATACAGGATACTCATCTCGCTACGCAATTGTAAATTGATTTTTTTGACGGAAAGTTACTGTCTAATGGCCTCATCTGCGTCGCGCGGTCGGAACTAAGAGCGTGCATTTTTTGTTTCTTTCGTTATTTATTAGAAGTAAATAGTAATTGGTCCACCTCCTTGGTCTAGTGGTTTAGCATTCGATTCCTACCTACTTAGGGAGTTTTCTAAGTTCGCAAGGTCTGGAACGGGGTCCGAGGACAATTGGGGAGCTGCCTGATGGAGAGGTGGCGATCTTCGATCTAGTAAGCCGCGATAAAGCGATCGCTGTGCTAATCACATACCCCCTGCAATACTGCACTCTTCCAATGATATCATGTGGAGATAGAGGAAGCAGCGGTCGTCGCGGCAAGCTAAGGCCCATATAGGCTGTATGAGGTGCTATAAGAAGATATAGTAATTGATACTTGTTATAGTATTGATACCTACTCGAAGTGCCTGCCCTGCGCTGTGAGATTAAAGCGGAATCCTTTTGAAAATCTTTTGAAACACTGCGCAATTCATCCTTATTTATATTCATATATGCATATAGTTTTTTTTTAATTGTTATTTTCGGTGCCTAGTAGATAAAATCGATGGAGATTTGAAGAAATTTTCAAAAATCGTGGGAACAGCCGCAGTTCCTTCGCAATTTGCTAAAAGGGGGTCGAATAGTACAAAGAGACAGAATTTTTAATCTTCTTCCTCGAAGAAAAAGAACAAGAAATGATTTTAGCTGCTTGCGGGGTTTCATTTTAACTCGTCTCGCAGAATAAAATGCATGCAATTTTTATAGCATACCCAGTCGGTTTTATTTGCTCAAATGGTTGATATCTTGCAGTGATAAAGAGATGTCAAAACTAATTCCTTCCCCCTCCTCCGTGTTATTTACACATACACAGCGGCACCAGAGTTGCACAGGCCACAGTTTTTGAACCTTTGCCCAACCTCAACGCCTCCAGCCAGCACGGCCCCGGGCTCTCCTTGGACCAAGCCCACGTTCCCAGAGAACTGCAGATAGCGGCCCCCGCACAGAGTCCTAGCTGCTCTCTGGGTCGTTCGTTCGTACGGATATCCAATCAAGTCCAATCACTGAAACGATTTCACTCAATCACATTGAAATTGGATAATGAGTCGGCCCATTGTATCAAACGGCACACAGCCAATACTCGGCAGCAATGAATCATCGCAGCGCTTCCTGTCCTAAACATGCCACCGCTTTCAGACCATTGCGCCATGTAAACGTTCCTCTCTTCAGACCAGTTCGTCTGGTGTCGCTTTCAGACATTGAAGGTGCGCATATCTTTCCATTTTCTTTGCACCAGCTGTGTGAAACATCAGAGCATCTGATACTGTTCACTGTCATTGTCGTCATATATATTTCTTTTGTCATCACAACCATCAAAGCGGTCAACATTTTTTTTTTCTATTCCCCCACTTTATCTTCTGTTGCCACTACCTTCACCTCTTTACTGTCTTATGCATAATTTAATATTAACATGTATTTGTTTTTATTCCTAGGCTTTAATCTGCTATTATTTTCTCCTGTATTCTCCCTCTGTTTCATCTTTGAGTTTTTTCTTTTCAATCTGCATTTTCTTTCTTTGTCTTTCTTGTTACCTTCTTTTCTGACTACATCTTCATCTACTTCCCATAATTTCTAATGTCGGGTTAATACTTTTGTTTTCCTTTTGGGGTTTATTCTATCGTTCTTCCCCAGGCTCCATTTCTGCTTTCGTTCTTTTAGTTTACATCACTAAAGGCTTCATTCTCTGTTGCTTCTTTTGTTGTCTTCAATTATTCTCTGCTTCCTTCTACCTTTCTTCCTCATTTTTCTCACAAAGTTATTGTTCATACTTATTTATAGTTACCTTTCTGTTCCTCCTGCAGTTTTGTCAGCGTCCTCACTGTGTATTTTGCATTATCATCTTCTGCCTTTCACTCTCTTCATTTTGTAGTTCTGATTTCAAGTTTTTCCTAATATTTTATATACCAAATATATGTTGAAATAATTTTTATTAGGAAAGTTGTATGCATAAAAACAACTCCAAACGTTCGATCTTCTCTTGAAGGAAATAATTAAAAATATAAACAAAAACAGTATTTCATAATTTACTACCATACTTTTTATTCTAGAACGGGCACAGAGAAAAGAATGTTGTAATACAAAAAAATATAAAATCCCTTAAAGTATTTGAATTATAATCGCATATTTTTATGCTTCTCTTATGAAAAACTTCAAAATAAACAGGGTCCTACCTTTAAGGCAAATAAGAAGGAAGGAAAAAAAAAATCATTTACGTTGTGGACCGATTCAAGACAATGGTGAATATTCAGCATTAAGCGGTCATAAGATATACACAGGTCACTATTTCTCTCTCGATCTTTTTAAATATGTTGGTAATGTATTAAATTGGAATTTTGTGCGATTTTGGAGTGCTTGTCAGTAACAGATTCTAAAGTCAAAAAGGTGGCAGCAGTGAATCCTCTTAGACATTGATGTGCTTATAAGGCAGCGAACTCTGATAGTATTCCTGAAATCGCCGATTCGCTTCTTGGAAGGCTGAAGAATGAAACGGTGGATAATATATCGCTGAAAGGTAAACGTCATGAAAAGGGAGCGGTCGTGCGGTCACTGCAGTGACTCCATGCCGCATGCAAAGAGACAATGACATTCGTGCCGATCGCCGAATAACAACTCTTTTATTTTTATGCAGGCGTTCTTTAACATCTCATGTCATCAACGTCCCATTCAATTCAGGACGTGAAACGGTTGAAAATTTTGCTCAGAAGCCACTTCTTTTAGGCTTGAGATCATTTTACATGCCGTAAATCTACGACACGGAACCCTCGACATTGCGTTCCTTCCGAAGGAAGCCATACGCCCGAAGAAAATTCATAGTCTCTAGCCGGGATTGAACTCCCGATTTGGAATTTACATAACTGACGAAATGCGTAGGATATAAAAGATGGATATAAACCTTAAATAGAACGAAGAAATTAATAATGCAAGTGATGATTACAAGTTGTGTAGTTTTCACGTAAATTAAAAGAGAAAAAATATAGGAGGCATTATTTTCTGACGGACTCTCTTATATTACAGATCCAGTGCTTTAAATGTTTTTTTTTTATTAATTGTGTATAACTTTAGGTCGGTACCTTGAAGGAAAAAAAAAATTAAATATACCTTACATACCTACCTAGATAACAAAATTATATCACCAATGTTGAATTTTGACAACACTGAGCACTTTATGATGATAATGATAATAATAATAATAATAATAATAATAATAATAATAATAATAATAATAATAATAATAATAATAATAATAATAATGCTTTTAAGTGTTTCAGAAGGAAGTACTACACATGTTTGTTGTTTTTGTTAATATTTAAAGCTAAAGAACGATTTCTTTAGCTTACATTTATATCGCACGCATATTTTCAGTTATCAAGTTATAAATGTGGAGAAATCAGAACACGCTCAGATATTTCGCTCTTATCGGGTTTTGTTCTAATTAATATATGAAGCACGTTTCCGTTGAGCTCGGTATGGTGGGAATATCTGGTAAAATATAGACCATATTTTACTTGAAATGTTTACAAAAGTTGCTTGGTCGATCTACATCTAGAGCAGATACTGCTTGATTGTTTACTTTTGACAGAGTAAACATGAAGTATATTTACATTTTAAGGCATTGTTTGGCTTTGCATTCCCCTGATAAACACTTGGTGATCAACACCCGATTAATGCGTTGACGCCTTAGGGAAGGCCATCCTATAGAACGGTGAAAGGCGTCTGTTCTAAGGTAGTTACAGACGCACGGCTAACTGTAAGCAGAAATTTCTTTGTATACCAGTTGCTAATAGGTAAATTTAGGCTAGACTTCAATTTCCTTCAGACAAACTACTGCGGTTTTGATAACCTTACGTCTGAAGCCGGATATTGTTTTACTTCCTCTAATATATGGGACACTATGTCCCACAAATAAATCGCTTTAGAATGGGACGAGGGAGCCGACGTGTCAGTGACACTCTGTGTCTTTGGTACTTTATGAAAACCTCTATAATGGTGTGAATTTACTATCTCTATATAAAATACAGAGCTAGTGCAGCTATAGTTCTCCAAACACAAAGTTTCGATTTTGTAGTAACATTTTATTAGGAATAAGTATTTTTCTGACGTGATACCTCAAGTAGTATTCTATTGTAAGGGCGCCCTGATTTCAGTGAAAAGTGTTTCTAAAGCATCAAGATTCACAAAAGAGCAGTGGTGATGTGTAACTTTATATCTCCTTAAATTTCTTAGTTTATAACTCAATCATCAGATTTTTTATGAGCAAATACGTTAATCATTTGAATGAATTCTTGGCTTTTATATACTGCGACGTTAAGTTACTGTAAACGTTATTTGCTGTTAAAAACAAAGTAATTGCATATTTCCATATTACCACAGTATAACCAAAAATAGCGAAATACTGATTTTAGATCGATTTCGTCTGCACTCCGGCCCTTCTGTCAACTTCTATAAAATCTGGTGACTGGCTATCAAGGCGCACTAGTTCAAGTAAAATTAGTCATTAAAAATTAACTCATAATTAACGAACGATTCGCCCCAACAAAAGAATGTAATGATATGCTTAAAATGAACTATGTATCCTACATAATTACAATGCATAGATCCAGACTACCTTAGACTTTTAAAGTAGATATAAATAATTTGAATAATTATAGAGACATAAGCCTTCTTCAAATAGTGTATAAAATGTATACAAAAATTAATCTCTAGAAGATTAAATGCTATTGTGTAGTACTGCTACAGGAAGAACATAGTGGTTTTAGAAAAGGGAGATCTTGTGCAGATTGTGTATTTACTGTGGAACAATTAATATAAAAGAGAAGGGAATTTAACTTGAGCCTTTCATATTACTTTTAGATTTTGATAGGGTTCTTTGAAATACACTATGGACTGTAATCAAGAGAAAGGATATCCGCGTCATCTGATCAGGTAATTGAGTGTATGTAAAAGTACAAGAATTAAGATTGACAATGGCGTTAGAATTGGAAACAAAACAGAAGAAATAAACCAAGACGCCAAACAGAGATTCCCTTTATCGCCAGTATTATTTAATATATAAAGAATGGAGAAACTATTCTACTGAGGGTATACAAATCAACACCTATAAGTTGAAAACAATTTTATTTCCTGACGATCAGGTTATTTTTAAGAAACGGAAGATGGTTAACAGGGAAGTGTTTATAACCTGAAAAATATCATGGAGGCATATAATGTAAAGATTCCAATAACCAATACAAAATCCATGACTTTTAAAGTGAAGAATCAAGTAAGGAGTAAGATAGTTGTTAAATTAGAATTATTAGAACAAGTCTCTAGTTTAAATTATCCAATAAAAATGAAAAAGTGAATATAAAATTATAAAAATTATAACAAATGAATAGAACAATAAGTAGAACATGAAATAACAAGATATAAAAAGCAGCATTAACGAAATTCTATAAAGTAATCACACTGCCAATGACAACATATAGATTTTTTTATTAGTGTTTAACGCCCGTTTTACTACTGAGACACCACAGACGATGGACACTGATGATACATGAGATGAAATGGTAAAGGCTTTTTTTAAACTTTTTTTATTATTATTTTTTATTTTATTTTAAAGGAAGGAAGCGATCAGGGCTGAGGAAAACCTGGAAAAACCCTCGGAAGACCGTCTTGATGGGATTTGAACCGAAAACCTAACTACCGCTCAGAGTCCGCACGTTAACGACCTCGGCCACCCGTGGCGGTACATATGGAAGTGAAAACTGGACAGAGGAAAAGAATAGAAACGGCAGAGATGAGATTTTCAAAAGCAGTAGCGGGGATGTATTAGCCAAACAAGGAAATGAACATTTATTAATTTAAGAACACTCTTTAACATCTTAAGTCATCAGCGTCCCATTGACGCTGATGACCTGAGATGTTAAAGAGCGTCCGTAAATAAATCAATCAAAAAAAAAAAAAAAAAAAAAAAAAAGCGTCCCATTCTATTCAGGGCGCGAAACGGCTGATAAATTTTGCTCAGAGGCATCTCTTTCAGGCTTGAGGTTCTGTATCGTGTCGTAAATGTACGACACGGGACCCACGGCTTTACTTCTCTCCCGAAGGAAGCCGTACTTAGGATTTTTACGGCCCAAAAAATCCATCGGTCCTGGCCGGGTTTTATATATGCACACACATAGCAATTTCAAGTGTGACTTTTTCTCAGTGTTTTATCCTTATCTACTTTTATTATTACTGTTAATTTGTTACATTGTTAATAGTGTTACTTTATTTTTATTTTTCATTTATATTTATATATATATATAATATATAATATATATAGTAGCAGTAGTTCGAAATATAGCAGTTTCAAGTGTGACTCTTTCTCTGTGTTTATCTTTATCTACTTTTATTATTAGTGTTAATTTATATATATAATCTAATGGGAAGGGAAAAAAGTGCTATCAGCATGTATTAAGATGAAGGAGGAACGGATACCAAGCTTTTTACTAAATTATATTATATAGCCAAATAGGAAGACCAAGAACAAGATTGTGTGATATTTGATTGAGGACGGAACAGGTCAACAGGCCTATACGTTGTGGAAGAACAAGAAGATTTAGACTTTCAAAGAACAATCTTAATATCGACATAAACATTACAAATGTTTTTGACCCACACACAATTTCCTAGTTTTTCTCCATTCTAAAGTGCGTTAACCTTACGGTTAATTATGAAACCGAACATTTTCCTCAAGCAGACCATGCTACCCCATCTATTGTTTAAACAATGCAGTAATAAACAGACTATGACTGTATAAAACGAACACCCCAAGCGAACTCGTTACAACAAATCTTTAAGTGGTTTTTACATAGTTCCCAATAAAAATATGAAGAGCGTTGCTGAAACTTGCTAAGCTAAAGCAATCAAGTGCAGATGCAGAGATATTAGCTAGGTTCAGCTCTGGGAGTCAAGGTTGTGACGCAATGTCCTTCCTTCGCCAGCCAGCAAGACGACTTGCAAATGGACGGACAGATGGAGGGAAGGTCGGCCATTATGTGCCACCTGTTGTCAGTGGGAACAGCCTTAGGGTAACACACACTCTTCAAGCATGAAGATACTGGTTTTGTCCTTAAGACAGTTGTGCTGGGGACACAAAGCAAAAGAATGTAATTGCTCTTTTTCTCGCCAGTTACCACTGTGCTTTAATCTCACGCTGTTTAAATATTTATTGGTTAAAACTTAGGCACGATAATTGCATTTGCGCTGCGAGGTATGTCTATCAACTTGGTGGGCACTGACCGTCTATGCCCACATAGCCGCTAGCGCCTGTACGCTGGAATTGTTTTTAGTAAAAGAGTAAATAATTTTTTTGCGCGATAAATATAATTTAAGATGCGTTTTTTATGTGTTTAGGAGCAAATATAGCTACATATGTTCTCCCACCCCCTTTTTGTATTCTCTAGAATCGTTCAGTTTTATTTCTGCAATGAATTAATGAATGAATTAATTTTTTGCGTTACATAACTTAGAATCATAAAATATATCCGTTTTCAATGTAAAGATTTGTCTTAATAGAAAATTTAAGACAGTGTTTATATTTTTAACTTTAACCATCAAAATTTATTTTTTCATGTAGTTTACATATGCTTTCCTTATCTTTGCTCTTAATTACCTACAGAATCTAGTTACATAATTAGATATTTTATAATTAAAACCTGCTTATGTGTAGTTTTTATATAGTTTTAGGACACATTTTTATTTCAACTTCAGTATTTACTGCCTTATAAACGAGGGAATTTATTAGACATAACTAGTAGATCGTAAAGAGCTGGATATTTTGGGGTAATTTTTAATAGTAAATGTAGTAAAAGGATGCTTTCCAGCCTCAGAAGACGGCTACAATCCCGCTAGGCTTGGGGAGAATCCCACAAGTTCCATTGACAGTGATGACATTGAAAAATTTTCCGGATTTGAAAAATTTAATTTTTTTAAAAGTAATCTAACTTAGATTCCATTTTGGGTTTCCCCTCCTCAACCTAACCACCCCATTTTCAAATTTTAATTGCCACCCATACTTATGGTACTTAACTTTTAAGAAGACTCAGTTATTAACATAACTTTTGTTACCAATGGTAGCCAACATTATGAATTATTGGTGTTTGAACTTGCACAGAATAAAAAATGTCAGTTAGTTGTAGGATGAAAAAATATTAATTTTATGTAATATTGCAATTATTAATACTACAATAATACAGTATATTTCGGAACTCCTAACCAACAGCCTTACATTCTGTTCTTTCTTGCAGAGTATATACAATTATGAAACATTTATTATTAAAATAGGGGCATTTTATTAGACGACGCATAAAAATCATAACATTTTTTCTCAAGAAATATTTAATGGATTTTCTGAAATTGCATCGCTTGTTTTTATTAAATGATGGTAAAAAAATTCAGTGAATTGGTCAAGAAACGTAGAGATGTTTTATTTATCAGGTCGGTAACTGTATATAAATTAATGTGTGTTTTAATTAAATTTATTTTAATAACTACTTATTCATAAATGCAAGCTTTGAAGTGAAAGTATTCTATAATGAAAATATTGTGTCAAAATAAGACGTCATAAACGAGACAAGGTATAAAGTGAACACAGTCGAAGAACTGATCTTTGTAAAAAGTGTTTATTCCGCTGTTTGTAATAGCCTGACACTCGAACATTTTCTCAAACAATGCTACTGAAAAATGCTAAAACAGAACTTTGTGGCAGCATCAGCTTGGAGTTTTGTTTCAGCTCCTATTATAATTATAGACTTCTCTCTGAGTATACCAGGACAATGAACTGCACAAAATAATTTCATTCTTCGCACTGCTTCGAGGTATCAAAAGAGAAAAAGAACGACAGTCAGTTACTGAAGGAAGTTCCTAAAATACCAAACTCCAGCTGTCGTACATAAAGATTAAGAGTTACAGGAATATTTCAGCTATAAAATATTCGTTTGTGTGATATTCCCCTTTAAAGTCGTAAATCTTTTAACAATTTTACGTTTTTTTACGTCGTTTCTTCCTCAACTTGTGTTAGAACTGAAGCAAGAAGAATAGAGGGAGGGGAGGAGGTACGTTTCAATTGTTTGCATCTGTCATTTCTTCGCTCTCTCTTTCTCCTTACTGCAGAGCTAAGCTGAGCAATTGGATCCATCCATCTATTGACTTGCAGAAGTCAGCCATCTTAATTACAGCAATTAGCAAGAAGTTTCTCTTCGCCAAGTCCTCCCTCCTCCTCTCTCCTCACCAACCCCCTCCTCTATCCTTAAAGAGCGAGAATTGTAACCAAGGGATGCAAGAAACTCTTGCAGTGAACAAAATACTTAAAAGTTTTTAAGTCGCTAGGGTGGCGGCACCCGATTCTTTGCCCCCTATCACTTGTGTAAGCCCAACCCCTTGCCAAATATGCCACAAGAAAGGATTACACGAGACCCCCCACCCCCATGGAAAGAGAAGATAGCGATGCGTGGGAGCAAGATGGCAAATAAATCCGAATACCAGCGCCATCTGTGCCGGAGAGAATGTGGGCTGTGACATCTATCGGCGACGTTATGAACTCGATCACGGAAAGCAATGCTTACAGGGAAGCTGAGGAAAAGAAAAAAACAATAGAAGCGAACATTATTTAATTTGTTTTGCGTCTGGTATTGACCAAACAGGATGAAGGGAGAAAGGCACACAACATGCTCAGTTTGTGACGGCCTCTTCTTTTCCATCAAACAGCTGAAGAATATATTGACAAAACATATGACGATCTCTCCTGACGGGCAATTGTTCACAAGGGAAAACCCATCGGGACCTCGAAGCACATATTGTTTTCTGTCATGCAGTAGAGGAGAATGATCTGATAGCTGTCTGGCCGTCCTGTTTGCGGCAGAAGGTCGCCGTGACACAGAAGCGATAGTAAAGCTTCCCGCAGTCGATACAAAATTTGTGAAAATCATTCTGAAAAGGCAAGCATACGCGAAAACATCATGCCAAAATATTTTATCCTTCATTGAAGGTTTTCTAAGCTTTAAAAAAACTTTAAAAGCAGAAAAAAGTCCACAGCAGAACAATTAATTTTCAGGTGTGGTATACCGCAATGCTAGTGTTGCCTCTAAATCTATTGTTATTGGATACCAAAATGTTAACTATTAATGCTTTTGAAGTAATTTTTGGTACTCACTTTATTCTGTTCTATTCTTTTGATACTTATTTAAACGTTAAGGGGCTATTTATAATTAAAAAGTAATTATTGTGAGAATATCGAATCGAAATTTCATTTTAGTCACTTAATTACCAACATTTTTGCTAATCTCTTTAGGAATTTTCTGATAAAGGAAATAACTTCGTTACCTCTCTCATTTTTCTTTATTTATTTCCAAGTTATTTATAAAATGAACAAAGTTTAACTACCGCGTTTTGCTAAATGTATTACTCAAATTTCTAGGAATAATAGAAAAGAATAAAATAAACTTTTTTTAAAAAAAAAAGGTCTGAAATTTAGTAGTCAACTTATGAAGAATAACAAGTGACAAACGTTTTAAGATGTGATTGAAAGTAAAAGATCATATTTCAATTTTAAATATTAATCCAAAAGCCCACATTCCTACTTCAACATGCTGTAATGATTCGAGGTATTTTGCTAATGGGATATTCCAGCTCAAATAGGACAGTGCTTAAAACATTTATCTCACATTTTAAAACAATATTTTTTTTAAATATATGAAGCATCAAGAGAGAACAGTTTCTGCAAAACATGGAACTCCTATTTCCAATACATTTTGTTATAATAAATGTTAAATATACATTTTAAGAAAAATTATGTTCATGAAATTAAGTATATCTGTAACTATACACTGCAGAAACACAAATTAAAGTTATACATTATAATCTTTTTTTTAAGATTTTTAAGGAATGTAACCAATATTCAAGGTGTTTATTAAACCAAGGTGTTGTTATTATAACTTATTTTAAAGAGTTAAACTCACTTTAAAACAATGAAATGTTGGCGCACAGCACATGCCTTTCTTCTTGAGACATGAACTGTTACTGTACTTAACTGTTTAGCACACTCCTGCTGCACGACCACGTACCTTGCATTTAATAGAGAAACTGCACGGAAGCGGAAATGAATGAAACTAACTCCTTTTCATTCCGGATTTGTTTTCTCGCTTGCTGTTAAATAATAAACTGAAAAGTGAAGAATCAACATAGATTGTAAAAATATTTTAAAGGAGCTGCAAAATTCTAAAAGTACCTCTTACGACGAAATAATATTTTATATAGAACTTTTTACAGTAAAGATCTTAACAGGAACTCTCACATAATGTTTATGTATTCCCAAACCTGTCAGAATTATGTATTTCGAATGTCCAAATATGCTTCAACTTATATCCTTCTAGCATAGAAACTATTAGAAATAAATTATCCACATTTACTATATCTTGTCTCATGAATTCGGTTAAATATAAAGAAATGATGTTATCCTATTTCACATGGGCTAGCTCGTATAGAGTTGGGCTGCATACACCCGAGCCATGAGCTGGCGTCTTGTCAAGTGCCCCTCGCACGCAGAGAATCAAGTGAGGCGAGGTCAGGACAAGAAATTGGTCCCCATTGCCCACTGAACAAACGGTTCACATGCTGCCGAATTGCAACGAAGAAGGGAGATGGACGTTGATGTTGAACCACACTCGACCCTGAATGTCATGGGGGGCATTCTCGAGAAGCACAGGAACTACAGACAGATGTTGACGTTGAGAGTCATAGCGTATTCAATTGATAGTTTTGAACAACATTTGGAATGGTTAATAACATGAACACCCGGTATATAGGAAGTTTTTAGTATATAAAACCGTTGTATAATATATGTAATAAATGAAAAATAATGTTACACTATTAACAATGTAACTAAAATAATAATAACTAGAAAAGGGTAAAATACTTAGAAAAAGTCACAGATTTATAATCGCTATAGTTCGGACTGCTTGAGTTCTTCTATGACAAGAAGACAAGTCAATATTTTTTTATATTTTGCAAGAGCAATTATGAACACAAAAAGAACGCTGCTGCAGGATTTTTCTAAATCCTGTAAAAGATGAGCATATTACGCAAAAAACTAATTATTATAAAAACATGTTTCGTGGACACCAGTTTTATCTGCCCTTTTTAACTTTCATTTTTTATAGTCGTGTTTTAATCTTTAAATTCGTTTAATAATATAGACATTATTTGTATTTTTGTTAAGTAATTTACTTGAAACTGCATTAATAAATGATAGCCACTTTATTGCGAGAATATTGTAGTGAAAATGGAAAAGAAAAATATTTATAGATCAGAAAACATCCCTATTATCGATTGTTGAGTAGCTTCAGGAAGTATTGTCAAATATTTCATTGTCTAGTAAATGCTGTATAAGCAATATATAAAATTTTAGCATATTCATAAATTGTCATTGAAAATGAGAGAGAGAGAGAGAGAGAGAGAGAGAGAGAGAGAGAGAGAGAGGAACAATTGAAGTCCGTAGTTTCGGCATATAGCAGTTAAAGTTAGGGAAACAGTTGAATGAGTGAAACAATGTAAATAATGTAGTTGTACAAAGAGAAACTGCTGTTCAATACCATTTCCCTTTAAGAGGAAGTAAAATTAGGCTAGAGCTCTCTGCAGAAAGTTTTGTTTTCTGCAAATTGAAACTCAATTCTCTTCAGCCGTGCACGGGATCCCTGGAGAACGAAAAAAGTTAAAAATTGTAAAGGGATCAAATTCGAGTGGTTTTGGAAATGAAAACGTGCGACATGGCAGATCAGATTGATGAGTTAATGCCTGGCGGGTATTCCTTTGGGGATTCCACTTGCTCACAGTGCCGGATGACGGCAGTCCATTCTAATGGAATCCGGTACATCTGGAAGGAAGCTCAGCATATTACAGCGAGTCCTATGTCGTGCCAACATGTGGTTTATTTCTAGGGGGACGCCAAAGCCTCAGCAGGCCTGGATAGTACGATCAAAAATCTCTTCACTGCATTAATCTCAAAGCAAACTGTAAATGAAGTTATAATGATTTTGTTTTGGGGCGCATCTTCTACAGAAACGAATTTTCTATTATAATTTACGATTGCGCAGAAGGCAATTCAAGTATAACATTCACCTAAATGCACTGTGGCTCTGCAGCTGTTCAAAGTTAAAGAAACGACAGAATGCAGAAGGTAGTTAAAAACAAAAATCTGTCGGCAAGCCTTATCTTGAGTTAAAAAAAAAATTGAATGCTAAAAGTAGTTAAAAGCAATAAAAACAAAGGACTCTCGACAAGCCATGTCTTGAGATAAAAAAAAAAGAGTGCGAATAGTATTTAGAAACAAAGAACTATCGTCAAGTCCCTCTTGCGTTCTGTTTATTGTTGTTCAACTGTTTACTATTCGCTGACGACGCTGTAGATAAATAATTATTTTTTATACTGCGTTGATGCATCTATATTTTTTTATAATGCTCTAGAAATTTTAAAATCTTAAGGCATTTAATCCTCGGGATAGTCAAAGCTATGTAGTTAATCCTGGCAGCAGGCTTGATGTGCATTCGTTAGCCTTTTTATTTCTCTTAAGTGTTTGGTGGGAGGCATTGTAAGTTACATATATGTTAGCACGACCGAACTAAGCCAACAGGTAGCCACTTCCAGCTTCCATTGTGACGTGAAGAGTGGCGACCACTTCCTCCATGATTAATGCCGTGTTCATACAGCGGACAGGTCGAGAGGATTCGAGTGTGACCACATGTCGATTATTGGCTCCAATCATCTCGGCTACTTCGTTGTGTAATCCTTTTATCATCTGTTGGTTACCCTCCAGTGCTTTTCCTAACTATAGTTTGTTCGCTTTCCTGTTTTTAAATAAATATAATGTGATGACAATACGACCACAAATTAAAAACGGAAAGGCCAAAAGCACAGTGCCTGAACAAAAACTAGGTTGTTATACATTTTTTTTCTCAAATTTATCTACAAAAAATTTTTTTATGAGAGAATACAAAGCTTCTAACACACACAAACACACATAGTACAATTAAATACCTCTTCACGTTCTTGGAATTTTTTCAAGGAGTGCACGGAATCTTAATGTGCCTAATTAAATATTTCGGTATATTGCAGTTAGTCGTATGTTATTGGTTATCTTCTTCTTCTTCTTCTTCTTCTTCTTTTGAACTCTAGAGCCGTTGTTGATAAAAATAGAAAACCTATATGTTTTAATAGCCTTATTATTTTAAAATTCTCCAATTATGAGCAATTAATTTTCTCCAAATTATTTACAGCATTATGTACAAATAAATTGCATAAAATTGAAATAAAACAATCCAAGAAAAAGTGTTTTGCTAAACCGAAAACATAAGAAATGAAAACAGTGACAATTAAGCATTTTTCATTTAAGATATGCTTGATTTATTAACTTTAAATTACATATAATTTGGCATTAGTTTTTCGTTTTAACATAAGCTAAGGTGCCCAAATAACGCCACCTAACACTTCAGTTGCTATATAGATAAGGTATATAGATACAAGAAAAGATAACAATAAGCCTTTTTTCAGATAACAGCATAATATAGATGATATATTTATACTGATTATCAAATAGGACTCAATTAGAAAATCTTCATACATCTTCGACGAATTCCCCAAAACCAGATCTGAAGATTGCTTTCATGAAATTGTATGGGCTAATACTTCTGTTTCTAGATTTAAAAACCTTTGAAAGTTTTAAGGAAACGAAAATAAGAAAAGCAGATTGATTAAAAAAAAAAAAAAACAAAAAAAAAAAAACGATATATAAAGATTTGATACCGGATATCGACCGCGTTCCTTAAAATATTTTGCAAGTAAACGCATACGGCGTTATTAGGAACGGTAGAGGATTTTCTAATGTAGAGGATTAAGAATTAGGAAACCAAAATAGATAATATCCAACTATATTTCAATTTCTGTTAAAAAATAACGATTCACGAAATATTAAGAATAGGCAATTATATTTGGAGTTTCGTCTTTAAGGCTATCTACGTGTTTCTTTAACATTTTCGAATTTTATACACATCAGCTAACTTCAAAGGAAAGCTTCAAAGAATCAGGAAAATGCATTGTTCATATTTTATTCTTATCAGAATGTACAAAATAAATTTGTTGCGTTATAGTAACTACTCCACACTAGTAAATGACGCAAATGGCATGGAAATAAAAGAGTCCTGTACTGCATTACCGCAATTTGGTATCGTTTTCAAGTATTAGTGTTTGACGTTGAAGAAATACAAGGCGTTATCCTATAACAGTATTCTATAACCAAGAATAAAAAGCATGAAATATAGAGAAATGGTTTTTAAGCTATCAAACAAAACCATTTCAATTTATACAAAAAGGAAATTAAAGGGTTGCTTTTTCTGTTTGTTTGTTTATGGACGCTGTTTAACGTCTCAGGTCATCAGCATCCCATTCTATTCAAGGCGTGAAACGACCGATAAACTTTGCTCAGAGGCCTCTTCTTTCAGTCCTGAGGTTCTTTTTCGGCCGCAAATGTACGACACGGGATCCACGGCTTTACTTCCCTTCCGAAGGGAGCCATACTTAGGATTTTTACGCCCGAAAAAATCCATCGGTCCTGGCCGGTTTTGAACCCGTGATCTTGGGTTTAGAAGGCAAGTATGGTTACCACTACACCACCAGGACCGACTATTGATATCATGAAACATGCTTAACAATGTCAATTCTTAAGTTTTAGAAGTAATTTACTTACGTTGAAGAAAGAAGGCTAAAAATGTTGTTCGGTTCTCCGGATGGCCGGGCAGGTAGACAGACATGCTAGTCATCGCTGTTGTAATGATAGAAAATTACCAACTTTTATCCATATCATTTTGCCTTGCAATACTTTTCATCCTGTTAAGCTTCGACCGCCTTAAAGAAAAAGTGAACCAAACATGACAATAAAAGCCCAGGTAATTGACCCGAAAGCTAAGGTTAGCTCCCATTTCCGGTCGTCAGTGACATCCGTATGCAATTATGATTTTTTTTCTGTCCTTGTGCAATTCACGGGTTATTGACTATTGTTGGCGAAGTTGCTCTACATCAGCGGAAGTCGTCCTGTGTGGTTTAGCTACCCTCAAACATGGCGACGCCACGCATGGACGACATGCTTAAACGGCCAATAATTTTAATTAGTTTAACCAATTTTTTAATGTTACAGGTGTCGCTGTTTTATTTCAATTTTATGTAATTTATTTGTACATAATGCTGTAAATAATTTGGAAGAAATAAATTACTCATAATGGGATAAATTTAAAATAATAAGGTTATTAAAACATGTGTTTTCTATTTTTATCAACAATGACACTAAAGTTCAAGAAGAAGAAGAAGAAGAAGAAGAAGAAGAAGAAGAAGAAGAAGAAAAGAAGAAGATAACCAATAACATACGACTAACTGCAATATACAAAAAATATTTAATCAGGCACATTAAGATTCCGTGCACTCCTTGAAAAATTTTCAAAAACGTAAACAGGTATTTAATTATAATATATGTGTTTGTGCTAAATAGTCGGACATTTTTGTTTTCAAATGCATAACTACTTGATGTTCAACTGTTTTTAAGCAATAACCGTTCATATTCGCTTGAAACAATTTGTATTACGTAAGTAACACTGCAGAAACTTTATACAGACAAGTTACTTGCGTTTTTCTACTGTTTTAGTAAACCATTTTGTTTCTTCTCCGTTGTAATGCGTTTTTGTTCGCCCTCTGTCACCTTCAGGGGACGGATTATATTTAAGGGTATGTTTCTCTTTATCCGAGTTCATTTTATGTTCTGTAAAGATCAATATTAAGAAATATAGGCCCTAGTGAGCCCTCAGTTTCCCATCAGTAATGAATTTCAGAAACCTTAGGTTCTAAAATTTTCCTTTTATTGCTCAGATTTTTATTAACTTTTAATTCATTGCATTTTTCGAAAATGTAAATATATCTTTCTTTAAAGTCTGTTGTATTACTTAACAAGTGTATATACCTACCTACTATGCATTTCAAATACATCGTATTGTAAATATAACCGCGATAATTTAAGATGTTTCTTATTGAGAATATAATAATTTATTCGCACTCATCAAGATACTGTTAACAGTGGAGAACACGCCAAAATAACTTTATTAAAACTAATTAATTTAGACAAATGAAATTGCTTCAAATATTGACAGTTATTGAGAGGATCATCCGTAGAAATTGCTGGGAGATATGGTGCTTAAATAAATGAAATTGGCTATGAGTGCTAGGAGCTATAGCGGACAATGGCAATTGAATTAATATTCCGTTAGGATAAACACAAGTAATAAGCACAACAAGAAAGAAAGCCAACATGCCCTGTATATTTAGCTAATTGCTTACAATGGTACTTACATTCGTTGAACCAAAATTTCATAAAATTACCTTGGATAGATGTCATAGTATAAGATGTATTAAACAATAAAAAGTATTAGAAAACACAGAGAAAGTAAGAAATAAAATTAAAAGAATAATAGATAAATAGTAAAGAAGTCAAAAGCAAAACACACAAAAACAAATTAAACTTAATAAGCAACGTTAAAAGCAGCACCAGAGGTGCAAACAATATAAAATAAAAATAAAGTAACACTATTAACAATGTAACAAATTAACAGTAATTATAATAGTAGAAAAGGGTAAAACACTGAGAAAAAGTCACACTTGAGATCGCTTGTCACTAGGTCACTTGTCTTCTTGCCATAGAAGGACTCCACGAGTCCGAAATATAGCGATCTCAAGTGTGACTTTTTCTTGGTGTTTTATCCTTTTCTACTATTATAATTACTGTTAATTTGTTACATTGTTAATAGTGTTACTTTATTTTTCTTTTATATTATATATAAGTCTATATAGTGTTATAAAATTATTTTTAATCATCTCATCTTAATTACTAACTAGTGTATATACCTACAATTCAATATTTTCATGTGCATCTGTTACTTCCATTTTTGGCATAGTTTTATATTAAATTTTTATGTAAAATTGCTAGATGTTGATATCAAATAGTTGCCATTAAAAACTAGAAAGTTGTACTCTGATCTTCTGAAAAATTCGGTAAAAATTACCAAAATATTAAGACTTAATACCTACTTTAGGTTTTTTTTTTTTCTATGATGGTGCGAAAGTTTAATTATATTAGTGCTCATTATGAGGTTTGATTAACTGCTACGTATTTTTTTTTTTTTTTTTTCAATTTTACAAATATTTAAGTGCACCAAAATTAATGGGAAACCATTTATGAACTTTTAAAACGGGATTTCCTACCAAGCGCAAGAAGGAAGAGTACGTTTCAGCTATAAAATTCTAAAGATGGTAAGGTTTTAATCAAATTCACCGCATTTCTCCACATTTTCGGAGATTGTACGAGTAGAAGGGTAGTAGTAAATCGTTTAAAATTGTGCTCAGATTTCAAATTTATGGTATTAAGTTTTTAAAGGACCAGTACGCCACTGGCGAATGAAATGTCTGTTTGACTCAGTCATTAAGTGTCTTATTGCTTTTACTTATTATATATGAGCATACTTCATTTAATAAACAAGTAAACTTCCTTTCCGACTATTGTTCTAAACACGGCTAGTGTGATAAAATTATTTCTATATTATATAAATTAACTTTTATATCGTTAGTAGTCGGTCCTGGTGTAGTGATAACTACGCTTGCCTCCTAAACCCAAAATCGCGGGTTCAATCCCTGCCAGGGTCGATGAATTTTTTCGGGCGATGAAAATCCTAAATATGGCTAAGTATACTTCCTAAGTGTGGAAATAAAGCCGTAGATTCCGTTACTCACGAAAAAGAACCTCAAGCCTGAAAGAAGGGATCTCTGAGCAAAATTTGTCGGCCGTTTCACGCCCTGAATTGAATGGGACGCTGATGACCTGAGATGTTAAAAAGCGTTCGTAAATAAAACAAATCAACAAAGATCGTTGGTGGTTAGCGCTGCTGACTGCTGATTAGTTAAGGAGTTCAGGAACGGGGTTCATCCAGCTTGATGGAGAGGTGGAGTTCTTCTATAGAGAGAGGCGCTTGATATGCGACAGGCTAATCACATGCCGTTCTGCAATGCTGCCCTCTATCAATGAAGTCGTAAGACGGAGATAAATTAAGCAGAGGTCGCTGCGGCAGGCCAAGGCTCTACCCGGACTGCATCGTCAATGAGAAGAAGTGGTTAGTTAAATTAGAAACCCGGGTCAAAAGTACACGTAGCAATAGCAGTCGTCTCATAAGGAATATAGCGCTCGCAGTAGAGCAAACCTTAGGGAGGAATATACATTCACCCCGGAGGAGAATGATCGTTTGGTTAGGCTATTCGACAATGGTTCGAATCCTGGCCGTTACATACTCCGCAATTCTGAACGTACGATTTTTGAGCCTTCATAGGAATAGGATAGTATAGCTCCCTTTAGACATCTACATAACACAAATCAGTTAACCGTTGTTCAATGCCGTGTCTGATATTTTAAATATTGTTATAGCACTAAATCTTGAAAACGCTGATGTTCAATTATTGAAAATTTGGATGTATTGTTAGGCAATTTTTCCCCATTGCTTTAATATTGACTTATTCGCATCTAATTTCAACTTTTACCATAAATTCCCTGTCTCATCTCAAATTACTTGCCTTGCAATTATTTCTAGAAAATAATGTGGTTCACTAGCCTACGGCATAACTAATCACAAGAACAAAACGTATTTCCAAAACCGAGCAAAACAAGGGTTTACTCTGTAACAGACAAATTAACAATCTTACTCACACATAAGAGCAAGGCGGGCGGGGGTTTTCATTAGGAGTAGTCTTAGTTTTAATTCTCCGATATTACCTGGCTATAATACATTCATTTTATTATTTTCCATATCGTTTAGTTATGTACAACTCTCCAGCTGATACTCTTACCACTTCCATTTTAGGTTATTTTTAGTTCCTCGAAGTCTGTACAAAGGATGTAACTTCTTGTTTTCTAAACAAAAACGCAACGTACAAAAATAATAAAAGACCAGTATAGGGAAAGACGTGTGCAAACTTGTTTTCTAAACAAAAACGCAGCGCACAATAATAATAAAAGAAGATCGATATAAGGAAAGACTTGTGCAGTTACGTTGTAACAACTAAAGATGTTTCATTTTTCGTTTGCTTAATTTAATAGCCATGTTGAAGGTGCTAACTAGACGCGGTAAGGCGCGTAAAATCCGAGGAAGGCCTGATAAAAAGTTTTTCCTCTTGCAAACACCACCATGTATGTATGTATGTGTGTTTTGTGGGTGTTACAGAGTAACGTTTGTACACATTCACTGGAGCTTAAATCACTTGAGAAATATATTACCCATTGCCGGCCATAAAAATTCACCGCAGATCAAACAGTGGAGGCTATACTTCCCGCCCTCCTCCACTACTTCATATTGTATTATATTTTACACCGCAGATTCCCCTTCCCTCCCTCTCCTCTTCTACCGGCTCAGTGTGCATACCGTATTTATACGGCACACCTATTATAAAGTATGAGTTTACCAAACACATGACAATATTCCTGTATTGTATACAACGCTGGCGCCATTGGCTCTTTTTTTTTAAATTCTTATCACCGTGTAATGGCTTGCCCTGCCTTATCATCCTCTTGGGAACATAAAACCTCTATTACAGTTTTTAGCCATCCTAATGTAAGCCTATATTTAAAAATAAAAAAATACTGGGCACTGTCTCACTTCCTCTGTGGATTTGTGTGTGTGTGGAGGGTGGGGGTGGGTGTTCCCCTCAGAGCCTCGCAATCAGCTTTGTGTGTGCGTGACAAACCAATAATTCCGTGATGTAAATTGGCAAAAGAGTAGAAAGTTCTGGACCATTTGCGACGGGCTATACATTAAATCTATAGGGTCGTAACTTTCACGGACCAGTATATGCTTATGCACACAAAAAAAAAAAAAAAAAAAAAAAATATCCCCTCTGCCTCTTTGGCTGAACAAATTTAGGTCTTTTGGCGTTAAATCGATAAAAGTCTAACCCAAAGTATTTATTCTGTGTCTGGTTGCACAGTCAAGGGCCATTGGTCGCATTTATTTTTAAAAATGTCATGCATTCACCTGTCTAACGCTGCGGTTATCAAAGCCGGGTTTGACAAGCTTCATTTGCAAAATATTTCAAGGAACGCGGTCCATATCCCGTATCAGATCTTTATATCATACATTTTTTATCAATATGTTTGTCTTATTTTCCCTTCCTTAAAACTTTCAAAGGTTTTTAAGTTTAGAAATAGAAGTACTAGCCTATACAATTTCACGAGAGCAATTTTCAAATCTGGTCAATATTCCAAATGCTACAGTTCCCTGCCTTACAAGCTCTTAGGGAATTCGTGGAAGATGTTTGGCGATTACTAAGGTTTGTTGATTGTCACTAGTGGAATTTGAGTTTGAGCTGTGTAAAATCGACCATGACAACTTCAAAAGGAGAGAAAACTTTGAGGGTCAGCTTCTCAACTATTATTCAATGCTTTACACATATTATTGTAATAATGAGTAATAATAAATTCATTAATTAAAAAAATGTTTAAGCTACAATGCATGCTATTTTACAAGCTATAAAATTCCTTTAGCAAATTTACACTCAATAAAATGGAAAACATCTTAATGCTTGTAACATTTTTTATTAACTAATGCGTTGCAAAAACTGTTTTTTATATATAGATAAGTGAATTTTAACATGCATATTATCTGAGTATTCTGTTGTTATATGGTGACGCTGTTCCTCTAGTATCTGCACAGGAGAACAGCTGAATAGAACATACACTTTTAATTAGGTGTGCGTTTGTGCAATTGTGTTTTATTAATCAATAAATGTTGATTGCGTTTTATTAACCAATGGTGCCTAAGAATTTGCTGCCTTACTCACCATTGTGTTTTGTTGCCTAGATATGTTTTTTGAACGATAAAATAAGCGTAGTTCTCTGTTAAAGCTATGAAACTTTAATGGATATCTTCTGATAAGCGTTTATTTTATTTTAATAATTCTTTCATGATATTTTCAAAAATATTTAACCGGCAGTATCCTTAAGTTTAACAAAATTAACTTGGAATTGTGTACTCATATATTGTACCATACCGTCATAACCTATAAGATGTAAGCCAAAGCAGATGCTAATAAAATATATATAATATTAATGAAAAATAAAAAAAGAAACACTATTACCAATGTAACAAATTAACACTAATAATAAAATATATATATATAAAAGTGTAGGAACATCTTTTTAGCAATACCAAAGCACCGTTACAGAAATATAGAAGCATTGCAACAATCAACATTTGGAAGGAAAACAAATCAATTAGATATACCAATATTTACATTCTGCTTGGTAAATGTATATATATATATATATATATATATAATGTGCACATATAAAAGAAAAATAATATAACACTATTAACAATGTAAACTAAATTAAAATAACAATAATTAATAAAGCAGAAAAGGATGAAACATTAAGAAAAAGTCACAGAGTTGTAATCGCTATATGTCGAACAACTAGAGTTGTTTTTCTTGCCATAGAAGAACTCAAGTAGTTCCATATATAGCGATTACAACTCTGTGACTTTTTCTTAGTGTTTTATCCTTTTCTGCTTTATTAATTATTGTAATTCAGTCACATTGTTAATAGTGTTATATTATTTTTCTTTTATATTGTTTGCACCTCTGGTGTTGCTCTTAACTTGGCGTATTAATTTCAATTTGCTTTTGACTTCTTTATTATTTCTCTATTGTTCTTTCAATTTTATTTCTTGCTTTCTCTGTGTTTTCTAATACACGTTATTGTTATTATTAAGCTTTTGTTTATATATATATAAGTGGGGAAAATATACAAATATTTCTTTCTTTTGCCAGCCAAATTTCCAAACAACAAGGGAAATATTTACAATAACTAATTGTAAACATTTACTGCATTTCTCGTAAATGACCATGGCATATATATTGTTCATAGGAACGATAAAGAGGTGGGCATCTAGGAACATGACATTTAAATGCCGGCTGAACACAAGAATAGTTAAAAGGTAGACATTGGGAAATTATATCACCTTAAACGAAAATTGTAATTTGTGACTGGCTTTGGCAAAAAATTCAAATGATAACATTCTTCAGTAAATTGTCCTGTTTTCTCAAAATAAAGTACAGCGCCGTAGTAAACACGCTTGATGTATACTGTCGAATTAAGAAACGAACAACAGAAAGGGAAGAGCTGCGCTACTACTGCGACAGTCACCAAAAGTCAACAGGTAAGCAAGCAGGCTTATTATCCTCTCCACGGTGCGGCGAACGAGTGGGGGGGGGCTTGCTCATAGGAAAAACCCCGCACTCATTGTTTGCACGGTACAATAGCAGAAACATTTGCCTAAACGACAATCATGCTGCAATATGTAACTTCAAATTACGCTTAACCTTTTTCTTATAATTTCAGTTTTCAGTGAAAGCAAATCTTAGTGAACTTTGCTCAGTTTTCTTGGACTACAAATTATTTGTAAAGGTGTTTTTAGCATTAGGGTTTATTGCATCACCTGATGTAGATAAGCTATGCACATACTATAATTAAGATTAAATTCAGTAAAATATATTAAACAGATTCTTGTTTTCTTTCTTTTCCTGTCCATTTCCGTAGCCCTATTGGCAATCTACAGTTTTCAATGCTCAGTTTGGAAAATACTGTGACAGAAAGCAAACGAGCAAGCGATTAAATTTTTGGAAATGAAGGCTGATTCTACTTAAAGGCAGAACATGGCACTTAAGAGCATTACACTGTTTCGGTACTAATGGAGACCTCCACAGTGGTTGTTATTTGAAATGCCAGATGTGGCCAATCCCCTTCAACCTTTATCTAAACGTGAACCCATTGCAAAAGCGAAATGAAGAACACAAGAAGATTTCAGACGCTTTAGTAGAATGGAAAAAAATGTTTAAAAATGTAGAGTTTTTTTTTTTTTTGGAGGGGAGGAGAGATGGAGGAAGCAGGGTGGGAAATTCACAAAATCCATTACTGTGAGAGGATATTGCACCCCTCCCTGTAACCAGTCTTTTTTTGTGTGTATGTGTGTGATCTTAATTTCGAAGGTATTTTAAAGCCAAAAGCCGAGAGCGGTATGACGCTGCAATCGCAATACTTACCGCCCTTCCTCTCTATGTGTATAAAATAATAGCACTTTGGGGACAGTGATTACAATTAAGAGGATTGGAGTCGGAATCTAGCAATGTAATGGTGCTCCCGTGTCGGGTGACGTCACGCGAAAGAGGGTGCGGGTAGGGATGAGGTTCTTTCCCGCGATCCCAAAGAGTGCTTTTTTTTTTTCAAACAAGGACCCGGTATAAAACAAAGATTTATTGTCTTTTCATGTTAATCCAGTGCATAACTCGTTATAATTGCGTTTGATTTATGTAAAAGTCTCTTGACAATGGCAAGTTTTGACATCAGTAACTTGGAATTTCTGAAGAGAAGCGCAAGCAGTAGGTTTCTTTTATGTTCAGAAACAAAATTTAATTTTTTGTTGAAGTAAAATGCATGTCTGTGTTGTTAATCATTGCCAAAGAGCATTAAAGTGGCAGTGCCGGGAAATTGGCTCGGATTTCTGAATAGGTGAGTTGTACGCTTCAGAAAATTTCAGAAAAAAAAAGGGGCATAAAATTCGCTAATTTTAAGAAACCCTAAATTTAGAAAGCATGCGACAATAGCGAAACACCGAAATTGGAGAGTTTGTAGAATAACATATTTCCATAACCGAAGCGGGACTCAAATCAACGACCCTGATATCACCAACACTTATTATGTCGGTCCTGGGGGTGTAGTGGTAACCATACTTGCCTCCTAAACCCAATATCGTGGGTTCAAACCCGGCCAGGATCGATGGATTTTTTTTTCGGGCATACAAATCCTAAGTGGCTTCCTTCGGAAAGTCGTAAATTTACGGCACAATACAAAACCTCAAGCCTGAAAGAAGAGGCCTCTGAGCAAAATTTGTCGGCCGTTTCACGCCCTGATTTGAATGGGACGCTGATGACCTGAGATGTTCAAGAGCGTCCATAAATAAAACAAATCAACAAAAATCAACCAAACTTTATATAAGTATAGGAAACTTGTGGATAAATGGGAAACATCAAAAAATAAGATTCTGGGAAGAAATAAACCTAGGCTTGGAAGATATTGAAAGATAACAAATATTTAATAGCATGGGAGAAAGGAGTTCGTTAAGACTTTATAGGGAAATAAAAATAGTATGGGGTAGGGATATATATATATAAATTAACAGTAATAAAAGTAGAGTAGGATAAACACTTAGATAAAGTGTTTTTCAAATGTGACTTTATCTAAGTGTTTATTCTATTCTACTTTTATTATTACTGTTAATTTGTTATGTTGTTATTAGTGTTACTTTATTTTTATATTATGTGTGTGTGTGTGGGTGGGTGCGTGCGTGCGTGCGCGTGTGTGTGAGAGAGAGAGAGAGAGAGAGAGAGAGAGACAAATTAACAGTAATAATGGAAGTAGAATAGGATAAAACACTTAGATAAAGTCACACTTGAAACTCAACGGGTTTGAAATATAGCAATTTCAAGTGTGACTTTTATCTAAGTGTTTTATCCTATTCTACTTTGATTATTACTGTTAATTTGTTACGTTGTTAATAGTGTTACTTTGTTTTTCGTTTATATATATGCATAATTACTGTTAATTTGTTACATTGTTAATATTGTTACTTTATATATATATATATATATATATATATATATATATATATATATAATGTGATAAGGCAGGTCTGGCAGGGTTTGCATGGGCTAGAACTGCAGCCATGAATTTAAAAGGGCTAAAATATGATAAATATGTATATAAATTCCCAATGTGTGGAAAAATGAATACTTATTTTCATTTTTATTATACTGCAAGCGAAGTTATGGAGAGAACAGACATGACAACAAAAATGGAAGAATTTACATGGGGAAATACTAATTAGAAAGATTTTAACTGTAAAATGAGAGAAGAAGGCAAAAATATAGGGAACTATTTGGGCAAAGTTAGAAAGAAAGGGATGAAAATGATTAAGAACACATAGAGGGAAGCACAATAGGTCAGATAAGTATAAACAAGGTTAGAATAATACAGCACTATGATGGTCACCAATAACCTGGAATTGTATTGGGACAGAATGTAAACAAGCAACTCTAGAAAGAAAATATCTAATGAGTAAGATTAATAGATATTATTTTATTTTTGTCTTGTTGTGCAATGGACAGATATAGTATATATATTTGAATGTAGTATTTTATGCAGTCTAATGGGATGTATTTTTAATAAATGTTTTATTTCAATTCACCAATCCTTACACAACGAGCATAACATACGTGTCGCTAATGTTTTCATATTTCGTAGCACAATTGTGTTGCATGGTTTTGTCGTTATTGCATCGATGTAAGGAGAAAAGGTTGCCTATCCTTGAGAAACGAACTACCGAATATTTAATATAATTTATCAGGAGCAAGGAACAGGTTGGAGATATTCTCACAGTGTGTTTCCCGTCATACCGTCTTTCTTAATATTTTCACTTCCCTCCTCTCTTCCTTACCGCGTACCCGGAAACACGTCGCTGTTATCGATTCCGCTTCCGGTTAATTGACTCACCGTATTAATGGCGGAGTCTATAATTATTAGCAGTTGCAGGAAATTGTTTTCCAATGCGCACGACTAGGACCTATTTAAGCTTTCCGTTGGCAGCCCCGTAGCTAAACGCATCTTTTAACACGCGGCATGTTTAATTTTTTTGTTTTTCATAAAGTCATATAGGTATAGAAGACAAAACGATGCAGCAGAGATATTTTAGTAATAAGTTTGGCCGAGTCTTAATTGCCATATCCGCGCTTTCAAATGTTTTATTACAGAAAAATGTTTAAAACAGCTGAATATAAAAAAGCTGACAAAAGACAAACGATAAATATGGCAAGCGAAGACCTCGGTTGCTTTGGTTTGTAATAAAATTTTAACTTAAAAAGAGTCGTTTTACCATTGGGGCGCTGTTCTTTTTCAAATCAAATGAAGATATTTAGCATTTTTTCGATACTTTAACGAGGGATTGCTTCTTTGTTTATCGCAAGTATTTTCCAAGGTATCTTTTCCCACAAGAGAAACACTAAATCCAATTACCTATCCTTTATCCTATCCAAAAGTATTCTTTTCTGTAGTTCGTGAGCAGTTAAAAGACATTTTAGTTTTTCTCATACCAATATCTAAACTGCGTAATAAAAGTTAATACTTTAGAATAACATAAAACAACATTCTCATTTGTTTCATACTTTTAAATTTATTTTTATTTATTTATTTATTTTCCCAGCAGGTCCATTGCAAGGATGCCATTTAATGTCTCCTACCTTTAATATGACTTGTGTGTGCAAATGTTTTAGCATTTTCCTTCCGCAAATTGCTCATTGCAGAACATTTTTTATTGCAGATTAGTGAAAAGACTGGTTTGGTATCGCAGCCAGCAGAATATCTGGGTTTGATTCCCGGTCGTGCATAATACGTGTTCTTTGATTCAGTTTTTTTTTTGTCTAGTGTACGAGTTTGTGTGCGTGTATATATATATACAATCATATATCTCGTGTTTGTTTTGTCTTTCCCCGCACGCCAACCGGTTTGGCAGCCGGGGGCATACAGCCCGCCGCGCAATCGGCAAAGTACTAAAAACGTACTTACATTTTTCATAGATGATAACATTTCTCCTTCGCAAGTGTGAGCTGTAAGGCATAGTAACCCTGTAAGGATGAATGTGCGCTTGTTCCAGTTCATCGCGATGATTATTCTAATCGACCAGCGATATCATCCAGTTGTACTCTTTTAACACATGACGCCTGCGTCTTATTTTTCTTGTCCAACGCCGAACCTGTTGCAATGAATTAAGGCACAGTTATATGAACTTTAGATTTGTAGGTGGATGAACCCCGGAAAACGTTCTTGAAATTCTGCTTATTTTCATTTTTTAAAAAGTTGCTCTGTATTAAATATTTCAACCATGTCAAAAAGGGGAAAAAAAAAAAAAAACCGCAATAACAACATAGTAACGCTTCATTGTGCCGAATCTGAACATGCACTAACGGGCCATAACAGGACGATATGTGAGTCCTTGATGTAAGTGCATGCAGCTGTGACCTTCCAGCTTCGGACCCCGTTCGCGTTCGGGGAAAAACAAAACAAAGTTTTTATATTTGACTAATATACCATAATGAGCACAACAAAGGCATGTATAATTTATCACATAGGTAATTTTAAAAAATAAATTAGTAAATTTTGTATACATTTTGAGATATATATATCATTATATATAGACTATATATATATATATATATATATATATAGTCTAAAATGCTCATAAAATTTTATTTTAAAATTTTAATTCCAATATTTGCTGATATTTGAAGTAAAACGATATAAATTAATTTTAAAAAGGCATAGACACATAAAAGCTAAGTTAATTTAAAGTAGAACATGCATAATTGAATTGTTGAATTAATACCGGTTTTAAAATATAAATGTACTCAAGTCTGAAAACACGGAAATGTTATTGTTAAATGTTATTGAAACATTTAAAGTAATGATATTTGGAGCATTTTCTATCTGTAACACCATGAACGGTTGGTATACATTTGAGAAAGCTAGCATTTTAGTTAAATTTTTAAAACTTCAAAATTTCATTCTTAGTTATCGTTAAGAAAAAAAGTTAATAATGTAAAATAAGGTGGATAATTAAGTTTATTTTAATTATGTATATTATCTATCCAATATAGCTTTCACGTCAATTACTTCAAGCATGCAGTACTGGTACTCGAAGCCAGTTAACTTGCCTGGGAGTCGGCAAGCGTTTTGCTTTCTATCACCGCCCGGCTGCCTTAAGCGGGCGCCTGCACTTGGGATCGAGAGTACTCTTCAGGATATGTTGCATAAAGTTTGCCAAGTTGAGCGGAGTTGAAAGTGCGCTTCTTGCCGCTCAAGTGTCCGATAACTTGAGATGAAAACTGGACCACCTTCCTCGAGCTGGATGCTTTCCTCTCCAGCTAAATAGAGAAGAAGAGGGGGTGTTATATCAATGCACCATTAACTCCTTTAATTTCCCACCCACTACCGCTCACGACCGTTAAAACAGACAAAATTTCTTCATTCAGTTTAAAATGTTTCTTCCTTCTAATCGGGTAAAACTTCTTTTTCTAATATGTCCGTAAATCTGTGGACACGAGAGAAGGTACTTGTGGATTTATAATGCAGTTAAAAAGGGAAACATAAAATATGTTTAAGAAAGAAAAAAAGCATTTTCAATTAATAATTTCTATTCTTATATTTATTTATATTAGAAAAACAATTTACAGAAAATATTTTTGTTTAAAGGTTTTTGTTCTTTTTAGGAAACTTTCGATACCGTATCGGGTTCCAAACCTGTACTCAGTATGTCAAAATTGTACAGGGCGTTCAAAAATCTCCAAATCAACTTGCACATATTATATTTACGTTCATCTTGTATTCTGTTGAAGATTGTAAATGGTTCTTCTGTAAAGGTATTAACGTTTATATTTAAAAATATAGACGTGATTCGTCATCATCTCCCTATAAAGGTTAGCATTGTACTAGTGTGGAAAATATAACATTTTTTTTTTAATTTCAATGATTGGTTCCTTACGTGTGAATAACCGCAGAATGTCGGTGAAATCTTCAGTCTTGTTAACATTCCATCTTCTAATTCGTCGAGACCAGCGTTGATTTTTACATTGTGTCAGAATACTACTAAATTACTATTAAATATATCGACAAAATTACAGTAAAGTCTTTAAGAAGACACATCCCACTACCAAAATGCGGATATCTGGTACTAGAACTAGTTTTCGCTGCTTTATTGCTGTTATTTCAGATGGAGGTCCTTAAGGGAGAAGGGTTTGCTTAACGCATTTAAGGAACATTAAAAACTAACAAGCTCAGTTTACTGCAGAATTCATGGACACCCTGTATGCAGTACAGAATATATTCACTCAGCAGGCTTGGAACCAGGGTGAGTTGAGAATCGGAAGTTCTTTTGCATTATCATGTCGTTACAATTTAAATAAACAAGATCGACATGTAAGGAATGCAGCAAACTTCCTTTCGGTGTTTGTCTGCAATACTGCAGATCTGAGAACGAGAGCTCCATTAGGAATTGCCGCAACTGTAATAAGCATTTATCTTGCTCGTTGTATTGTTCAGTTGTATATTCATCTTGTGCTTTCTCTTCCATAGCAGAAAACCTGTTTGATTAACCTGTTGTTCGGCCCATCCACTTTTCTTTTCTGTTAATCTTGCACCTCGCTATTTCCTCCTCTTTATGTAACACTTCATGACACGTTGCCATTGTTTTGAATATGCATGCAATAAATAATATCAATCATGTATGCCAGTTCTTCCAGTGGGTTTCAAAAATCCTTTTACACCTGTGCAATATTTAGCTGTGGATGATGTAAATGTCTAAATGGCTGTGACTGTTCTAAATCTTGTTTCCAGAGAACAAATAACGTGTCTTAAGACGGCAAGATTAAGCAAACTCGATATGCAATGATTGTGTAAAGTAGGAATACGAGGTCAAGAGGTGTTGCCACATGTAAGTTTTATATGTCGGTTGCTTTACCCATATCATGGAACTGAAACTAATTAGTTTTTTCTTCTCTGAGTCTTATCTTTATTGCTTTTCCAAGAAGCAGCACAAATAGTCTTTTTACCAGTTGAGAAACCATCATTACGAGAAAGGCATCTTTTCTGCTTTCATCCAAAACCGCTTCTATTTATCTTAGATGAGAGTCTGGATTCTTCTTCTGCAGCATGTCATCTTACGTAAGTTCAGTTTGCTTCGAGCATGCATGACAGATTGAAATTAACAACGAAGACTTTAATAATTAGAATATTTTTGAGGTCTGAACACTACTGTTCAGTTCGTATTTAAATAAAAATTATCATAAAAGCTTTTTAGCTATTGTCATGTAAAATCATTTTGAAATTCTATACAATGTAGATCAAGTTATTGTTACCAATCTACCGTTTATCAAACATGGGGCCACTTTTTAAAATGGTACGAGAAAGGTTCTGCAGAACGCTCTATTCTCTATTAAGAATTTCCTTTAATAGATTAGAATTGATAGCTAGAATTTTTATAATAATATAATAACATTGTAATTTTATAGAAAAATAAATTTACGACTGGTTTTCAGTTGTAGGGATCGGAGGGGCATATTTCAGTAGTTCAGCCCTCCCTAAGAGCTGGCCGTTTGAGCTTACGGCTCTAAAGGAGTCTCCATCAGGAGAAGGGATAAGATGAGGTTGACACGGGAGGTGAACACCAACATAGTTTCCAGACCCTAACCCCCAGTGGAACCCTATCCAAGAGCTGGGAGTCCTCATATCAGACGCCAGGGCAGAAATCTTTCCGAAGCGCAAACCATCGTCACAGCGTAAACAGCACCAACTCGCCTCACTTTGCTCGTTTTCAGCTGGTAACGAACAAATAAAGTAACAGAGATGAAATGGGAGAGCGGAAAATACGTTGAAAGGGGGAAAAATCCATCTGAATACAACTGAAAGTCAGAATAGCCGTCCCTAAGAGATTTGAACCCATACCTCCCGAGTTTTGTGATAGAAACCCTTTTTCTTTGCGGTATTTCTCGAACTAGTGCTCGGTTTTACTAAATAAATGTTCACTCTATCTACTAGACCTCGAGGATCACAGCTTATGAATCGCTGTTCTATCTAAATATCCACAAAGATTTTCTACTTTTATATAAATAATTATTTTCGTTTCTTCGTCGTATATCTATCACACTTATCTTACCTGAAGTATATTTCCTTATTGTAAAATTTGCATTGGCCTGTACCGATACGGCAACTTGTTCATCTGTCTGATATCTTATACTGGATGCAACCATCAAAGAGAAGGCCTTTAAACTCCGCTGAAATGCTATACTATCACCGAAGCAAGAAAAATGATTTTTGTTTAATAAAGAAAAGTTTATCATTACAAATTGCAAATGTAAATAAATTACTTTTAAGCATTATAACTTGTTAATGTCAATAAATTATAGTATGGTATATATATATATTGTTATTGACAAAACAATAACCTGGAAGACCCAGTAACCCATTATCTCTTTTGTAAAAATTGGTCGACAGGAAGGTGGGGATTGGTAAAAGTATCATAACTTTAATTACAATGCTTAGATAAGGCATTCTTTGTTTATAATGTTTACTTTATTGAATGAGTAAATGTTTGAGAAACGAACAAAGCGACTTTCATAATTTTTATGAATACATTAATACATTATAAACGATTTTCATGTGCTATTTTCTGTACATCAGAGTTATAAAATAATATAAATATTAATGTCGATTTTCTAAAAATTGATCTCAAGTCAGTGATTTAATTATTATTTAACATCAATATATCTACGCGGATTATTTAGTTCGTTTGTCTGTTGTTATTGTTGTTAGCCAAGATGAATTTACCGAAAAAATAATATATAAAAATGGCCCAAACTGAAAAGACTGAATTATCAGTAATACGCAAAAAATTAAATGATACTTATTAAATGGAAAACAAAAGATTCATTAATTAGATAATCAGAAAACATGTTTAGTAATGCATAACTTTTTCCTTAACATTATCGTAGCGTATATTCAATTCGACACTATTTTAGCTACTTAAAAAGTTTTTTTAATAGCGTTTAACGACCGTTTTTTACTACTGAGGTGGTGACACTGATGATATATGAGGTGAAATGATACATTCGGGAAAGATTTTTTTTAAAAGAAGGAAGCTTTCTAGACCTAAGTTCAGGGTATCTGCACGGCATTTGTCATTTATGAGGACTAAGAAAAACCTGGAAAAAACCTCAGTCTAGGAGGACGGGAATTGAACTCCAGACCCTCCGCTCTCGAGTCCGCACCTTAACGACCTCGGCCATCCGTGGCGGTTGAAAAATGATTTAATGACGTAATTGCTTCAATGGTAATCTTACGCAACCAGCATAATGTAGCTAATTAATGAACTTTTAAGCAAGAATAAAGACTTACAATTGTGGGACATTAAAACACTTTATTGATTAAGAACATTAACTGTTAACTGTAATTACGTTTGTACTCTTAGCTTTGTGCGTGTTTTCTTACTAAGTTTGGTTCTTTCTGGTACATTAGCAAGTATCATTAACACAAAATCATAAATAAAAGCAGACATCTATTTGACTTGAAACATCATTGGTATGACAAACAGATATGTTCGAATACCAGTCTCAACTTTTTAAAAACCTTTGTGCCGTCATTAGTTTGCTTGCGGCTTTGCGAAAGGAATTAACATTCCGACAAAAATAAGTTTAGTGTTCTTCCGCAGTAAACGCCTCTTAGCGTTTTAACGATTGTGGGTGCTCTTTTCTTCAAATGAAAATGTTTCGCATTCAGAACTAAAAAGAGAGACAGAAAAGATAAAGAAAAGGCGATTTAAAAAAAAAAGCGAGAGAACAGATTCCCAAGTGCCTCGTTCCAATAGATTGGAATGAAACTTAAAATGACGCACGCACGCACATACCCGCGTTGGAAGGCGGATTCGCTGTCTGGCTTTTGAAGCAGAAGTCAGAAAGAAACGCACATGCACGAAAGTGCAGTGTACCATGACAACCGCTCAAGCTACCGGTAATAACAAGATCTAAATCACATCAGCGATCAAGGAACAAAATAAATAGATTAAATTATAAAATAAATACAAATTGTGCATGGCTCTGACCTTCTCCCTCTAACAATAACAATAGAGAAACGGAAGCAGAAGGTGGAGTTGAAAGAAAACAAAAACATTTTCTAGAAATTCAGACCGGATCCAGGTGGAAGACGAAACAATCGTGCCCTTGGAAGCAGGAAAAACAGAAGCAGCGGTCATGCATTTCAAAGAAATGTCGACCATCTTTCTAATGCACTCATTTTATCGGAGTTGTTAGTTTTTAAAACTTTCATATGGATAATTTATGGTTGAGAGTCGCGAGTTAGCAGGCCTTTGTCGGAGTTTTGGAGTTTTGTGTGTCTTGAGCATAATGGCGCAAATTTCCTGTTCGTTCAGCTCATCTGCAAGGTGCATGCGATGCCGTAGGAAATGCAACCGCCAATTATTGCTAAGGCCATTGTATTCAGGCGCAAGAGCCGAGCGGCGCAAGGAGTCCGGCGTGTAGATGATGTAGATTTCGTGTTGAAAGACATAATTATAATTACTGGGCAATAAAAATGAAAGTGGGGAATTGTTTCTCAAGCGGACGGCGGCCCTGGGTTTTATTAGAAGACGTTCAAATCATATCTTCGACCCCAAGCTTCGGGTCATTTCAATCAAATATTAAATTATTGAGTCAAATGCTTTGGCATACGTATATAAAATATGATGGTAATAAAATTTTGGACAGTTATTTGCAACATTAGCAACCTGTAAACGTTTAAATCTTTTTGATTTTTCCTCAAATTTAAATAGATTTAAATTACCTATTTGATTTATTTATAGATTTGCCATTATCTATTCTGCCTGAACTCGCTCTCTGTAGCATTGCCCAGCCCAGCAGCGCACACAAGATCCCTATCTGCAGAACGATAAAAAATGTCCTTATGAATTAAAATTAAATTAATATATCGGTCTGGAATATGGAACATCGCACGCCGAATTTAGGTCACGTAACTGACTTTTTCCTGCCTAGTCCTGGATTATTTTGGCAATGCAAGTGAAAGTAGAGAAGGTCTGTCTGCAATAATAGACTGAATTTGAGTACGCTATGTGATGATCTATTGCTGCTTGTTGTTGTAACTTCGGAAGAGGTTTCCGCAAACCTTTTCTAACTGAACACCGATAAGGTCAAATATTTTCTCTGTTATATATGCTGATCTAATGAATAAAAATGTTTCACTTTTTATAAGTTGTGTGCAACAACCCCAGAAAAGTTTTCCTAAAATTCTGTGTGGCATTAAACAGTTGTTCGTTGTTTTATAACTTAAGTGCCTTGTAGCATTTCTGAACCATGAATCAAACAGCGCACACCACATAACAAGAGGAGTGAAATAGTACAACACAACTATAAATACGGCATTTAATCTGATACACTGACTTGTGGTACCGCCGCTACTGTATAACGACTCAATTGTTTGAGATATACTCATATGCATTCTCCTCATCATCTTTGAAGCTCTTATCATTCACATTTCGCCATCAACCTTCAAAATGTTTGTGCAGAAAACTCCCGGTATATATTATATACAGCTAATTGTGGTCGGTCTTATCAGCATAAAGGTTCCGATTTGTGATATTTTAAAGGGGGTTTGAATCATTTATCTACCTCAGCATGAAAGAAAGCCAAAAAACTTTTTTTTTTTTAATTACGGCCCTCTGACAATTCAACATTTCAACTTCATTCATTTTTACTGCAATGAGTAAACTTCTTCCGGTTACTTTGAAATCCAATAATTTATATCACCTTCACCTCTTTATCACCTGAAATCCGTTGTCCATAAAGATGAAATAATCCGAAGGACCAAGTCAGGATTATAGGGCGCTGAGTTGAACTAATGAAATCACATCCTGCTCTCTGCGTGACATGTGCACTGTCGCATTGTCGTGGAGAAGCAAAAACCCGAAACCCATGCCAAGATGCCCGTTTCTTGTGCTGTATGTGAATCCTTAATTCGCTTGTATATCCTTAATATTTTTCACATTTCTCAGAAATGTGGGTAGGCTATAGGCTACCCAGTGCGAAGGTCATCTTCAATGATTTCTCTATCTCACCTAAACTTTGACTTTATGACGCAAACCCACCAGAACCTGCAGATAGGCGTTCATGGATGTTCTTTAGTACTTTCCCCCCTTTTGTGAAAAAATGTTATCAGAGCACGATGCTCCAAATTACGTAGTTTCTTGCTAGGTTCACCCCAGACATCCTCCACCGAGCTGAGACCGTGCATGTTTCATTTTGCACTAAAATGTTAAATAAATACCTGCATTCATGGCGTGTGGCTTTTAAGAAGCAGATGTGGCAATTGACCTGCCCTATACGGATGTCAGCGTTGTTATTTACAGAAATTAACGCACAGTTACAATTGCAATTAATCCTGATTTGCATAGTGCTAGGTTAATCGTATTTGTATTTACATATTGTCTCAGAACATACAAGACTATCAAACACTTAAAAACTTTATGGCATTTTTCATATAGTAACCCCTTTACTTTTTAATTTTCATTTATGCTCCTTACAAGAAATTTATTTATATTCTACAATCGCATGTAATTTTATTGAAGAAAGAAGACAAAGAAAGAGATATTAGTTTTATTTTCCCTCCTTTTCTTCCGAAAAGAGAAAGAGAAAAATATTTAAGTAACGAAAGAAACAAAGTAAATTATACCACCGTTTAACTCTACACTCTTTCCTATACATTCATCATCATATTTTATTCATTCCTTGTCGATAGTTCTGTTAATCCATTTACTATATTCTATTGATTTTAACCTCTTTTAAAAACTACACTTTAGAAATATTTTGATTGCATTTCATAAAATAATAAAATAATTGGTTGTAGTGAATGCATTCTGTCAGTATTTTTTTTCCAACTCCTAGAGTAAATATCATGCTAATAATTATGTAAGGAAAAAGTAACCCTCTTGCAAACAACTTGTTACAATCAAGGATTTCCAAAGTTACCAAAGTCGGAGCAAGGCGGCAAGGTCCACCCTTCAACGATCTGAGATTATGATTTAAGTTCCTGGGAATTCACTCTGTAGTAGCAGAAACATTTCCTTTCCTAGCAGAAATGATGTAATGCTGCAGGACGCAAACTCATCTGCGATCAGCTTCCCTCTCGGATCCGATCGGCCGCTGTTTGTTTTAATTGATTTTGTAATTTGGGGCGTCGACGAAGTTGCTCCCTGTCTCAAGCTTCTTTCCTGCTCTTGCTCCATCTCCTCGCCTTGAGAGCGAAACTAAACTCTCGGATGGAGTGTTAAAGTATTATACACATTGCCAAGATGAAGTTGTTTTCCGCCACTCTTGTATTTCGTTCACCTTCCTAGCGCCATCGATTAAAATGTCGAGCGAGAGCAAGGTGTACCGCTTTCTCTTTCGGAAATAATGAACAGCAATCAAAATATTGCCAAATACAAACTGTACCGATTATGTTTGTTACGGATGCAAGTTGTGTAAGACATTTATTGATGGGCTCTTCGAATTATAGCATTGTAAGTGAACGATGCGTCTCAATTGAGCAAAGAATTAACACCCTCATTGACAGGATTGTATTATATAGACAAGTACTGAATAAATAACGGCTGCACTTATCTGTCAGCGATGATTCTGCTGGGTGTTTTTCAACCTGAAGATTACAATGAAGCACAGTTTTCATTTGAATGAAAACAGGTGATTTTGTATATTTAGCACGTGCTGAGTTCATGACGTACCGTTTGTCTAGTAAATTAAATTTTCCATCATCTAAACATCTAAAATATGTAAATATTAAATATTTTAAGTGTGTAGAAATTCAACCTTACATAAGACTTTAATTAGCATAAAACTGTGTGAGGAGCTTAAAAAATAATCGTTAGAATTACTTGTCCTAACTTATTTTGATTATCATGGAAACTGGAAGATTTTCGTTTGTAGAACACAGGAAAAACATCTTCAGTAACAGTTAACATGCTGATTATCATTTTGTATCACAGAAATGTCCTGAAGAAAAGGTTCCCCATGCTGCACTCACATTAGCGGGGAAGAAGTTCAAGTAGGAATGTAGGGAATGTGATTTTAATGAGAAATTAACTTCAAAGATTTGTGTACTATTAACATATCTTCAGTTATCTTTTTGTAGTTTTCAACGTTACGTTTACCAGAAAATTACTGTACAGTCCTGAACCCTATCCATACTTGTTTCTCATCTCATGGTCCATTAAAATTATGTCCTTTCAGATCTTGGGAATTTTTCTTTCAAATACAGGGAATTCCTACCCTATCTGTCTAAGACCTTCACAAAATGTTTCGTTGACACAAACTTTATGTGGAGCGGTGGCAGTAAAATGTAATATTTTTAACTAATAGTTTATTTCTGACACTGACGTGACACAGGATCCAAATACACCTTACCGGCTACACTTCATAACGTTTCCGCTTATGCAGAAAGCAACATAATTTTGGTGAAAGTACTCTGCATTCGTAGAAGTAGTCCTGTTACTTTATGATTTCCATAGACTTGCCACTCGTGTTTTCCATTAATACATTCCTTAGCTGGAAGGCAATTTTGCAAAACGGATTTCAACACACAAATAGTTAAGAACGGTACATTTTAGTCAGTGTTATGCTCATTACATTAATTTGACTAGAAAGAAATACAGGTTGTCGCATTTTTCGTTGATTCTTCGCCTCGCATTCGCCGCTTTGTAAATACGTTGCAGTTTTCGTAACATTTAATTCTTTCGTTTCTCGTAATAGAGGTGAATCCCTTTGTGAAACGTTTGAACCAACAGGAATCACCTTCACGTAAACATTTGCTGTTCTCCTGCCTTTGTAAATACTTTCAAGTCTTCCAGTATCTCTTTGCAACTACCGGAGACAGTTGGTGACCTGCCTCAAGGTTAGCTCTAAAACGAAAATCTAATTCATTGGTCATTAATGTGTCTGAATGGGGTGGATCGTGTAAGAGAGAAAATAATCGGTTTATATTCACTGAAAGTGCAAGAGCATGGAAAATGAAATACTCGTTCTAAGTGAGTACACAGGAACTGCATCTGCATCAAGCAAGGAGTTGGTTCCGGATGAAGGATGTACTCTCTGACGAGACAAAAGAACATCGCTGCTGACAATTACTAGGTCCGAGCGGAACAAAGTCCTAACGCTTCGAATCGACGTCTTTCCAGTGTAACAACCTAGCGGAGAGAAATGATCTTGCAGTTGGGTTTTTTCCCCTCTCAGCTTCTCCCGCTCTTTAGTCCCTCTTCCTCGCTCAACGTTCCGGACACCCATCCTTTACAGCCGCAGCGACACTTGCATGTCCACCCCTCTCAAAGAAAAGAGAATCGTTTGAAGTAAATTGTCGGGTTATTGGCGCAACGGTTCGATATCGCCTCGCTTCTTCTGTCGCCCCCCCCCCCCCCCGCTTAGGACATCGAACTGTGAAGTTGAATCGCTAAGCATCTCATCAGTTAATTAGGAATGTACTACTATATCAAAGTTATTCTGCCGATATCTGCAGAAATCTTGTTGACAGTAAGAATAGGTCGCATATAGCTCTCAGATTTTCAGTGATACTTTTCTTGTTCGGAAACGTTTAGGTTCGAAAGAGAAACTATTTTGCAACTTGAAGCCATTAAATAAAGAAAATATCTCCAGTGTTTCTATAAATCGACATATTCATGAACAGGCTCTGAAGAATGGTTAGCGTATTCCAAAGTTTGTCTTTTGTTTATTAAATAAGAATAAAACACCCTTCCTTCAAACAAACCCTATTCTTTTACGTAATAGGATCAACCAGAAACTGCTGGGTTTTATCAGATACCAGGCCTTGACGCGGACTCAAAGATTTGACACTTGTTTCGCATACTACGCTTTTGAAAGTTGTATAATTGTAAAATATGACTTGAGCCTATTTCTTCTTTTATTTAAAATTCCTGTTTTGGAGGGACAGCGTGGTATTTACACAACATTCTCAACCGAAGTTAAGCGATATCTGAACGAATGTGTCATTCTATTGGTGGCGCATGCTCAGTGTGCAGAACTTTGAAACGCTGGATTTATATCTAAAACCTTACGTTCTGCGGATCGCACTTTTACAGGTTGCAAAGCAAGGCGTTTTCTCTATAAAACTTCATAGACCGTGCCAATCTCTACATAAACGCAAGTATTGTTGAAAGTGATTTCGGTGAAATTCTGGGAGACATCCAGATGGGAGTTTGTTGAGCAGTCTATATGGCTGAATCCGTCACCTCTGACATCAGTAATCATCCGCAAGATCAGCTCATGTGTGTTTCGCAGAATTCTACTCAATGACATTGATCGAGCGCTCCAACTTCAACCGTAGCAGTATCTTCCAGTGTGCTTTCTTTCTTTGTCCAAGTAAACATAATTGGAACAGAACAGAGAACAGCGATATTGCAATTGAAAAACACCTCATTTAGAAAACGCGTTATATACGGCTTAGCTTTTGTAAGGGTTTACAAGGCATTTGGTTGCAAACAGTCAAAAGCGTTTACTGAACGATTGCACGAAGCTGCTAGGGCGATTTTGATGAAGGCACTTTCAAGAGCTCGTTCAAAAAAGCTGCCTCGCTTTTACAGAAAACCGAATTCAATTTTCACAGCGTAGGAAAAGAGGGGAGAGGGACGAATTGAGAAGCGAGAGGCCTGCATCAGTAACTTGGGCAAGTAAACCGAACTCTGGAATTGATTCTGACAAATGCTGTAAATAAGGTTGATTAGTTCCAGGTTCTCAACCTTTTCCCCATATTCGGAACTCAGACGGGGGGGGGGAAAAAAAAGGAGCGAACGAAATCTGTGCAATAATTTGTGGTAAATGTCTGTTGGCAGCCAATACGTTCCGATTATCGGTTCTGCCCCCTTTCCCCCGTGCCGTCCACATACATCATCCACATTCTCAACTTCTCGATTGCCAGTTTTCCTCTTCATTGAGCGACCACTCAAACGTACGCGACAAAAACGCGTATTGAATTGAGGAACAGTTCGCTCGCCAGTAAAAGACAGTAAGCATTGTCAACCGCCTGCAAATCTCCAAAAGTAACGAAATTGTTAATGTCTTGTTTATACGGCAGGAGGTATCCCCTCGGAAGTAAGTCAACGCTTCATTTTCCTTTCTTTAGTCCTAATGCAGCTCTATTTTGTTATTTCCTTTCTTTTCCTTTTAATCGTGTTCTTTATTTTCCTTTCCATTCTTTCATTTTTTTTTCTTTTACTTACTCTTCTTTGTTGATATCTCGCATTCCTTTTTGCTTTTATTATTTTTTCGCAATTACAGTTTAATTTTTTCGTATATTTAATTTTAATTTTCTTCCTCTTTTATTCCAACTATGTATATTTTATTCGCTTCCATACATTTTTTCGTTATTCTCTTTTTTTCCGCTTTACTTCTGCTTCTTGTTATCTCTTCCTATCATCGTCGTTATTTATGTTCTTTGTTATTACGTAATACTCAACCCCATCTTATTCCGTTTTGTACTTTTTCAATATCCTTTATTCGTTCATTAGTTTTATAGATGACATTTACACCTAATTGGGTTCAAAATGTGTTTATAATTGTAGAAGTTATTAAGCATGGAATTTAAGCAAAAAAAAAAAAAAAAAAATAATAAAAAATATATTTTGAATTTTAAGTCAAGTATAAATAAACAGAATATAGTATTTTTTTAATTTATGTTGAATATGCTTTCAGAGGTTCCTAAAAGGAACTACACCATGTTTTAAAAACGATGCCGTATTATCTTTTATTCTCTAAGATCTATGGGAGTTATAAAGAAAATAAATTACAAAGATTCTTCAATTTTTCATCCCATGACCAAAAATGTCCGTCCTATTTTGGAGCCTTTATCCAATAACAAGGCTTTGTCATTAGCCACCAAGCTTTCTTCTCTGTCTAGCCCCTTCTCTCAGTATAAAAAAAGAATGAGGAAAGGTCGTTTGGTTGTTGGAGCCCTGCAGTTAATTTGAGCAATATGTTCCCCGCCACCCCCCTCATCCCCAATACCGTCACACGCTTTCTTCTTCATTAGCCCAGACAAATACAGCTGGGCTTTAGCAAGTCCCTCGCACCAACTTCTATTAGCTTGTTACCTGGACTGGCGTTTTGTACGACTTGGTTGAGCATCGCCGTTTATAGAAACTGCAGTGGAGGAAGCCATCGGAATACCACAATTTCCTGCTGATGGGTGTTAAATAGCCAGATCTATCCTCAGTGGCGTTTCTATTTGGAGATTCAGCATTAGATGGTGTTATCTGAAACGCGTAGGAACTAAATATCACTAAAATATAGAAGTTTAAAATAACTGGTTGTGATAAAATGACCAATGTTTTTAATACGTCTTTAAATATTACAAACTAACATCACATTGCTTTAAAATTCAAAACTTTGATCCTTTTTCCAAACATTAAAAAGAATATATTTGAATCCATGATAATTTTATGACGTTTGTGCATTAATAATACGAAATCATTAAACGTTGTAATTGTCTGTTAAGAAAATGTATATTTTTTTAAAATTTCGCAGTTTCTGTAGAAATAAATAAAATATTGTAATAGATTTCCTTGAAAAGTAATTTAATCGAATGTAATAATTAACATTAATTTTGCAGCGATTTGTATTTTTAGGTGCTGGTGTCACTTTAGTTTATTCTGTTTTTAAACTTGATCACAATTAAAGTAAATATTCTTATAGTGAATAACAAAATTAATTTTAAAATATTTTACAGATTAAAAGACAATTTTTCCAAACATTAACCAGGCGAAACTTAAATTCAAGATAATTGTTTATCTACTAACAATGCGAAAACACTAAACCTTAATATTAAATATTGTTAAAACTTGTATGTTTTAATGTCACAACCTATGTGAAAATAAATAAAAGATAATTAATATAGTTGTCCTAAAATAATAGTATTTCTTTAGAGAGGATTTATTGACAACGAATGAATACAGAAATTGACGTTAAAACATGAGTAGATAATATTAGTAGTATTCTCAAACTCATTTACTCAGTTACTCATCATGGCATACAGCAGCATGGCGGAGATAATGTCTGAATTGCAATGGAGAACTAAAGACTAACACCACTGTCGTTTAAAATTTTGCTTCACCATGTGAAGCATTTTGTAGCGGTTCTTCCCAAATTACCCTCATACATTCAATCATGACGTGTTGCCAGGCAGGAAGACATTACTCAGGTCTCTGCAGGAAGATCTTTGAAGGTTCACAACGATGTAACAAGTCATCTACTGTAGATATGACTGGTTGAAATTGCAGAGGCCATATGGCAAATTTCTTCGCATTTTCCTTAACCAAATCTCTCTTTGCAAGCCAACATTTTGCTGGCACGAAATGGATCACCGCGGATCATCTCCAATGTTCTTCATTACTCCCATTGTTTGAATACTAGCTCTGGCACATGAACTGCACAATAGTATTCAGATGTATGTGAACAAAAATCCTCAGATTAATATAATAGCCACTGCATTTGTTTACTTGCCTCGTAAACCCAAGATCGCGGGTTCAAACACGGCCAGGATTTTTTCGGGCGTAAAAACCCTAACAATGAATACCTTCTGAAGAAAAGTAAAGCCGCGGATTCCGTGTCGTAGATTTACAGCACATAAATGAACCTCAGTCCTGAAAGGAGGCCTCTGAGCAAAATTGATCAGCATTTTCAGCTCTGAATGGAATGAGACGCTGATGACATGAGATGTTTAAAAGAAACCGTAAATAAAACAAATACTATTAAACAATTGCGCTTGCCTATTATATGTCCTGAACCGAACATTCAAATAGATAAGATCCCCTAACACTTTACCTAACGTTTCATATGCTCTATGATCGTCTCTAGTTCAATCCACACCTGCTTCTTCACTTTCATTTCCAAAGAGAATAAGACTGTTGAGGAAATGGGACTAATTTTTTGGAACAGTGATAGTATGGGGTCATCGAGAAGCACTCCACATCTCTTGTGTAGCCGAGATTTTACTAGCGAAGCGAATTCGGGTGGCAGCACTGACCGCTGAACGAAACCACCAAGGCAAGCACACACTCCAACCCTTAGCAACGGTGAAAGGTATACCTGCTAAAAACCGTTTTCGAAGGAATGAATGGAAGAAATGTAGAAGTAGCAATTCTCTCTTGCACGGTGCACATCATCTGGGCGCGGAGGAATTTGTTGGTGAATTAAAATGCATTCCTTAAAGAAAGAGGGGTAAAAACTACACTCAATTAGGTGACTAAAATAAAGTTAAACTGGCATTTATTACTTCTGAGAGTGATATACAAGGCGTGATCAAAAAATAATTTCTTTTTTTAACTTTTTGGTACACCCTTCTGACCAATATTGACATTTTCAGTTGTTTTGAATGTTTAGTGCATTGTTGACAGTCGAAAAATGTTAATTTGATGTGCTCGGAGATTTTTTACTTTGGAAAAAGATGGATCAAAGAATTTGTATAAAATTTTGCTAGAAAAATGGAATAAAGTGCAATAAAGTATTAGAAATGTTAACTGTGGCTTTTGGCGAATCTACTATGAGCAAGATAAGAGCTTACGGGTGGTATAGGCGTTTCAAAGAAGACGTTGAAGATGACATACCGCCCTGGGCGTCCTAGCACATCAATAACCGCTGACAACGTCGAAGAAGTGAAGAAAATGCTTCTGGAAAATCGCCGTATCACTATCAGAGATGTTGCTGATGATGTCGGTATACCACTTGGTTCATGCCAAGTGATTTTTTCGGATGTTTTGGGCATGACGTGTGTCAGCAAAGTTTGTTCCGAGATGCTGCTCACACCTCACTGCTTATTGTGATTTTTTGGCAAAAAACAAAACCTCCTTAGCCACCATATTCGCCGGATATAGCCCCCTGTGACTTCTTTCTATTCCCGAGGCTGAAGAAAACCATGAAAGGACGACGTTTTGCTACATTGATGAGGTAAAAACACAATCTCTGAAGGAGCTGAAAAGCATATTTTTTGATCATACCTTGTAAATTTTAGGTAGTGTAGGTAATTTTGTTTTCTTAAGATTAAACTTAAGTTGAAATTAATTACCCATGCAGTGAATGACGAAATGAAAATAAAGTTTTGAAGCCCTTTTATCATGAAGATTAATTTTTAAGCAGTTTTACATCAGAAAGGACTTAGTTGTATAGAGACTGTAAACTGAAAAGAAATTGTCATTCGATGTGGGAATTAAGGGCTTAAAAGCAGCAAGGAAGCGTCTTGTAAGATTGCAAATGGACACTACAAGGAGAAGTGGGAGAATCGGGCAGCAGCCAATAAGATAGATGTTATTAATAATTTGTAACTACATGTAGTTCCACCCTCTTTTATCTTGCTCCCTTATTCCTCTTTTTCACCCTTTGGTTTCAGACCCTCTCGTCTGCCGCAACGTCCCTCTTCTGTCTTTTTTGTTCTCTTCTGCCGTGCCATATTTCTCCGTGGCACTAACACTACGGGGGAGGGGGTGTAGGCTTGTGTCCCACACCCTCTTCTAGTCCAAAGTATTTTTTTTTCCTCAACCCACCGATGATCAATGGCCTATATGCCGTAAGATAAATGGTTATTGATTTATCTACAATCGATTTATCGCACCAAAATGTAGGCAAAGCAACTCTGTGAGGTGACCGGTCCTACTGCATAAAGCGCACCCCCTGTAACCCCCCTGCCGCTCTTCCTCTTTAACCCGCTACTCCCACACGTACGTAACTCCGTGTCGCTTCTCTCCCTTTCATAAGTAACTCTCGTCTGTCTCGATAAAAATGGGGTAAAAAATAATATATCTCCGTAATAGGAAATGAATGGACGGTAAGATAGAAGGCAGAACCCGAGCGCTTCACAAAGACCAAAATGAAGAGCGAAAAATTGTTGCGGGAGCGAGCTATTGCGAAATATTTACTGCTGTAACATGTTCGGTTAAATACAAAGTTTCAATAGTTTATTGCTGATCACAACGTAAGAGGGGGGAAGTGAATGTGTTACGCAAGAAAGCGTTGGTAGACTAACAAATAACGTACGTTCATCTGGCCATCAGAGAAAACAGGGATCTCTAGAAATTTCCTTTTATTTTTGGATGACGTCAAACATCGTTTCTGAAGATGTTTACAAGTTCTCCTCAGATATGTGTAATTGTACAGATATCCTGAACATGTTCCCCACACATTTTGGGAATTATTTTTAGCGTTTTTTTTTTCAGACTTTTTTTTCAAATTTGGATCATTATATTGTTATTTTTGAGGAATTTACTTGACATTTTTAGTTAGCTTCTCAAACTTTGTCATTATTTTTTAATTGTTTTATTTAAGGACGCTCTTTAACATCTCAGGTCATCAGCGTCCCATTCAATTCAGGGCGTGAAACCGCCGACAAATTTTGCTCAGAGGCCTCTTCTTTCAGGCTTGAGGTTCTTTATCGTGCCGTAAATGTACGACACCGTACCCACGGCTTTACTTCCCTTCCGAAGGAAGACATACTTACGATTTTTACGCAAAAAAAAATATATATAATAATAATAATAATAATAATAATAATAATAATAATAATCGGTCCTGGCCGGGATCGAACCCGCGATCTTGGGTTTAGAAGGCAAGTATGGCCACCACAAAGCCACCAGGACCGACAACTTTGTCATTAAATAGTTTTCATGCATTTACACGTATTGGATATTATCAAAACTTTAAATGAGCATGCATGCCGAAACATCAGAAATTCCATAAATCATCGTAGATCTAAGAGATAAAGTGACAAGTTCTACTACAAATTGAAACTTTTTGGGAACTATTTTGCTTTTTAATTGAGAATCTAAATATTTCAGTGCCGCTGATTTAAAAAATGATTTCCGTTTGTCTCCATCATATAAGAATTTTTTTACAAATTAAGAATGAAAATTTTCCAAGTCTTTGAGCTATGTATATGTTTCAGAATTTGCATAAGAATTAATATTGAAACTAAGATCACTTTTACTTTAATGTTTAACTTAGTATATTTAACACTTCAAGAAATATTTTGTTCGTTCAGCCTGCAATGTTCTTCTCTCAGATTTTCTCTTGTGTATTGGAATAGAATACAGAGCACCCAACAGTGATCCACAAATCATTGATGTACTCCATCGCTCTTGGTATTTCTTTCCACTTCTGGAATATCTTAAGGGAACCTTTCACCCTGCTCTTCACTGAGTACCCCCAGGTTTTCACGAAATACATTCAGACGTGAGAAGAGAAAATGTAATTTGAAACTCATGTGCATCGTAAAAATGAGAATTTCTGTAAGATGCTGTTCACAATTTTAACATAATCAGAATGTTTACTGTTTCCTAGAAACTTTTCCATAAATGCATTTCAAGCTCCTTTTTCTGTAGGAATAATAGTAATCTCAAATTGCCTGTATTTAATTAGTGCTCTGATTCGCCACACATGCAGAATTACTTGTTTTCCCTTTTTTTGCATACGAAAGAGCACGAAATTTGTTGCTGATACAGTTGAAACCGTCTCCGTTTTTGCCAAATTTAACAAATTGTTTCATCACACCAGGTTTTATATGAAGAACAACAAAATTTGCCACAAATATAACAAAAAGAATAAGGATCAATTAAGCAACACATCCTTTATGCTATTTTCAATGCATGCGATAAAAGTAGTGTAATGAAAGTATTTATTGGCTGATTTATTTCATTTCTTTCAGCAACTATTTCACCATTCTCTCAATTGAATTCACAACACCAGATGGTGTAAGCAACATGGGATGTGCTGTCAAATGTCTGAGAATAGTTAACTATTTCTTTTAAGTATATCTATTCCACTTTTGACATTAATATACGAGAATAATGCTGCATATTTACTCATAAGATAGACTGGTAATTATAAATTGAGGACATAAAGCTACAAAAATGTTTATGGCTCATTTTTGGAATTAGCACATGCAAATCACTATAAAAAAGGCTTCAAAATCATTGTAGACCAGTGTCTTCGATGAGCTTAGAACTAAAGACGCGTTATGATATTGGCCTGTTGATATCAAGAAAATTAAAACATATTCTTGACAAATATTCGGGCTAAAGTTTTGTGTTCCATCACTTGGCAATGAAGAGAACGTTAATTCACTTCAAGTAAGGCCCCATAGCATCTGTAAACGCTGGAAGATACCGGCCGACAGTTGATGTTCCTTTTTCTTCGAGATAGTACGCGTCTACGCCGAGTGGGCGCGCTGAAGTTATATTATACCCCCAAAGCCCAGCAGCAAAGTATTCCAGTGCATTTTCGATCAATGGCGCATGGATTGCTGTTTGCCACTTAGAAATAAAGCGATGCGGGTTGCCAACATCCAGGTTGTCTCGCCGTTGCCTACTCCTGTTCCACTTAATGCGAAATGAGGTAAGAATTGAGGCCTCTACACAGATTACGTAGATAAAGGCACATTCTTTCCAGATCTTTTTAAATTAGGGGTCGCATATATTCTAATAACGACAACATACAGATGTGCACATTGTCCCAGAGTCGTCGGTCCTGGTGTTCTAGTGATAACTCTACTCGCCTCGTAGACCTAAGGTCCGATCGATGGCTTTTTAGAGCTTAAAAATACAAAACCTCAAGCGTGAAAGGAGAGGCCTCTGAGCAGAATTTATCAGCCGTTTCATACCCTGAATTAAATAATACGCTAATGACCAAAAGCTGTTAAAGGGCGTCCTTAAATAAAATAAACCTAACCTATTCCAGAATCGCCGTATAACTTTCCGAAATAGGCAACCCATATTACGCTCTAAGGTATGGGCAAAGTAACAGCTGATTTAATAACCGTAAATACTTGACAAATGAGATTGTGCTATACATTCTTTGTTTCACTGACTGTCGTTGCGTAAATAGTTTACTTGTATGAACTGCACTAGATTCAACAGGTTAGAATCACTAACGGGCAAAAAGAACTGTTTAATATGATACACGGGTAGAAGAAAGAAATGAACGGGTATTAATAGCCATGCTTCGATTGCAAGTTATGTAACTTATTCGGCAAAGAAAATATAACAGAGAAAATTAAAGGAAAGAAACTTACATAACGCCTAATTTTGTCCATTCCAAACCCCTGTATGACGCAACCAATGTGGCATGTGTGCCATGAAAGTAAACGAGAGTAAATCTGAAACAAATTTACAGCAATTCTCGGCCACGGCGTATATATGTATAACATAATACTGCGGAT
>CM060839.1:50542500-50740000 GCA_030762175.1 Metallyticus violacea
CCCCCTTTTCCTTCATGGTGGTGTGTCACATAAAAGTTTTTTTATTAATAGCAACCGATGCGGGCTCAGTCAGTTAGTGACAGGCATCCAATGATTGGTTCGTCTTTTGTCTTTCCTGTGCGTCATAGTTTGGACCATAAATAACGGTTTCTTCTTGTCAGTTCATAACAAGGTTTTACATGCACTAGCACTGCGTTTTAAGGCTCTCGTATATTAACTCATTTCATAATCGTTTGTCATAGGATATATAAACTTTTATGCAGGTGCTTATAAAAAGATGGTTTCGGTTACGTTTAAGAGTGCCTGTTTACAAGCAGGTTTTTTTTAAAGTAAGTGTTGGTTATATAATTGCCGCCTAATCACATCTTTTTATGTGAGCTTGAAATCTTTCCAGATACATAAATGAAAAACAAGACCATAAGCATAAAAGATAGGTCAGGAAGTGGATAATGTAACGTTATAAACGGACGCGTTGTAAGCTCAGTTTCTGAAAATTAACAATAAGGGGGGAGGTGTTTAATTGTGGCATAGCCTTACTTGTAACACTAAATAGATTTGGGCTCGAATTTCGATTAGGTAATTTTTTATCGTATAAACCTAGAATTATGACCATTCTTGAATAGTGCATTTAAAGCGCTAAGACAGAAAAATAATTAACGCAAAGGAATAGTTATGCATTTGCATAAAATATAGGATTTTCATTTAGAAATTGCTAACTAAAATTTACAAATTGATGAGTAAATTTAAAGCCGATGTTATTTTTCAATTTTAAATGGCATCGCTACCAAATTGTTATAACGTCTGGCAACAGTTGTTTCAATTTGAATACCTTGGCCGGACCGATGGATTTTTTTTCGGGCGTAAAAATCCTAAATATGGCTTCCTTCGGAAGAGAAGTAAAGTCGTGGATCCCATGTGGTAGATTTCCGGCACGTAAAAGAACCTAAAGTCCGAAAGAAGAGGCCTGTTAACAAAATATACCGGCATTTTCAAGCCCTGAATTGAATGCGACGCTGATGACTTGAGATGTTAAAGAACAACAATTTGAACATAAAAATGTCGGTTGTAGGATTAAAACACAAATTATTTTCAGTAAATATTACAGTAATATAGCCTATTTCGGAAATCCTGACAAATTTACATTTTGTCTGTTCTTTCTTGTATGTTATATGCCATTTTGAAACAATTTATTATCCGAATATGATTACTACATTAAATGCTCAATAGTTGTAAGTTTATTCTGTCCAAAAATTCAAGCAGCAACTGTATAAACGATGGTTCATAACAATTAAAATTTATTTAAAATTGATATATCACAAGACTAGATGTTGTATAAATATTTGAAATTTCAAAGTGAGGATTATTGGGGGTCAGGGGCTGAAATCTAAAATGTAAGCAATTGTTTGTCAACTATCTTAATTTATGTTTTAATTTTTTTAAATTAAATTTATTTTTAATACGCAGTTGTTTATGCCTACATTTGAAATAAAATCTCTGAAAACAAATTATATGACAATAATACATTAGATACGTAGACACAATACTTTGTACAGGGCGTTCGTAAGGTCCCGCTATATGATTATATAGTCTTGCGGTCTTTTGAAAAAAAAAAAAAACACCGAGTCATCAATTGCGATGCAGGATGTTGACGCTGAAAATGTAGTCATGGTAATAGATGACTTACACTGTATACAAGAAGATAACTTGGGCCTTTTCTGGAGGGTTGAAGTTTTTATTACTTCAAATCTTGCAATAAAATTTAGAGAGAGTGAGTCGCATGAAAACCGCATCGCTCTTTCGCAATGTAAAGACTCTCTGAAATTATGTAGATCATCCCACATAGTAAAACAGCTTTTTTTTAATAGTGTTTAACTGAGGCACCACAGGCGGTGTACACTGGTGTACATGAGATGAAATGATATGTTGGGAAAGGATTTTTTTGAAAGGAAGGAAACGTTCCTGACCTAGTTTAGGATACCTCCCCGGTCTTTGCAATTTATGAGGACTGAGGAAAACGTGGAAAAAACCTGTCAAGGAGGAGGGTCCTGGTGGGATTCGAACTCCAGACCTCCCGCTCACGAGTCCGCGCCTTCGACCATCCGCGACCTCGGCCATCCGTGGCGGTAAAAACAGCTTAAAAGCATTTTTATAAATTCTTTCATGTGTAAAAGTGATTATAACTTTTTTACTTGAGTGTCCATTAAGCTGGATAATCAACCTTTTCTTGCTTTTTCCTTATTTTTCAAGAAAGAAATTTTGTACAGAAATTAACAATATTATTTCAAAAATATTCACCATAAAATGCGTGTGTTTGGATGGAGAATCACTTGGTGTGCATCATAAAGTATCTAATAATAAATAAAACAGGACTTTTTTGTTTATATTCAAAATGTTCCATTTGTAATACTGTAAGCATACGACATTCATAAAATATTTAATCTTTTTATAAAATAAACAATGAATATATCTCTAGTTCTATCACTAATACACCCTTCCTTTTATTAGAACAAGATCGTACTCTATATAGTTTTTACCCAAATAGAGGACAGTGCGATTTACGGCTGAAAATTAAATGCCACTCTTGCGCGCAGTGGCATCTCGCTCCCTCTCCCAGCTTCTCGCGAGGAAGAAGCAAACTTCAAAAGACGTAAAGTTTGCCGTCCTTCCCCGTGGTTTCTACCGCTGGACCGCTCACCATCTTAACTACATCACTCGTCCCCTCTGACCAAGCATCTCTCCCCGGTGAAGGCGTCAACGGTAAACGGTCTTTTGTCTTTTCGCGGCGCTATTGTTTGTCAGCAATCCATCTCTCTTACCTCGGCATGTAATGGTTCGCCCGATTTCAGGCATGTCGTCTATCTACGATGTATAGAAACAGTTGCTAGTGCTGCAATTCCGTAACCCGAACTTGTTTTCCATTCCGTTTTTAAATATATTTCCCCAAACGCTCTACTGACTAAATTTCCTAAAGATCGTTTTGTGTCAAAATAAATACGATAAGCAGGTAAAGAAAGTTTTAACTACATTTTCTTGCAAGTGAGGTGGTTAATGTATACTATATACATTATAACTACCAAATTGCAGTTTTCCCCCCTTTTATAATAAGTTAAATACATTTCCGTTTGAACATTGAACTGCCATTGTCACCAAAAATGTTCATTAAATGGCAGTCTTTGGTGACAAAATGTTGCCTTTCATCAAATTCGAATCCTGCCTGCTTTGTTGATTTTTGTATCGTTTACGTTTAGGGTTTATGCAGATTTTTTTTGTAAGTTAAAAATGTAAGTTATAGAACGTTAATGCCTATTTAAATATAACCTATATAAATGGAATGTATTTTGCAGTATACGATGGCAAATGAGATGTCCCGTTTTTGCACTCTATAATCAACATGCTTCAGACCGAGCAAGAAGAAGATCAAATGCGTGCAACACCGAACGAGTGAGGGATTCAGTCTCTCCGGAACACAAATACCTACCTCGGTTCGGATAATAGAGCATCGAATATTGATTTACTTGACAGTGTTCCACTTGGACTAATACCTCGTTGTGACGAAGGATTGCGAGAGGGAGGTCTCCAAGAAAGGCAAGATAGAGGCTGTACTTCGCCTTTAGGCGGTCCTTCCTTCGTGTAATCTTTTTATTTTCCGCTTTTCTCACTTTGAGCATGAAATTAACTTCTGTTGCTCGTAAGCTTGTTAAGAAACGAATAACTCAAAAACATTCTAACAGTTCTGTGCTATCTAAAAGCTTTCTGTATTTATTACGCGCAAATTAAGCCGAAGAGAAAGTCGTGATACACAAATTAGAGGTTTTTGTTTGTAATTTTTTTTAACTTGGAATGAGAAAACTAATACCTATTAAACATTATCACATCATCATCATTATCGTCATTATTATTATTATTATTATTATTATTATTATTATTTACAATAATATCCATATAGTTGCTAACATCTTTAGAAGCGTTTAGGTTGATGGAGGTTCATTTAACTCTAAAATTGGGGGGAGGAGAGAAAGAAACATGTGCAAACCTCATTGACATTTTCGTTTTACTCTATTATTTTGGACCAATGCACAAGCTGAATAAGTTGCAAAAATAGTTACTGGAAAGAAAAGCATGGAAAAATTCCCATTCATTTTTATATATCCCTATAAAATTACAAAACGTAAGAACTTGAATTTTACCAAAATTAGCTTAGCTTTTTCCTTCTTTTTTGGGATCTGTATCACTTTAAAATTAAAATTCACAACGGGAAGAAATCAATTTGTGAGCAGCAGTACAGTTTCAGCTTATGAAATATTCAAATCAAATGGTTTTGAGTGCAGTTTATAAAACTGTTTTTTTTTTTCAGCCATCTTGGGTTGGTTTGTGACCTGATTGAAATATTAATTGAACCATTTAAAAGCACGTTTCATATTAAGTGCTTATTTCTAAAATGGTAGAAAAGGACTTGTAGTGTAGTTCTTCATCAGTGAACAGGCTTTCGCAAAGAATGCTGTTGAAAGTCGTGGGTATCGCAGTAGCCTCAGAAGTCCTTTCTAGGATGCAAAAAGCAACCAAACAAATAAATCGTTTTCTTAACATGCCTCTTTCCAGAACTGGCAAAGATACTCTCGAGCGAAAGAAAGAGCTATTCAGTGTTCATTGAAGTAGACGCAGGAACAAAAAGGATGGAGAAAAGCCCATTTCCGTCCGAGCAAACATCTCAGAACCTCTCAATGTCCTTTGGTTAGTCTTACGATGAAGCAGGCAGGCATTCGGAAGAGCTCGTGATCTAATGAAGGATGCTTGAATTGCTAAACGTGGGGAGGTCCACGTCTCAGTGGCTGCGATTGACTTAAAGAAGAGGCCAGAAGCAATGTAGCGGATAGAAAAGATTGAACAAATCGCTGCAAGAGGTCCGGGGGTTGATCGTTATGCTCCCACAGGAACTGCCTGACGACAGTCTGACGGTCATCATAAGAAATTTGTATTACTGAGGCGTTTGTCTTGAGCCCTTTCCAAAGCCAATCAGCTAATGAGTGCCCAGTTGCTCACCGTCAGGGACTGTACATCATGTATTTAGTTTCTCTCTGCAGCAGTCGTCGTTTCCTTTTCGTTCTGTCTCGCTTCTCATCTCTTTCCCACCCATCCATCTCTCCTTATTCCTCTTTATTTGAGTATAATTATTGATTATTGGAGGACGGAAGGCTAGTTGGAACCAAGGGGGTTGGAGGGAAGCTAAAGGGGGAGAAAGGAGAAGGGGTGTGGAGGAGGAAGGGGGGGAGTGATTAAGCTCTATGGCTCCATCTCTACCCGTCGAGGTTCTTGCCTGCGCTTGCTACTGACAATTAGACAGATACGCTAAGTCTCGTATCGATTTATTCCTTGCCAGTGACTAGTAGGGGGAAGGGGGAGAGAAAAGAGGAAGGGCGTGGGGAGAAGCTGAGAGAGTGTGGAGGCATATATACCACTATACTGGAAGGGGGGGGGGTGTTGCCCGGCCATACAACGTCAACATCTTCCTCTTGTGTACGATCCCAGCAAGGCATTCTGTTCTCTTACCCATAACGCCTTGTACGACATTTCTAAACAAAACACTTCTGGTTGTGCGCATCGACATTCTTAAGGCAATACTACCTGCTTTCCCCAAGAGCGTTTGTTGTTTCACCGTCTTAATATCGCGAACCGGAAGAGGGACCTTGGGAATGCTCTCGATGTGGTCCATCTCAAAGTAAAATAACACACAAGAAACTCTTCTGAGGAACATCCACAAAGATCTATATAATATCGGCTCTGGGACGCCAGCACTTACTAACTTCCCTGAACGTATATAAAACCTGACCTGTTGCTCAAACCAGAGACTAAGCGACAATAAAAGTTAAAACTTGACGAAAATTGTAGCACTTGCTCTCATGCCAGTTCAACTAATCAACAGGCCGATTCATGAAGTTTAGCTTCTGTGGTGGAGATCGTTGATGTGAAATTGTTTTCTGGACTCGGTCTATCAACAGCGAATCCTGCCACAAACATCGGATAAAATATGACAAAACTGTTGCTCAGCCATACCCTTTAATGAGATAAATTACCACTGCTTGTAGAGCAGTTCAAAGAACATTTTCATTTAGTTAAGCTTGGTTAAATTAAACATTTCTTTAGTCGAAGGCAGTAGAAACAGCCACATCAGGAGTGAAAATGACATGACATACTAGTATTATAGAGAAGAGATAGTCGATTGAATAATCATTTTTAAAAAACATCTAATACAACATGGGGCAAAATAACTGGAATTTTTAATAGTGGCAAAATTATTTTGACTGAAATAAATGCCCATTTTAAGAAAGTAAAAGGATGTGAACAAATCTGCAAAAGTGATTCGTCAAACGAAAAGATGTCATTCGGAATTGCTTCAATTAAGATGATAGTGTGACACAATGTCTGAACAGTTCATTCGTCTTGAGATGACGGCCATATCCGCCTTAAAGGCCTTCCCCGTTTCTTTTCCTTGGCAACGCTTTTATATAAGTACTGAAAACAAATCGGAAAAACGCAGCAAGGCTTGATTTCCTTTTAAATTCAAAAGTTTTTGTACTCCATTATGAAAATGTCTGCCACAGTCGCATTCGTGTAATCTGACATAAGTTGGCGAGGTAGCCACTACCTAGAAATGATCATCTTGACTTCAGAAAGACTAGTCCTTTTTGTTTAAACACATTTAAATCCGTTAGTGGGACACGTATAGAGTGTTGGTTTTGACAAGACTGGCTGGCTTCTCCTTCCCTCTTTTCTTTTTTATCGTCATCGCTAATCTTTCCGTGGAAGTTTGAGCGCCCCGTTCACAACCTGCTGCCTAGATAAAGTCCCGCGTTTTTCACGCGCGTAAAGGAGGATTAAGGAATTAAGTTATGAGCCTGAATGATGGGGATACTATGATAATGGTCCCATCGGCATTCAAGATGATGGCTTATAAATGTGCCAGTTATCTAAGTTTCTTTCAAAACATCAAAGGAAAAATAAATATAAAAACATTTAATTCTCTATTCTCATTTAAGGTAAGTTTTCATGTAGGATACCGCCACGAGTGGCCGATGTCGTTAAGGCGCGGACTCGTGAGCGGGAGGTCTGGGGTTCGAATCCCACCAAGGGACCGTCCTCCCAGACTAAGGTTTTTTCCAGGTTTTCCTCAGTCCTCATAAGTGACAAATGCCGGGGAGGTACCCTAAAATTTAGGGCTGGAACGTTTCCTTCATTTAAAAAAATCCTTTCCCAATTTATCATTTCATTTCACATATCATCAGTGCCTCGGTAGTAAAAATGGGCATTAAACACTAATCAATCAAATTCAAGTAGGACATACAGATACCTCAGAATATATATTTATAAACTGAAGTCTATGAATAAATGATAACTTGCCTACGAAACTTTAAAAGACAACTGTGTGGTTGAAAGAACCTTGACTTAAAAATAGATTATTTAACAGTATGGGCACAGACAAGTCTATGTCAAAGAGTTTTAGCAATGTTAATGTTCCCAGACAGCATTTTTTGTTTTTACCAAGTCAAGGATTACGAAGTTTCTCTCTCTCTCTCCTTTTCTTACGAAGCACTAGCTATTTTCTTCACTGTCAGTTCCATCTTTATAGTGAACATTTGAGACCGTTAATGAAAATTCCAGATTCGGTTGCTGGAAAACATCAGTTTCAAAAAATTCTAGAACTGTCCTCATTGGACAGATGAGTAACTGGACATTTTAGAAGCTTAAACTATATCCCAGATATCTCTTAAGCAAGAAAATAAACGTGACGAAAGACTGCTGAAGAATGAAATTTTGCCACTGATGCTCACGGAAGGAATTTTGAAGAGATCTTTCACCCAAGAAGACTACCAATGTTATTGAAGGAACTTTGTTCTACACGTCTGAAAATGTTGATCAGGATGACAAAAGACAACAGCGCCATAGCAATCGCTAGTGTTTCTATCAATGCGTATGAAAAAATAGACAATATATTTTACTCGCTTAGGCTTTGATCTTTCTGATATGTTAAGTCATATTTACTATTTTTAAAAGAAATTTACTCAGTTATAGTGATCTTGTACACTTATTGTGAACAATTACATTGCCGGTTGATTCATCCTGTTTAATACATAGGAGCTGTTAAATTTGTCAGCTAACTGGGGAAGTATATTTGAATTCTTCCTCAGGCATGATTACCAGGTCGTTACATGCTTCATTGGTAAAAACGAGATCATTGTGAAATGTGATTAACTTGCATTCAGTTCCTGCTCATAAATAAAGGAAATTACGGACTCAAAATGATATTTTAATACATAAGAGTGGTTGCAAAATATTTGGAAAAGTATTTCATATTAAAAACAATGGATTTATAATAATTCACATATAATGATGCCAAAATTTAAAAATATTCCAACAATACTAGTGTTGCGTTTTTATTTGTTTTTTATTATGTTCTCTCCCTCAGTGTATGAACATCGACTGTTACTGGATAATTACTTTCTGTCACAAATATCGGGCATAAATTACTATTTGATTTGTTCGTATCCATGTGCGAAGAAGTTCAGGTCTGTACCTGGAGCTGACAAGGTAAAAGCATGAATTCAGTCACTGCATATGTGCGCATAACGCGACTGAACAACTAAAGACATTGCATAAAATCCAGTTACGTTAATCTGTTTCTGTTGAACAAATGGAGGAATGTTCAACGGATATTTTCTCAGTGGTGGATTGGTTTGGCTCCGAGTGGAGCGAGTGATTTGACGGTACCGCTCTGGTGTGAACCGTACTTCGGTCTTCTAAACTGGAGTTTACATTCTGTTCGCTTCTTTCTCGGTCGGTGCTCAGTACAGCTGCTCAAGATGATGTGATATAAAAAGAAGACTCATTGTTTGTTGAGGGCAAACATTTTAAGACTGCAAATTCCCGCTTTGTCACTACTGTGCTTCGGATATAATATCGGGGTAGAACATTAATTCCTTGCAACTTTTGATTATCTTGAAAAGAAACCTACATTAATAATTAATTTATTAATTAAATACGTGGTAAAACTTTACAAAGCATTCGACCCTTTGCAAAGATCATTCATTTTTAATTTTAAAAGCATAATTTTTAAAAATCATTTAAATTCTTATTTTACCAAAGACTCAAATTAGTATAAAAGTGCTAAATTATTATTTATTCAGCTATAAACCTTACTTTGAGTAAATTCTGAGGTTTGCATATACTGAGGTACGGTTGTCAGATCTTGAAAAGTCCTTAGGTTTTCTATCAAGATTCCAATCGTACTCCACGGCCACGCTTTCTGGGGCTTAATAGATATCGGAATTTGTTTGTCTGTTCCCGTAAAACGTTGTGTGCTATCATTGATATCGATTATCTCGCCCGATACCGATTTTCGATATTTACGGTAATGTGGCAAATCTCGAGTACTTGTTGTTACGATTAACATTTAATTTATGTCAATTTACATTTTTTAAGCATCGTGTTTGTCAAACAACTTTGGTTTTAGTTTAGATGAACAACATTTAAAATCTAGAGGGGTAACATATCTAATTATTATAGACAATTATTGAGACCAATTTTTAAATAATTCCGTGTCTGTATAGTAATAAAACTCACTAGTCTTTGAAATTCCTTATTTTGCTATAGGAAACTTTGTATATATTATTCGAAATTGTTGTATTTCTTCTTTAAATTTATTAAAGCATTATAAGAAAAATAAATTTTATGAATAAGATAATAAGTGTAACGGATATGTATATAATCTATTGACGAAACCTGGTGCAAAGTTTAGTTATATGTTAAAAAACTTATTAAAACGCTTTATAGAAACTTAAGAAATCCTACATTCCTTCAACAGGGGTATTTAATTAGGAATTTACTATTATCCTCCCACTCTAAAGGTTAACGTCAGATTGTCATTTGAGACCTGGGCCCAACAGCAGAATGCGTATTTGTGTCTTACTGCACCAACCGTTCCTGGACCTTACAGTAGTATTTGTGAACATTCCACGTGAAGTGTAGGCAAATCTATAAAAGCTGAAAATTCGATAGACAAATATCTTCTGAATAACTGGGGAAAATAAAATGTGACTACGCAACCTTTTAGTGAAGCCTGTCCTTTACTTTAACAATTACCCTTAATGTGAAAGTGTCGTAACTAGTGTGTGAATTAAATATAATGTATTTAAATGCCACCCCACAAGTTTTCACTAGATAGAGAATATTTGCGCGTGAATCTTACAAGCAATTTGTAGAAAATTTAATATTTTTAAAGTTCTTAGGTTAAGGGAAGCATGATCGATAAACAATATGATTCCTAACCGAAAAGGACGTGTGCTAACGGAAGATAAAGCTTATGGCATTGGAGAAACATTAGAACGTGGTATTTACAAATCTCTACGACATGTATCAGGAAAAGTTCAAAATATTGAGTTAATAAATTGCTTAAATTGAGACTTAAGAGTAGTAATCCAAGAATTAGACCACATGGCGTCTTAAGTCGCGTGAATATCTAATTGGCTTTTGCAGAATATGCTGATTTGTAGTTAATACATTTTCCAACGAAACTTGATTTTATTTACATGATTATGTTTGTTAACGATAGGCACTGGAGCACACAAAAGCTGCAATTAATTGACAAAGATCCATTGTATGATAAAAAAAATTGGTGTGCTGTAGTTGCAAAGTGAATGATAAGGCACATATCCTTTAGATGTTTTAAGTCGGTAGAAGTATCGCATGCAAATGCTCGGCACAGTTTTTGAATAATTAGCCGATAATGGAATACTTTCAACAATATTCTGCCACTGTCCCTCTGTTCTTCAGACATACCCTAAATCGTACTAGAGACATACTAAAAGACAATTGAAGAATAAAAATTCGAAGAATTTCAGAAACTGCTAATTGTCTCAGATGTCAGGATTGCTGATGGATACAACTTTAAATGCTTGCTTTAACACGAATGTGTTTGTACTTTTTATTAATCAAAGTTGTACACTTGTGCAGAAGGAGATTACGGAGATCCAGTCGGTCGGCGGCTACCGTGGTCTAAGCGTTTGGCCGGCAGATGGCTGACTGGGACGCATGGTACAAATGCATATAATGTGTCTAAAATCCACTGAGCGAATAGAATTTTGAATAGAATATTAAAATAAACCGAATAGCAGGATTTATTCTGAAATATCCAAAAATATATGGCTAAGATCTGATATGATGTGCTTTATCTTGCATGTGTATCACAGTAAATATCCATTGGATAATAAAAAAATTACAAAGGCGTTATTTTAAATTTAAAAAATAAAAACATGCATGGCAATTTAGTTATATGTTAATTTTTGTAGTGGGAATTGGAGAACTTTCTAAAATATAATAAACTGCCCTAATTTGTATTCTATATTTACATCTCATAACCGTAAAAGTAGATCTTGGAAAGGATAGAAATTAATTTATATTATAGAATTTTGATCGGTTTTAGATAAAGTGTTGTTATAGAGTAAATAATGGATATTTAGAGTTTAAGCATCAATTTTACACTTGAAATGTTCCATAAAAAGAAACGCAGTGCGTGTATTTGTAGCAGTTGCCTCAATACACTTCGTTAGAGTGGGGTAGTAGGTAGTGTGAATGACTAAAATATTTAGTAAACCAAGGTTGTGTTCCTTTTTACCAACTCGGAACCCAAAAGCTGCAGTAATGCCAGTTTTCAGTGGCTATTCTGAGGATGTTGCGTTTTAATTGAAATACAGGACTTATTTACGTTCCGCTTGTAAATCATCAGGCGGTGAACTCGGGTTCTCAAATTAATTGAACGTGATATATCAGGTCTTAAAAGCCGAGGCCGTTGCTGACTTGGCTTATGTTTGAACTAGGACGCGATGCTAACGATGCCTGCTGTCAATGTATGTGTTCTTTTTCCCTCTTCGCGGGGTAATTGGGTGAGGAGGGGGGGGGGGTGAGGAAAGGCGCCACGGTTTTGTAGGAACCCTAATCTCCCCCCCTCTCTTTAAATAACCAGTAAAAAAGATATCGTAGATATATCCAGGTATAATTTCTGCTTAGCATGTAGCAATTAAAAATTTGCATCGTATAAATTGATTTGTCGTAACGTGTGTTTTAACGCCCCTTTAGGCACCATTAAAAGTCTGAGTTATGGAGGTCGGTGTGGAGTGAGGGCAGAGTTCGATGTATCGTGGATCGATAGTAACGCTTCTCAGGGCATCATCTTGCCTCTTGTTGCTGTGTAACAAAATGCCGCACAGAGTTCGCGCATTACAATTAATACCAGTGGCGTTTTCGTGAGGGGATGCGAAAAGTCATGTGCGGAATGAAATTCATGCATAGTGAGAAATTATTAGCGTAATCTTATCGAAATAACTTGGATGAAAATAATGTCTACAATGTCAGATTTACAAAAGAATGCTCAACAAATATGGGCATAACATTTAAGTCAAATATAAATCCATGAACGGGTGGAGAAAAACTACATTCCGAGTCAAAAGCCCTTTGAAAAATATTTCACTGACCTTTTCCAGGATATTAAGGAATAGCGTCAAACGTCAGTAATCTTCTGGAAGTTTGATTTAATAAATTCTCTCAGGCTCACAAATGCAATAAGATGTTGAAACAAACTGTAAGTTTCATTTTAAATGTTGGCATATTCGTCATAAACACCAGGTTCTGCACTAGAAACTTAACTGAATGTCATCTTCCCATCTTGAGTAAATGGTATTTCAGGTGCCCTTCACCTCAGGTTTTGTAAATATGAACAGTCAATCTCTTGGTCTCAGTTAAGTACCAAAAATATACATGTTGAATAGTAGACAAGCATGGAAGTAATCAAACCATTCCAAAGAAAACAAAAGTGAAAAGTGCTCAACTTCTGATTTTTTCCCCCTTTTGTGTGATTACATTCACAAAATAATCTCCTTTTTCTTGTGTGGTGCCAAGACGTCTAACGCCAATGAACGGGCAGCCTGTGATGAACTGCATCAGCTTCAACTGTCGATATGTGGAACTAGGACTCTACCGATCTTTGCCAACAACTGACAGATCCTGACCTCTTGAGAAGAATATGACAGCGTGTACCCATTTAAAGATATTCGGTTGTATGGAAGGCAGGGTAAAACTCATTTCTAAAATATAAAATTTAGTGGAAGGAAACTTCAAGAAAGTAGGAAAAGAAGTAACAAAGTTGCGCTGTCGCATGAAAGAGCTACTGATAACAATACATAAATGTAACGAAATATTCTAAAGCTAGCGTTGTTTCGGAACTACGTACTTATGTGTGTCGGCATTCTCTACAATAAACTGTACAGAAGAAGAGAATAGCTGCCAATCACCTGATTTGCTTCAGAGTAGCAGTAATGACGCAACCTGCAACTCGTTGATGAACTTTTCTGTCAGGTTGCATTTGATAACAAGTAAAATGTTTGTTGAAAATATAAATTAATTTGCCTTCGTCATAAATGTATTAATAGACCACCAGACATTTCTGAAGATAATTTATATTCTGCCACCTCCAGCAACAGGCAAACTGTTTGACTGAGACGGTCTTTAAGAAAGTGGCATGAGGCCGATCCGCCATTAAATCACTTCTTTACGTTTCGTATTGAGTGAAGAAATTGTGAAACTTAGCACTCTCAGTTCGTACTGTTAATATGCGTTTGGCACTGAGCTATTAAATTGTCAAAAGGAACATTAGAACAATTTTTAATGAATATTCAAATATCGTCCAAACTTAGCAGAATTTTACTTGGATTTCTCCCTAATATTTCGTAAAATATCAAATTAAATTGAAGTCTTATATAAATAAGATCAAAGGAAGAACTGGCGCCATGCTTTTGATATGAGAGTTGAAAGGTAAACAAACGAATTAAAATGTTCCGTATGAAGCGGACCTTTAATATCCAGGATGTATACTGTATTACATAATTGCCAATCTTTGAGCTTCAGAACACTTTTGCTGTACACTTTGCATTATTTCTGCATTATTCGTTGGTATTCCTCCATGTTATAGACTGAATTCTTTTGACAAAAACCGAGTGATTCACGCCCATGCAATTTGCACTTCGATAATAAAGTTTCATTTTAGGAAATGCAAACTAAGGATGTTGTTGCTATTTAAAACATCCTATAGCTGGAAACTCGAGCGTTGTTTCAACATTGTTTCGTGCTCCTTGATTTCCTATTTGTATTAGCCTTACAGGATGAACACTAACGTTAAATGGAGTTTGATAAAGACGGACTCCAAGAAGGAAGGATTTAAAAAGAGGATATTTCCAGATTTTTTCCTCAGATATATTCTTTAAGGAAAACAAAATATTAAAGTGTCTCTAACGCAAGAATACTAGATTGTGCGCATTTAGAAAATTAAGCACTTACAAGCTGTAGGAGTGGAAGTGTCGAATTGAAGGTGGTGCGAAATGCAATCTTAGGCGATATTTTTAAATCTTACGTTTGCTTGTGAAATTGTACTGAAGAAAGATTAATATGAAAGAAATACAAAGATCTGTACATGAGAATTCCCGCAAGAAGCCTGTTTTTAACAGAGCTGTTACAAGTCTAGAAAAAGTTTACAAAAGAAGGCTTGACTTACAAGTATTTCGGGAGTGGGAACGCATGGTCCCAGGCGCTTCAGTATGAAACTATGAATCAACCTCTTAGCTACCTTGCGATGTGATGTGTGTTTATAGACAATCAAATGTTAACCTTGTCTTTGTCGCACGCGCAGTCGTAAGCAATCTAACATATCACGCACTGTCATTCAGTGTGGAAGTGGTGAAGAGTTTTTAGAACTACTCTGGGTAAATTTTATGAACGACTAATGTACTAGAACTTCTATTAATTAATATTATAACATGTTTGACGAATCGTTCCTATTTTTGAGCTGCCTATTTTTCTACCCCTTTAGTGACCTCCATTCTTGACCACTGTCGCTCACCAACTGAATTTCGGGGCGTGCTCAGATACGCAGCTGTGCTCACACACACACACACACACCATCTGGTGACTTCATTCGAAAGTTTCATTCCATACACTTTCAGTCGTATATCTTAGATCTTTCATGCTGTCCCTTGTTCGCGAGAAAAACAAAATAATAATAATAATAATAATAATAATAATAATAATAATAATAATTGCCTAATAGTAGACTAATGACTTATATCTTGTAGTTCGGTACTTCAGCCTTACTCAGTAGCTATCCGTTTGTGCCACCAATGGGAGGAAGGGTTAAGATAAGGGAAACATCAAGCTGTGAGCCACGGAGGTAAACTGATTTCCTGGCAATGTTTCCAGACAAAACACCCCTATGTCAGCATAGATTAGTCCCTTCCCGCTTCCATTCCAGTCACCGGGAGCGAAAACTTTCCAAAGCGCGAGCCACCATCACGCTGCAGTAACCCCCCTCGCCCTGCACTTTCCTCCTGTAACAGAACTAAAGGAATAAAACAATATGAAATTGGAAGAACGGAAAATTCGTGGAAATAAAAGACCCAGTCCAGCATTCGCCTAAGTAACCGAAAACCACGAAAAACAAATCTCAAGGTCAGAATATCCGGTCCCAACCGGGAATCTCCCGAGTGTGTGGCCACCCCGCTCGGCATACGAGTGGGTGATTGACAGCGACAATGAGGAATATGGATCAAGATTAATAGAAAAATACGTCAAAACTGTAGTTCACAAGATGTCGGTTTTTTTTTTTCAAGGTAGTAAGGAACCTAATAACTTTACCTTTTAGAATATTCAGAGTTCATTCGACACCAGTGCAATTTGCGACTGTCAAAACCTAGACATTTTGCAGTTACTATTACAGCTACAAGGCATTTACTTTATAAATAAACACAATTATATGGTTCCCTTAAACAGATTGTGTGCTAAAATAAGTAGAAGTAGTTAAATTTATATAGTATACGGGACGATACTTGATCTTGCACGATGTCTCGTTGTAATTGGTACCTGTAGAACACGTGTTTGCGTCTGTGTTTACACGTGGCCCGAGTGTGAATGGGGACGTATAAATAAAGCAGCGGTACTCGAACCCTCAATGGAGCAGAGCATGTGAACCGGTGGCAGCGAGGGAAACTGACAAATCTGTGAATCGGAGCGCGGCGTGCGGGGTGCGGCGAGAGGGTAACACACATACACGCTAACTAGGGAAGTCTTGCCTCTGAGCAGCAGTCACTCGGGTCCTGAGAAACTCCGATAAGGTCTTAAAGCAAACGTTTCATTATAAATTAGCTAATATTTAAACGCAAAGATTGAACTTGAATAATAATCTCATATTTATTATACATTTAGTGTAAAAACGATTATTTTAAAAAAAAATTGAGGGACATTGGGACTGAGATTTCCAAGTTCCACATTTTTGTATGGATTTTTCTGAAACTTTTACTGTGATTGATGTTAAGTTAATATTCAAAGCAAATTTCATTCAAACAGGACAAAAACTTTGCCAGCTATAAATAATTTCATAAATTTTATTACCTAAAATGTCGCATAATCAGAATGTCACACACGGCTTATTAGTTAAGAAAATTGGTTGGAATTTTTTGTAATTGGAGCTGTGAACCATACACAAAAATTGCATAGAAAGATATTTTAAATAAATTTGATGAGCGATTTGTGCTAATATTTTAAATCTATAAGAAATTTAATCTTTAAAGTTAATACTTTTATAGAAAATACATTTTAAAATTATTATTTATGTTATTTGTATTTTGTTCTATAGAATATTACAATGAATACTTTTGTACTTTCTGGGAACTTTTAATTGAATTTAAAGAAAAACTGTTGCACTTGGGACATTTTGAATATTGGAAACCGAGGTTTTGAGAAAAACGCTGTTTTATAAAAAGTATGCTGGGAAACGGTGTAATTTAAAAATACACGCGAAGATCTTTAAATGCTTGTAGAGGCTGAAGGGAGGGGTGCGGAACACGTAAAAGCTACTCTCTGTGAAATTTTCAAACAACTATTTGCAGGGGGGAAAAAGCCGATTTTTTGGCCGATTTTGGCCAACAATTTATTCCCAGTGTCCCTTAAAACCATAACTTGAAATTTGAACAGGTAGACTATATTTTCCTTTTCACAATTTGCTTGTATAATACCCCTCTACAATATTTGAAATGACTGCGGTGTAATTCATCAACACTCTGTATATGTAATTTCTGACATAGTCTAGAGTATGCCCTAGAAAGCATTTGTTAAACTGTGAACTGTAATTCTCTATAATCTAGCTTAAATACATTGGTCCGCGGAAGACGGTTGGATCGGGGGATTCAAGTGAATTGCGCACTCTGTATAATTAAGAGCCTCAAAGAAACGGCGTTTTCACTGCAAGTTTCCTTTCAGGAAAACATTTGCTGTACGCTGTTTGTATATTTTGGAAATTCCTTGCAGAATGCAGATATGTATCTCTACAGATTTAATTTCGGCAACATAAGACAAAAACTAAAAGGTTCATTTAACAATGAAGAGGTGATACATTGTCTATTGTAAAATATAAACGGCCTGTAATATCTACATTATTATAAAATAGCTTTTATTTTAAAAAATGTGTATTTTCTTCTATTGATTTTAATAAAAAGGAACATATTTTTAAAATGTAGGCATGTGAAAATAACTAAAAGAACAAGAACTAGAGAAGCAGAAATAAATAAAACACAAATACTCACACAAATAGCCAATATTTGGAATATCTTCTTCAAAGGCATAAGGTAATAAATCTTATTATGTAGAATGCTCTGATAAGTGAAGGGCAGAACTATCTAAGTGAAAGAAAAATAATATTTAACAGGAAACACGTAAAAGTAAATACAAGTTAATAAGCAAGGGGTAAAAAATAATGCCAGAAATGAATACATCAAAAATTTAAAATAAAATAACTCGTACAGCACGGCAGATATAAGTTAAATAACAAGAACTAGAGAAGCAGAAATGAATAAAAAATACTGCAATAGTCTCACAAATAGTGTAAAAGTTCGAATTTTTTTTTAAATTCAAAGATAAAGTAATTATGAATAGCATATGATATATGATACGATATAAAGTATTGTTAGTTTAAATTCAGACTAATAAAGGAAGGTCATAAGTTAACAGTAAAGTTAACGAAATATGTTTTCTTATTGTCATTCTGCATTTCCTAGTTACGCATTTGTGTCGCAGAATTCTTATTACTGCATTACGTGTTTATCAAGTGGCCATAAACTCACAGAAATCACATTTTCTCGTGTGTTTATGTAAATTACTATTTCACAAAGTCGTAGCAATTTTGAATGTGTCCTAAGATGTTGGTAACCTTATTCATATTTTTGGTTTGAAATTAGAAAGAAAACCATGTTTGTTTTGACGTTAAAAGAGCATGAGCATAACCACAATCCTTGTACTTAAAAAAAAAGGAAGTTAAGTGTAGATATCTAGAGGGGGAGGGGGACTCTCCCCTGAGAAATAAATGCCGGTGTGTACGAGGACGAGGGGTTTCCGCTTAGGGCCGGAAGAAGCCAAATACGCAAAACAGAACGGAGGGCAATATATCTCTGTATCTGCGATTCGCAACAAAAACTCAGCTGTGACGTTTCAGTCTGGAAGGAACTTTGTGCTGTCGGGAGGGAAAGGGTTGAAGTATAGCGATTTGCCATAGGGGAAGAGTGTGATAGGGAAGGGGGAAGAAAATGAGTGATTTTGTCCGGTGGGTGAAAATAAAAAAATAAAAAAAAAGGAACGTTCGGGTGACTGTGGGTGGTGTGTGATGGTGGGGAGGGGATAAAAGGCCCCCTTTTTTTTAATTCCTGAGGAAGGAGAAAGGAGTATAGTTGTATGTAGGAAGGTGGAAGGCAAGGGGGTTTTGAGTTTGACGTTCAAAATCTGTTCCATTTGCAAAATTTCCTCCCTCGCTACTTCTGTAACCACGTCTATTCACCCTCCCACCTCATCCATCCCTTCAGGCTCAATAGCCATATCGTTTTTATCCCGGCCTTGCAGCTACGCTGTCTGTGTGTGTAGCATTCTCAGTTTTTTACCCTCCCCCTCCCCTTGCGTGTGTAGGGGGTCTGACTGGCTTACCTCCCAACCCTTGCCTCGCTACGGAATAGATCGTTCATTTGCTATGGGTTTGAGAGATATTGTGGAGAATGGATGCAAAAATGTATCCTTTTGCCCGTCTCGCGTCTTTCCCCTCTCCCGTGTACAAAGGGGGTGAGTAATGCATGACTCGTTATAGAAATAAGGCTTATAGTTTGCTACGGATTCCTGCCCGCGCCGCATAAGCGGTCTACTGGCGTTTTATCGGTCATTGCATGCGCGCGGCGCCACCATCGCAGTTCTTCCCCCTACCCCTTACTTTTTTTTCTGTGTGTGTGTAACCCTCTCTCTAAATGTCTCTATCTCCTTCTTCCTCTGTTTCTCATCTGAAACAAAAGTGCTGCTCTCTATCCGCTTCCGATAGGAAGCTGTCATGAATGTACGGCAATACGTACCCCAAGCCCCCCCCCCCCGCGTCTCTGTCGCTCCAGCTAACCATTCCGCCCTTAAGGCGAGCGAGGAGTTGGGGAGGAATGATATAAAAATGAGCGAGGAAAAAAAAGTGTTGCTTTGAGACATTCAGATTTAACTGTGTTGGAAGTGTATGAAATATTAACATGATTTTTCCAAACGCATGGAAAGGCGGGGGTTCTTTGTTTTGGGTTCAAACGAAAATTTTAAAAAATAAACGTGCTATTACGAATTAGGTTCTATAAAGGTTGTGCAGTGTTTGGAAACAAAACTGTCCCTCAAAACCCCTAATGTTAGTCTCGAAATAGAACAGAGATATCTTTAGAGCGATATATTAACATTGTTGCACAAAGAACCAGATACTCAAAATGGAAAAACGAAGAAACTCTCTTAAAAGTAAAAATGTGATCTTAAAAATAAATACAGCACCAAAAAACTCCTGAGAAACTTCAGGGGGAAATATTGAAATGTCAGAAAATAAGCTATTAAGCATATCAGCATAGTTCTTCTTTCGCTGTGTTTCCCCTCCTCCGTTTGTAAAGCATAAACACAATGCCCAGGTCATCGGAGTAGTAATTTCTCTGGACGTACACAGAACAGATAATCAACCTATCTCAGGGCCGCCTCGATGACATCACAAAACAGGTGATCTAAAAACACAGGGATAGTTGTAATGAAAATGAACAAATGAATGATGAAATACGAGGTGAATCCGTGGCAGTGAAACACTAACCCGGCAGTTATCCTTTCTTATAATGAACTGAGGAAAACCACGGAAAACCTCATTCAGGTGAGTCGGCTAGATTTGAACCTAGCGTTACTGCCTGTGCCGACCCCTCCAATAGTTCTGTTTTAAATCATTAATAATAGTAATTGGGGGCGCAGTGCCATATGGAATGGAAAGGAAACCACCTTGGCTTTCTTTTTCGAAAAAAAAAAAAAAAGAAAAAAAAAAACAGTACGTTTAATAAAATACAGGATAAGTGAATTAACAGACAGGCATACCAACCTCTAAAGTAGGGATGGTCATGGTATTAATATATGAACTTGGGAAAGAAACCCCAGGTAGTTAGAAAGTGGCAGGCAAATAACAAGAACGAGTGCTAATGCTCATAGCATTCCCGACAATTTTCGTTAGGAAATATTTTTTAATAGTGTTTAACGCCTGTTTTTACTTCTGAGGCTTCACAGGTGGCGGACACTGATGATTATGAAATGAAATAATAAATTGTGAGAGGATTGTTTTTTTTTAAAGAAGGAAACGTTCCAGGCCTAAGTTTAGGGTATCTTTTTGGCATTTGCCATTTATGACTGAGGAAAACCCTGGGAAAAAAAAACTCAGTCTGGGAGGACGGTCCAGGCGGGAATCGAACCCCCCGACCTCCTGCTCATGAGTGTGTGCGTTAACGACCTCAGCCATCCGTGGCGGTAGGAAATAAAATGCATAAACATCCGCACATATGGGTGTTACAGATCGCTGTGTACTAAATACAGCTTATTTACTAAGCGACTCATATTGCACGCTTTGTTATACGAAATATATGTACAACATTTGAACAATATTTGAAGGATAAGCAGAGAAGTTAAAAAGAAAAAGAAAATGAATAATGGTAAAAAATAAAACGATAATTTAGCGAATATTAAATATTTGCAGAAATATGAACAGTGGAAAGAAATAACGATCAGGTAAAGAACAGTAGATTAGAGAGATGATAGAAAATAGAAGAACGTGCTTAGGAGAAGGGACTGTTATATAGATAAAAAGTTAAAGATCAGTAAGCAAAAAAAGAAAAAGAAAAACAAGAGGAAGAGATATGGTGGAATAGAAGAGAAAAATTAGAATCATGAAAGGTGAGGTGAATCATCTCATCCATCACAACTAGAAAATAATAAATAAATAAATAAATAAATAAATAAATTATAAGCCAAGAATTAAAAACAGTAACAACAAAGGAGAAAACTGGAAAAGTAGAAAGATGAAAGACAAAACAGAAATGAGATGACGAAGTAACTATTGTTAAAGAAAAGGAAACTGAAAAAACTGTGCGGAAGGGCAGGAAAGAAGGGACGGACCAGCAAAGAAAAGAATCGCCATATAAAAGAAGAAGGTGAGAAATGTGTAACGCCATCATTGTAGATGAAATTTTCATTGTGACTTGCCTTTGACCGAGATTAAGCAAAAATCATTTGTCGTTCCAGTTGATTCGCTACTCCCAAACTCCCCACACGCTATCCCCTTGTTTATTTTCGGAGCAACCAATTTGTAATGGATTTGGGATTCACATATTTGCCGAGAACGTCCTTGCAAGCATCGGTCCATTTCCGATACAGAAACTGCACACAGCTTGTCAAAAACACAAGAACGCTCGCAGGGTATGGATCATGGCTCATTTGTATGGTTTTAGAAAGATGATGGTTAGGGGAAGGGCAGGGAGTAAGAGAGTAGGGGCGAAAGGAGAACGGGGAGAGGGAAAAAAAAAAAAAGGAACAAGTGCGCTAACTTTATCGCGCTATGCGTACCAGGAGCAAAAGAGTCTCTGGCGAAACATTTGCATGAAAGTGTCGTTAGGTTGTATCGTAATTAGGGTGAAGTCAGCGAGTACATAGCCACTACCATTCTGTGTAAGAAACAAAAAGGGTGGTATGGGAGAGGCCGTTTGTTTATTTCACACTCCACGCATCATCTCTGTTTAATTATTCTACCTGCACTTTCCTCTTCTTGGTGTTTAAGATATTTTATTCTTATCTTTTTTTAACTTCTCTGCATTATTTTTTTCTAATATATCGATTTATCCTATTTTCTTTGTTTTTCTTCATCTTTGAACCCTGTCTAAATTTTTTTTTTTTTTTTTTTTTTTGCCTTGCCTGTTTTTCCCTTTTCATTCTTATCTAGAATCTCATACTTATTATTATCATCCGCGTTTTTCTTAATATGAGGGTAAGTCAAAAAGTAAGTATTCCCGTTTTGTTATTTCAAAACAAAGGTGAAAATGTTCTACCCGCTAGTGTGTAATCCCACTGTTAACTGAGGTACAGAATCACTGGTCTATTCAATGGAACTTGGACGCAACAACATACAAAAAGGCGAGAGTACTGAAGGGTGGTCAAGTAGAAAGTGCCCGCCGTTATTCGGTTTCTTTCAAATTTCTTTCGATTTCAAAATTTGTAAGGGGGGGGGATAGACTATTGAATCTGATGAATTGAATTTGAATTTGATGTGTTGAAACAACTCAACGAGCAGAACGCCAGTTTCTATCGTATGCGTATAGAAAAACTGATTTTACGCTATGACATATGCTTGAATAATTTAATGATTATGTAAAAACAAAAATGCTGCTGAAATAAGAATGTTATTTATCTTAAACTATCTTTACCTATCACCTACAGAAAATTAAGGAAACATACTTTTTGGCTTACCTTTCTATAACCTGCTGCATTGTTCTTTTTTAACTTCCTGTAATTTTCTCTCACGCATTCCGTTTGCATCTCGATCATTTGACCATTACTTTTCCTCCTCCGATTTTTTACATTCTTCCACTTATCTTCCTCCTTTTATCTATCCCTTATTTTTATTTTGTTTCGATATATTTGTATTTTTCTGCTTTTGTTCTTGTTGTTTCTTAAAAGATGGTCATTGTCTTCGGCTTTTGATTTTTTACTGGTATTTGGTTATACCACTCTTTGTTGTTTATTATTTTGTATTGATTCTGTTTTTCAATTTCAGAATATACGTTTATATTAGAAAAAATAAATAAAAAGCCTAGTCAATAATACTTTCAATTGAGATACATAATAAAGGCAAATTCGCGAAAGTATATTGCAGTAAGGATTAAAAAACCAGCATTATGGCTATGTAAGAACAGAGAGAAATCTTATTTTGGGAAATAGCTGGTATAAAATTATGAATATTCAAGAACAGATAAGTTATTTAAATGAAATATCTCTTTTTCTACTGTTGGGCAACTAGAATTTTGTGTATACCAAGATTATGTTGTGCCATTATAATAAAATCACCCTTTCGTTAGTTCTAATCTTCTAAATAAAACTAGATCAACATAAAATAGAGTAGGTAAAAAAAAAAAAGTACGAATTTAAAAATAAATTTTAAAAAAATGCAAAGTTCAAATAAATTAAGAAAGACTTTACTGAAATTTCGAAAATTTTAAGTACAGGTTCAACATTTAGACATTTGTTATCCTAAAATTTTGCATACATAACTAAACATGTAGGCATGTATGCTCGTTACTTTGTAAACTTCTTACGAAAATATTGATATTATTTTAGGTACATTGCATAAGTTTAGTTTCATTAACTTCTAAGCATATAATAGAATTTCCCTGATCGACGACTCTAGTATTATATCAAATAGCAAATAATGTATGTATTTATAATTTTTAATTGTTCTAATTTTGTTGTAATTATTATTTCTTAATTAACATTTAGCTGAAATACACTCACACACGAACATATTAAGGCATTATCTATTATATGTATGAATAACTTGTATTAAATTTGTAGTAAATATTTGAAATAATTGGTTTTTTAGCGGAATAAATTATTCGCTATCTTATGTTGCAAATGTTTATAGTCTTAAAGTTTTATTACTTTTTCATTCTGAATCATTATTTTGATGTTTTTTTAAGTACTCTTCGTGTATAATAAAGCCATTTAGAGCAATTGATATACCACATTTGTGTAATTGTAATGGGAAATCTGTATTAAGTGGCGCTGTTTATAAAAGAAAATGCCTGTGCAGAGATTTAAATGTGTACGCTCAAGCCTTGAAAGAAGTAAAGATCGGTTTCAGCTATCGTAAAAAAGAAGCGACTTTGATGCACTTTTGTTTCTTTAAAATTAGCGGCACATGTTTAAGCGAGAGCTGTGGAAGGAGACATTGCATTTACGGGATATCTTGTTTTTTTGCAGATATCGCAGCTCGTAGAAGACGTACAGAGATTGCAGGCCAGCATTGCCAAGTTGCAGGAGAGTTCGGCGGGACAAATCGCCCGGCTCGAGGAGCAGTTGGACCATAAACGTCAGCACATAGCCAGACTGGAGGCGCGTCTCGACGCCCAACGCGACTACGACGATGTCAAGCGGGAGCTTAGGTAATTTCTCTAGACATTTCATCCATTTCTCTCCCCGTGATGAATTTGTACACCTTTTCCCTATCTTATCTTTGAAGGCGTGTGGTTAGATTAAATATGATTCCGAAATATGAATTATATGGGTATTAGTTCTCCAATGTTAGCAATACTGATCACATATTGCATTGTAATTTGTACCAAAACTTTCTGGTTTTCATTTTAATATCATAACGCGGTAAGTTACCTTGTATGTCTGTCATATTTTTATTTTGACTTTCTCTTTTCAAATAGGACATTCATTTCCCAATGTTTAAGAGAAATTGTGCATTGTATTTAACTCTAAAGACTTTTATTATAGTTCCATGTTATTATTTTATACTTATTATTTGAATATTTGAAAATAATAAATATTCAAATAGTTTAAAAAGTTTAAACATAAAAAAATTTTAAAAAATGAAAATAATGCCTTTGCTTTAGACATGTTTAAACTTGTGGTTAATTTCATCTTCCAAGGCAAAATCTTGGAACTTTTATTGCATATAAATGCAACTTTGTACATATTCCAGTTTATTTACATTTTTCAGAAAAATATTTACCCATAATTTAGAATGTTCAATTCATTCTTTGTCTCCTTAAGTCACGTGGTACAAAGCATTTGGTTATGTGCGATGTACTATTTAATTAAATCAAATTAACAATATGTTGCACATATCAAACATGTAGCAGTATTTGCAGTAATTCGAATAAATTGCACTTTCATAAAACTAGGTGTAAACAGCACCTATACAACATTTAAATTCGGGTATGAAATTGTAGAATGCTGCAGTATGTCTAACAAATGCCACCACTTTGTGTACTGCTTTTTATTAATTTTTAAAAAGAATTATTTTTTATTTACTCTTTAATTACGGCGGGTAGAATCTTAAATGCAACTTTTAGCGTTACATGAGAAGTTCCCGATTTTGTAAGAAATAATTGTCTCTACCTGTCTCGTGATACATTGCACAACTATGGTGTTGACGCGTAATGGCCTGATGGAATTCAGAACCAGAAGGAAATGTTCACATTCCCCCCTTCTCCTCCACCCTCAATTACTACAGTATTTATTCCAACAATTGTATCTCCCTCGATGCGAGAATCAACTCGCAAACATCCTGCATGAACTGAAGGGCTGCAGGAATGATTTCTATCGTCACAGCTATTAACCATCCGGGTTGAAATCCTGTTATGCTGGTAATATACAATTTTTTCCCTGTGTATTTTATCTAATCTTTTTTATTTTCATCTGTTCACTGGCTCATAGCGACATTTCGATTGCATGATGTCGACTAGATGACGCTGTTTATAATTATAACTCAAAAGGAAAGGAATGGGATGTGGCTGCTCGTTTCCTCTTAGTTGACCTATAACTGTACATTTTAAGAACAGTCAGCCGGATATCACTAACAACATTAGAATGGCGTATTAGGTTGTTCGGACATAGTGCGGTTTACTTCAATAAGGTCCTTAAATACAAGTTAACTTTATTAATAAAAATAAACATCGGCAACTGTACATTTTGGCCAATTAGTAAGAAATTTAATGGTTCTATTTGGATAAGATTTGTGGCTTCTTGAGGAAACTAATTTTCTAAATGCCATCTCAACTTTTTCTTGAGACTTTATTGTCCAGGTGTTTGAATTGGCGAAAGGTCAAGATGGGTAAAGTTTCGTAGCTCAATGTGTGGCAGGGCGTTATCATGAAGAAAAAGAATAGACCCTTTTTTATTGAGTAGTGATATGGTTTTTTTTTTACAGTTGTGATATTTCTCCGAAGTAATTGTCTCACCACGATGCAAAGATTGTAGTCTATTAAACCAACTGCAAATCACCTTTACCTTCCTCTGGCGTAATTTTGGTTTGTGAAGTGTTTGGGTGCTTCATCGGGATTCAGTTATTTGCATGTTAGCAGAGAGCCCACTTTTCATTATAACTCACATTGCGATCCAGAAAAAGGGACCATTTTTGTTGGGCAGAAGCAGCGAAGAGCAGACATCAAACCTACACGTCTTTTTTTATACTCTTAATTCATGTTGAATACATTTATCGTTAATTTCCTCGACCGATGCAAACAGTTGCAGGCCTGAGTTTCTTAGCAAGTTCTCGAGCAGTTTGACATGTATTTGCTAATTTTCACCAATGGTAACACTAAGAGAGTATTTTTTTTAACGGTATTTAACGCCCGTTTTTACTACTGAGGCATCACAGGCGATGCTAACAGAGTAAGCCAAGTATAAGCTTTAAAATAAAACCTAAATTAATTACAATTTAATTTCCAAATGACCTGAATATTTTATTAATTTTTAAAACCATAAGAGAAAAGCAATTAGAAACACTGAATCTATGATAAAGGAACACAATTCAAAAGACAAAGCTTTGTAGATTCAAGTCACCGTTTACGTGTAATTTCTTCATGATTGGTTACCGCCGCGCGATGCTAACAAGATTGTCAACTTTTTCTCATCGGTACTTCAAATCTAAGGCATTCTGGACTAACCATTTACCACGATACAGGGCCAGATATACTTGAGTAAAGGTTATTGCCTTTCGTGGACCCGAACCAGCCCACATTTCATTCCTAATCGCAAATACAATTTATTCCTCCGGATTAGGCACATGTCGATTACTACCACTGCAAGTTAAATAAAGCTATCCCAGTGCTAAATACATTATAGCAAAGTGACATCAAAGGTGCATCTCCTGTAGCTCTTGTGTGTTAAAATTGCACATGTGTATGTTGTATTTGTGAAGGAATTTGATGATGAAGCGCTCTGTGTATTGGCAGCATTTTGCGTAGTGTGGAGTTCCCGCCCCTGGGTGCAGGAGAAGCTGCCAGCAAGTCTTTGGAGATGCTGCTTCTGGAGAGAACGAAAGCCCTTCAGCAGGCGGAGAGCGCCGCCCTCAAGGCTGCAGCGACAGCGGATCTTCAAGGTAAATTGGAACTTCCTTCCCACTATACCTCTCCCAATGGCTCGCGGGGTTGTACTCTGTCTTGAGGGAGAAAACTGCGACACTCTAGCAGAATTGCGACGAATGTTATTCATATACTGTAGAGAGGCAGCAAATTGCATTAATGTAAGTGACTGACATCAAAGTAAGCGATATCTCTTTCGTGGTCATTTGCAGGGTTTCGATAATCTGTTATTGAACCAAATTTACCACTCCGGTTACTAATGAATGACGGTTGGTAAAAAAAAAAACTAGATAATTACTCCTTTAGTCTCGCATAAATATGCGCAAGTTCAGTCTAATTAAGAAGCGAATTAATTGACGCTTTTATGTCTCGAAATAGGATAGCCATAGGTTAGACACATGTGATCTTCTGGAGATCAAAGCGTAGCCATATGTTGGATCATGCACCACATCTACGCAGTTAATGTTCTGAATCTGTGCACTACTCTCAGAATCTTGTTCTGACTTGGTAAAAGCCTCTTAGCCCTATAACGCTATGTTGCAAGTTGTTTTACCAGCACTCATTTGTTTGAAAAGTAACAAGACAAATTGTGGGATCGTATTCGGATCTATCTTCATTTTGAACAAAATTAGCTGCAGTAATGGAAAACCTTTAATCAAATCGTAATTTAAGACACAAGGACACTTACGTTTCAACAGATTTTCAATTACGTTACATGTTTTTCTCTTGTCCATGAGTATGAACAGATGAAGCATTCATTGCATCTTGATCAGTCCTACAGGACTTCGTTTTCAGAGCAGACCGGCTGGATGCATCTCAAACAATAATTCATCATTCTCCTTTCGCTGCGTTTCCTGTTGGTTCCTTGAGCAGCTGCTGTAAGAATTTCATCAGCAATTTATTACCACAATAATCTTGGTAGATTTTTTCATTGTTAGTCGATGCTGAAGCCATGGAATTATTAGCTTGTTCAGACAGAGCAATGAGGTAGTTCATTGTTTCTCTTTCCCATGTTGTAAGTATGGATAACCCAAGAATTTGGGTTGCACATGTTCATGATTCCATAGAGCACACAAAGAGCCCAATGTTTCGTCTTTCACAGGTGCAGTGGTTGGGGATCTGGTTAAGAGTTTTACAATTTGAGGCTTGTTTGTCGATTCGCTGATACCAAGTTGGGTGTGTGTTGTTGAAATTAGGAGCACGTTCTAGTTTCACTTAGGCTTGTAGGAAACAGGAGTTTAATTTCCATCAAAACGATCTATTGATGAACCAATTATCCTGGGTTTTAGGCAAAGCATTTTTGGTTGAATGACTTTTTTATGAAATCGTCCCCCTATTTCAAAGACGCGAATCAATTATCTACATTTACATTTTGGTTACCTCACCGGACATCTTTGGTGAGTTCTTTTACGTAGTATACACCCAGAGTTTAGGTGATTTTTCCTGTGTGTCAAACTGCATCAAACATGAAATGTATGAATACGTCACAAGTCATCACAAATATATAGCATATTTAGAAGGCTTATTAGGAATGTACATTCTCAACGGACATCTGTCTCTAAATGCCAAGGCGGTCCTGATGATCTAGTGGTAACACGCTTGCCTCCTAAACCTAAGATCGGGAGTTCGATCTGGGCACGATCGATGGGAATTTTTTCGGGCGTAAAAATGTTAAGTATGGCTTCCTTCGGAAGGAAAGTAAAGCCGTGGGCGCCATGTTGTAGATTTATGGCATGTAAAAGAACCTCAAGCCTCAAAGAAGAGGCCCCTGAGCAAAATTTATCGGCCGTTTCACGTCCTGAATTGAATGGCATGCTGATGACCTGATATGTTAAAGAGCGTCCGTAAATAAAACAAACTAACAAATCTAAATACCAAGAGTTGTTCGTGTAATGTAAGATGCAAGATTATAGCAGCTTCTGCAAATATTTTCTCCACACAGTTTATTATTGAACATAAACAAAACGATTAATTCGGTGAGATTAAATATGGTCAGTAAATTACTCGCCAAACACCCACCCCACATGGTATAAAGTACAAAAGGTTCGAACGGAATGTGAAAAGTGTGCCGGCAAACCGTCGTGTTGAAGCCACATTTATTAATAGCACATTGATTTTTGCAGTGCTTCTTGCAGATAGGTCAAATAAGTGAAAGTAAACAAACGATCTCGAGTGATCAACTTACATATACTCTCCGCGAGCAACTTCTCCACTCTCCTTTAAGACCCTACAACCTGTCGTCAAATGCGAGCTCTGATCTTTAATCTGATAAAAGGGGCAGAGAAATAACAAATTTAAATAATTTCTTGATGTGTAGTAATTTTGATTATGCTTGTATTTAATATGTTTATGTTTTAATGGCTGCCCTGTAGTTTTCTCTTTTTTTAATATGACAATTTTTAGTGCTAGTGTGACAATGTTTTTTTTGCAGTTGAATTTGAATGGCTCTTATCCGGCTCCTGAAATGTGTTCGTCCAGTTATTGCTGTTGTGTTATATTGTTACTATTTCAGTAAATGTTTATGTTAATATTTGTAATCATTTCCTTCAATTATCCTTCATCCCACATAAACTCCAATCCCGATGGTGTGACGTCTGCGTTATTTTTGATACTTCCATTAGTGTGGCATAGCATCTAAAAGCATTTTCTGTTTTTGTTACGTTGTTGGCTCTTGAGTTCAACAATTTTGATGTAAACATTAAGTAGTTTATGTTTTAAATTTGCGGTTGATAATTTTTTTAAACACAAAAGATAACGTTTTTGTAACTGTTGTTATATCACTTTCTACTTGCGAACTGATACAGGTGGCCCACGAAAAGTGACCTTTCTCTATAAGTAAAAATGAATATATGTTTGACGCCATACAGAGGATACACATTTTATTTGTACAGGAAATACAAATGGATACGAAGTGCGGTCTAGAAGTTTCCGGCCTGACATAGAAGGCCATGATTCATTGTGCGATCGATGTTCATGCCATCATACTTGCACGCTTCAGGAGTGTAAGCACTGCATTTTCTTTCCGGCCACGCCATTCATTTGCTTGGATAAGCTTATTTAAATCAGACATGTTGTTAATAGCGCGTGATGTTCAAAATTGTCCAGTAACAGAGTGGCTTTTAACCACTGATATTAAGCAGTGTCTTGATGGTGTGCATAGGGAAGTTTTCTCGTAATACGCTATTGTGAAGGAGTGGTCAAAATCGTTTTGCTTGGACAAAGAGAGACTTGAAGATGATCCATGTGAGGGTAGGTCGGTGGATGTCTTGGAATAAGAAAACGCCTCCCTTGTCAAGGAGGAATTTCTAAGCGACGGGCTGCTGAAGACAAAAGAAATAACTACAAGTTTGGGGCTTCCAAAATAAGAGTATTTTGTATCTTTTCTCAACATTAAGGCATAAGATCAGTGCAACATGAGTGCCTCTAATTTTTTCAGCACTTCAAATGCAAAGGCTTGTGGAATGTTTTGAGGCTTGAAACTTTGTCATGGTAACGAAAGGGCAGCTACACAGAACTTTAACTGTATCCTCCTTTATGACTCTCTTTCAAAAAGAGAATAAATGGATTGGCGGAAGAAGCGTAAAGCATTCCCCTAAAAAGCCATTGTACAGTTCATGTGCAACTGTGCAATTTTTTGGCGCTACATAGGGATATACTTTAAAGAAAGGAAATCAACGATCGCTAGGAGCCACTACGCTGAGCTGCACAATTGCGTACCGTCAAGAAGGCTGCTGTGAATTAATGTGGCTTTCAGGAACTGAATCATACACCATATAGCCCAGACCAAGCCCCTATCGGTTTTTACTGTTTTAAAAACTGAAATCTGACTTTCTAGGGCAGATATTCACAAACAATAATGAATTGAAGAATTCTGTATTCAGCATTTTGCAGACAAAAGTTTCGTACTATTTTTATCGTCTATTTAATGGTAACTTCATGGACCGCACCTTGTATACAAAGATCAGAGGTGGTGTTGAAACTGTTCTCCATGCACCTTAAAGCTTTTGTGCACACCGCAGCAGTAATTGTTACGTATGCAACTTATTGCAATAATTTCCCAAATTTCATTCCGAATATTCTGGTCTTTTCAAGTTCTCGGATTACTTGCATATAATTTCTCCTTCAAAGTGCAGCACAGATTTGGCTCAGTACCTCGCAAGAATTGTGACAAGTAAAAAAGGCATACGCGTTTATTAGGCATCAGTTGTGGCCTTGGCTGAATGAACGCTCAGGCTGGCTCACCTTGACTGGCCGGCTTTTCATGGGCCACGAAAAATTATTTTTTTCTATAATGAAATGTTCATTTAATTTGATTGGGAAATCCTTTTAGTCCAATAATACTTTGTATATAATTTTCAAAGGCGCTTAGAAGACAAATGATATTCAGCCTTTTGTAATATACATATTTGTGTTCTTGACGAAAAATTGTTTCCATTCAGCACGTATATTTGACAATGAAAAGAAGAAATAGCGAATGCATATGTTTTCAACTTTATATCGAAAATAGATGGCAAAACCGTAGTAGGTTTCTGCAAATTCCTAAATGAGGCAATCATATGTGAACTTACCGGCATTTGGTTGCGGTTCATAGTATAACTGATCACGGAGAGATATTGCGGAAACAAATATCATTTGGTATCTTTCACCTTCTTACTTCCGAAGGATGTCTTAAATGTTTAAAGCATGTATAGAAAAAGTACACCACATTAAGTGAAAATTATGTAACCCTTTTATTCTTGTTCAGTAAGTGTTATGTTGCACGATTGTTTATACTTCTGCAATAAGTGGTACTGCATGTGCTGTGTAGAAGCATCTATAGCAAGAATCTTGGTAATATCTTTTTATTATTCTCAAAGACGTTTTCTCCCCCAAATCAGATGTTAAGTGTCAGAAGCATGCAGAGTAAAAGCAGTGAATAATGATGTATATTTGTAGGGCTAGTGGTTGTATTGCAAATAAAACGAAGAATTAGGAAGAATATATTTAAAAAGTGAAGACATTATGTTTTTATATTTGTACATTTGTAAACTTAATTTTGTACAAATCTAATATAGTACACCCCATATTATTCTCCCTTTTTAGATTAATGTTTAAATAATTTCAAATACCAAAGTATATTATTTTACCAACTGGGTATAATAGGTACTCAAATTTATTCGGACTTCATTGCGAGTCATTTGAAACAAATGACGATAATATTGTGAAACGAGTTTCTATCAGCATAATCAGTTAATCTTGTTCTGAGAATTTGCTGTGGAGAGCAAAAGTGCTCCTCAGTGAGGGGAAGAGAGAGAGAAAAACTATATCTACTTCTTAGTTATGTCAGTTTGTTTAAAAATGTGATCGTTTTATCTCTTTAACAACTTGCTAGGTTGCACAGTATCGTACTTTCGAAGGCGATACCCTTCAAGGCAAGATGCGCTGATAAGCATCTACGTCACCCGTTCAAACTTGACTCACGTAAAGTCTGAATAAGTTTGATCAACCGGTATATTCGGACGTAAAATAAGATATAATGCCTTATTTTATACAATCTGAAAATAAATACGTAAGTAAACTTGTGAATGATCGTAGTGTTGGTCTTTTTCTGTTGAGAGCATGTATTTACTTCGTTGTTCGTCATACATGCACGCGCTATTGAGCATGTTTTTTGTTAGAATTTTATTTGCGTATTCCACCATAATTACTAGTGAACTCAAAATTTCTTTATTTAGCTCATTTATCTCTCATAGTCTTAGAATTTATGGAATAGTGTATACCTATCGTAGAAATTCTCTTGATTCAGAATTATTTCCTCATATTGCTGGAGATTTTTTTCCTTTTGTTTGTTTATTTGTTTTTTTGTTTTTTTGTTTTTTTTGAAAACCAACCACGAAATTTTTTCTCTAACGCCTACAACATAAGAAATCCTGAAACTACAAAAGCGTTTTTTGATTCGTAAATAATCTCGATTGTTAATTTGGGTTTATTCATGCCTTCCCCAGTTAAGAAATTAATGTTTTGCTATATCTTTGATTAGATTATATTACACCACTCCTGTATTTCTGTTATTGAGATGCTTGCTATTTAGCAAATGTACCCTGTTCATGTAACCACACACCTCTCTGAGGCCTTAGGGGACTCATCAGAACATCTTCACTCCTTTTGGGGTTCTTTCTACGACTCAAACTCGAATTCTAGTAGCCTCAAATAACTTGATTTTATCTTCTGAAGTTCTGCTGTTTTTTATAGTTATTAAAGTCGGTCCTGGTGGTGTACTGGTTACCATACTTGCCTCCTACACCCAAGATCGCGGGTTCGAACCTGGCCAGGACCGTTGGATTTTTTCGGGCGTAAAAGTCGTAAGTATGGCTTCGTTCGGAAGGGAAGTAAAGCCGTGGGTCCCGTGTCGTACATTTACGGCACGAAAAAGAACCTCAAGCCTGAAAGAGAGGCCTCTGAGCAAAATTTGTCGGCCGTTTCACGCCCTGAGTTGAATGGGACGCTGATGACCTGAGCTGTTAAAGAGCGTCCATAAATAATTCAATCAAAAAAAAAATAGTTATTAAACATGAAGTATTTCTGTATAGGACGCACAGTTTACAAAGACGGCAGTTCATCAACTTTCATGGTTGCACTGTTTTGACCAACAAAATACAGAATTTTCTCTTAAATAAATATGGTTTTGAGACAGCCGTTCAGGGTAAACAAAATACAAAGTCGTTATTACACGCTGTTTTGACAGCCAGTTCAATTCTTTCATTCCTTTTACAGTTTCTAGTTTACAAGGTACTTATTGCCTGTTCCAGTTCATTTGGTGAAGGACTTTTGGCCTGATTGAGCGCAAGCCGCGAGAGGCCAAGGTTTCGCACATCGCCGGCTCCATTCATGCAGTCCCCTCACATTTCTACTTGCACAGCATTGATCAGTTGCACACAATATTAGTTTTATTTTATAATTAATACTAAAGCTGTGATCGTCTGCATTCACAAATATATATTAATTTAATTTGGGTTCATTTCCAAGATCTGCAATTTCTCCAATTCCTGCCTTGATATTTTCTTAAATCCCTTTACATTAGGGGAATTATTCTATAAACTTCAGTAACATTTCAGAGCAATAAATATAAATTTACTTCACTAACACGTTGTGATCATTAACACTGACACATCAATAGCCTGCAACTGCACACAATAATACAAAGACACAAATAACACTTGCTGTTGTAACAGCAAACTGCGACTGATTGTCCAACTGCAGCCACCCCGCACGCGGATCCAGACCAAAAATAGCTCTAGATAATTAATTGCATTAAATATTAGCAAATCCAGATGGCGAATTAGCCCGACTTTGTGTATGCATGTCATAACTCCATTGCACTTTGTCGTCTCTACATAGCAGGTGCAAACTGTCGGGTTCGGTCACATTTTTCCATTATACAGCTCACAATGCAAAGGGATAAAGGAATTTGAGTATCTTAAATCTCTTCATACCGCCACAGCGGCACATTTCAAAAGGAATAATGAAAATGTAAGTATACTTAAGTGCATTAAATCTAACAGCCCAAGCACGCATGTAGCTTTATATAGTATATGGGCTTATTCTTTCACTAGTAAGAAAAGAACTTTCCGAGTACTGATGTTTGCTGCGACTTGTTGTAGGCGTTGGTTTCCTCTCTATGTATGTGTTTGATGTCATTCAGAACATAGTTGATAAATGCATCCGCCTGTAAGCACTTTGCATGCACTTCTGAAGCGGGAGGAGGTTTGTAGCGGCAACAACATCGTGCGTGTGTTTCCAGGAGGCACTGCCGCCACCACCACCACCACCACCCCAACGACAACGTCACATCATCTGGTGCCGGAATCCCCGCAGCCCCCTCCTCCTCCTCCACCTCTGCCGCACCACCACCCGTTGCCACCTGAACACTCCGTCGTACCGCCCCCACCCCCGCCGCCCCCGCCTCCACCGCCACCCACCTCCGTCCCTCCGCCCTCGGCAATACTGTTTCCGCCACCCCTGCAAAATGTCGAGACCTTCGGCTCCTTCCTGGGCGAGGAGATCGTCGCCAATTGGCGGCGGTCCCTGGAAAGAACCATCCTGAGCCAGAGTCACGCCGCCGCCATATCCTCAGCACAGCACCATCACCATCACCAACAGCAGCAGCAGCAGCAGCTACAACAACCTCCACAGACACCCTCACAACCGCAGCAGCAACTAAATATCCACTCCCCTACAGATACGCAGCAACCTTCTCCGGCGACGCCAGGATCCCTGACGGCGGCATCGACGCCGCAGCAGCAGTCCTCGGAGGCAGCGGACGGCGGCGGAAAGCCTTCGGATAGCGGCGCTCCCTCGCCACGCAACGCCTCTCCGCCCTCTTCCGCCGCCACCCCGTCTTTCACTTCGGCGTCCTCGCCATCGGCGCCGCCGGCCATTTCCTCGCCGCTGGCCTCCGGCACGACGCTCACGACGACCACCACAGCGGCCGACAACAGCGGAATGCCCCTGCACCACCATCATCTGATGAACGGCAACCCGAAGACTCCTCCAGAAGACGCTTCTTCGTCAGGTACGGCTTCGACGACGACGAGTGCGTTGTGTAATAACAGTAACACTCACGGCATTACGACGAGTAGCGGCCACTTACTGTCGAGTGCGGTAATGGGTGGTATCAGTGTAAGTTCTAGTAACAGTATCAGTAACAGTAACGCGGTCCCGCCGCCTCCGACAAGTACTCCGGTAAGCGTAGCGGCTGCGGCGGCCGCGGCAGGACTGGGCTTCTTTAGGAGTGACGATAGCATGAAGAGCCCGTTCAGGTTCGACGATCCGCGGAGCCCGTTCCGCTTCGCGGACGACGGTCCAGGCGGCGGCGGAGTCATGGTGGGTCGGCTAGGCGAGTCGCTCATCCCCAAGGGCGATCCCATGGAGGCCCGTCTCCAGGAGATGCTGCGTTACAATATGGACAAATACTCGACCCAAAACCTCGACACACTTCACATTTCGAGGCGAGTTCGCGAATTGCTTTCCATCAACAACATCGGACAGCGACTATTTGCCAAGTACGTGCTCGGCCTGTCTCAGGGCACCGTGTCCGAGCTTCTGTCCAAACCCAAGCCCTGGGACAAGCTGACGGAGAAGGGACGAGACAGCTACCGGAAGATGCATGCGTGGGCCTGCGATGAGAATGCCGTTCTTCTGCTCAAGTCACTCATCCCAAAGAAAGGTAAGCTCTTCCTTTTCTACCAGTGCAGTGAAAGCACAAGGATATCTTTGTAATGGATGATTTGATTTGTAATGTTCATTTTATTTTTCCCGATAGCCAGGGGCACACACCCAGCCCCCGAAAACATGCTACCTTTTTCACAATTGATGAAAATTATCCTTCCTGAGTCAGTGGGCTGTAAGACATGCACTATAGTAACGTGCTGTAGTACAGCTGACCTCCGCTTTGCAATAGATTGGTCTAACCGGGCAGCGATCTTCCCACCGACACCTGCATCTTATTTTTTTGTTAGCACTGTTTTACAAATTCAGGTGGTTGAACCCCCCCCCCCCCCCCAGAAGACGTTCTTGAGATTCTACATGCCACTTAGCAGCTGATTTCATTTTTTAAAAAGTTACAGGCACTGTATTAAATATTTGAACCGCTGCAAGTAGAGAAATGAAATGCAATAACATAGTAGCTCCTCTCTGTTCCGGAGCTAAACGCGCATTAACCGGCTATGTGCGTTCTTGGCTGACGGGTGTACAGCTGTGACCTGCCAACTTCGAGTCCGGTCCACGCGCGGTGAAAAACAATACGAAACCCCAATACTAAGGTTTTTAGAACATTCCACTTTAATTTTGCAAATTTCTCCTTGGACATAATCGGCGCTTTGCATCATGCTAGCGGTAAAAATCCAGAAAATGCAGCGAACCAAATATGGGCTCTTGGAGACTGACACACAGGGTACTTTTACCCGAAAGCTCTGCAGAGGAAGTGTGTGTAACAGACAGATGTAATCTATTAGTGTGCAATAGATGCACCGTATAAAAAGTCGTTCATTGATATAATGTTTCTGGACGTCTTTAAAAGCCCAAAAATCTTACTACCGAATTAAATTTTATTTTACACTTCTCCGAATTTGTTTAAGAATAAATTACTATAATAGCACACCGTTCTGTAAAGCAAATGAAGTATCATTGCAATACAGCAGGTTTTTGAAGTGATAACAAAAGTAAATGAGATATAATTTGAATATGTTATCAATGACATCATCGATTACTGTACAGTGGCTATTTTGTAACACTTTTTAACACCCGTTTTAACTACTGATGTACCACAGGCGGTGTGCACTATTAATACGCAGATGAAATGATAACGATAGGGATTTTTATAAAGGATTTGTTTATGGTACATCTCCGGTATTTGCCACTTATGAGATTCTGGGGCCACTTATGAGATTCTGGGGGGGGGGGGGGAACCAGTCAGGAAGGACGATCGTGTTGGAAATCGAACCCCAGATTTCGCGTTTATGAATCCGCACCTTAACCACCTCGGCTACCCGTGGCTATTGGTTGGCCATAGAAACACTTTGTTTTTATTTAAAGTTTTAAGATACATATTTTGATTTGCTCAAACAATTTCTTAAAATAGAACACTATATTTAATTTAGGTTTTTATGAAAAAGTCGTAAGAATATGACAGACCCAGCTATAGGCCATCATCCAGGGCAGTGGTTCCCAAATTTTAGCGACTGGCGCACCCCTTCACAAAATCTACCCCATATTATTTATAAAAAATATATAACATTGTTAAATTATCCTAAAGTAGCTGTAGTTAGGGTAATAGGATTCGCTAACCAAAATGACGTAACAGAAAATATTGAAACCACATAAGTTCAAATTATCATATATTTATTTTACATTTAAAATATTGAACCCATAATTAAATAGGTAAGTTAATAATAGTAGCTTATTTCCCTATTTTTGAAACCAAATTATATATTTATATTTATTATTCATAACGTTTCATTCATTCATTGACACAAAAAAAAAACTTGTTTGATATTATTTAACATTTTATGTAGTAACAAAATTCCGTGCGGGCTTAAGTTACACAATTACAGGGTGCAACCTTCTCGCTGAATTTCAAATGAATACGCTGGCTTTGGGTAGCACAGGGGCTTTGACGTCTTTTAGCAGACTAATGCACTGTCCCTAAATATTCAAACACATTCCTCCTAACAGGGAACTGAAAACAGTATGTTTAATTCGCAGTGGACAGATAACATTTTAATAAATACAATATCATTACAATAAAAGACATTCAAAATTTCGAGGGTTCAGGATCGGTCCTGGTGGTGCAGTGGTAACCATACTTGCCTTCTAAGCCCAAGATCGCCAGTTCAAACCCGGCCAGGATCGATAGATTTTTTCGGGCGTAAAAATCCTAAGTATGGCTTCCTTCCTGAAGGGAAGTAAACCCGTGGGTCCCGTGTCATACATTTACGGCACGAAAAAGAACCTCAAACCGGAAAAAATAGAGGTCTCTGAGAAAAATTTGTCAGGCGTTTCACGTCCTGAATTGAATGGGATGCTGATGACCTGAGATGTTAAAGAGCGTCCGTAAATAAATAAAACTTTTCTTGAACCCACATTATGAAGCTCTCAGGATGCGCAACATGCAAAAGAGAGATACAACTTGTAATATATTTCGCTTTTTGCAGCGTTATCATCCAGGCTTTTTGGGTCAGATACGGTGTTGAGTAAATCAAGCATGAACTAAGCTGACACAAAGTTTTCGCGCAGTTTTTCTCTTTTCTTTCTTTATAGTTTAGTATTTTTTCCCCTTCTGCTGTAGAATCGAATCGAAACACGTTGCACTGTATTACCACGCCAATATTTCACCACACCACAGTCAGCCGAAACTGGATTTGATAGTTTGAGTGCCTTGGCTCCACCTCGCCAAAATTTCGAAAAGCTTTTAAAATCTTCGGATCGTTAGAGACATATAACTCTAAGCAAGTGCTTCCAATACTGCAATTTTTTCCGCTACTCGAAGTTCTTGTGTCTGCTTAATTCATCGAAATATGTTCGAAGAAAAGTTATGTCTCGTTTTAGTGGCAACGTTTCAAAGAGATATTTCAAACGTTTGCAGCACACAGTTAAGAATAAGACGGAGAGAGGGTTGGTTTGCAAGGGAGGGGACCGGGGCTTAATTAATGGTTATCGATTCGGATTGTTCTGGGTCAGGCCTCCCCCTCCCCTTCCCGAAGTGTTCCTCCCATCTCATATTTTTGGTTTCCGTCCAATCTTTTCGCACAAATGAAAAGGAAGTAGAAGATGTATAGCAGACGTAAATCAGGGACTTAATTTTGACGTAATTTGAATAGGGCGGAGGCATCTCAACTGGCGTTTGAATACTGAAAGAACTTGTTATTGATAAATGGGATTCCTCTTGCAAAATATTGATACCTCTTGGAGATTGTTCTTTAAACTACAAACACTGCAGGCAAGCTATTCCTTCATTATTTACGTTTTTCCATGTCTAATTCTATAAAAGCAAGAACCGTGAGTAGTTTTATATATAATCTAAAAAATATGTAAGCCTGTTTTACATTGGCTGATACAGAGCGATCCAAATAAGTATAAACCAACTTGTGTTTTGCCTATAGAGAAGAGCATCACTTGCCATCTGCGGGTATCGTAGAGCTTCGCTGCATATACATACAACAGTTTCCTTAATATTTTAAAATGTTTTACATACCAATTTTATGAAAGGAGGTGCTGAAATTGCCCACCCTCGTTGCCCATTCATTTTTGACACCACTTTAATAAACTATTTATCATTCGCTGTAGCTTACGTCGAATAATGCTGACTATTTTCTGGCGTATATTTTGATTCATTACTTCCAGGATGTGTGGAATTTGTCATTTGTACCGACTTTTTAAATTTACCCTACATATAAAAGTCACAGTGGGTAGGATTGGGGGGCTTAAGGGGCCAAAACTTCTTATTAAAAACTGTCATTTTGAAACACAATTTTCGTCCTGGTGGTCTAGTGATAACCATACTTGTCTCCTAGACCCAAGATCGCAGGTTTTTCGGAGGTAAAAATCCTAGGCATGGCTTCCTTCGAAAGAGAAGTGGGTCCCATTTCGTAGATTTACGGCATGTAAAAGAACCTCAAGCCTGAAAGCAGGAGCCTCTGAGAAAAATTTGTCGACCGTTTCACGCCCTGATTTGAATGGGACGCTGAGGTATTACAAGAGTGTAAATATACCAAATCAACTATCAACAAATGAAACACAAATTTTCCCATCGAAATATTCGCTGTAGCAGTCTTGTTTAAAAGAAGAAGAAGAAAAGAAAAGGCGAAATCATGCTCCTTGTCGGTTAATTCTATAAAAAAGTACACAAACGTATACGTCACAGTTATTTTACAGTCACCTATTTACTACCTCTTTGCACAGAGCCTGCCTGTATGTTGTGAAAGATGCCTCAGTGATGTTTGGAAGAATTTTCACGTGATATTTCTTCGGTGAGAGCCCTACGCTCTGTGTTTGGTTTCTTAGACTGAACACTAACGTATTCTGAAATTTATTATAAAGATTCTGGATTGTTGTGCGGCCTGGAACATTTACATTCGAAAATCAATCTTAAAATCGTCTTTGAACTTGACGAATTGACTAAGTCACACATATGAATCATAGATAAATACACTTGTATAGTAAAAAATATACTGAGTCATCATTAATACAGAACAAAAAACACTATTGCAATGAATTGAACCACTATCAGACCCACAGCCAGAAGCTAGCGGAACCTTGTTCCAGTCACATGTGGACACGCTCAATGAAAAAAACCAGAAGTTGGTTTAGTTCATTAGCAGGTAAACACTTTCAAATAAATATTTTCACATAAATGGAGAAGCAGTTCACAATGAAAATTAATTGATCGTCACTTGTTTGTTTTTTTAAAAACCAGTATGTCAGTAATACTGGAAGTTAATTCAGAAAAGTTAAAACCAATTCGTATAATAAGCACAATATTTATTTATGTAATAAGGGTTAACACACGAATTGCATAAAACGTTTTTTTTTTTCCTAATCCCACTTTCTGCGTAATAAAGTTTTATTTTATATTAATCTTGATTTTTTCAGCAAATACGTTAAGTTTTAACATTCTATTGTTTGTTGCTATGCTACCATTGAACCAAATATCTGAAATTGTTAATACATAGAAAAGTGTGGCAGACATTTTAAAAGTTGTTATTTATTAAAATTATTTCATGTGAAGTAGATGCAACAGCAAGTGTTACTGCCCGAGAAAGAGAGACACAGTATGTACAAAGTATTTATGGAACGATGTAACATTAATTGCTTGATACTTTATTTTACTTTCCTAGAGAGGTAAATGATCTTATCTTCTTGTCAGTAGCAACAAACTCCCGGGTTCAATTTTTTTGTATTATTAATTTATTATTTTATTTATCCTGGTCGCTTAGACGAATGTTGGGTTGGGTCTTTCCTTTTTCAGGAATTTTCCACCCACCCGTGAGTCCTGTCGCACGGTCAAAAGTGCCAGGCACGGTGGACTGTTGACGGAAAAGCGTTTGGTATGGAAACAGTCCTTCTAAGGGGCCGAGCTCTCTGTCTGAAAATATTGTTAGGGATACCGTTTACATCCGTGCCTCGTCGTGTCCTCATAGAGCTTCCTCCTCTGAGGGCGTAGCACAAATGGCCAACCCTTAAGGAAGGCTTATGTACCGAAATGATATTCCTCTTATCCGAGTTGTGTCACTTACGAAACTCACGTTCTGTTTAATTTGAGTCTGTGCAATTCCAGGACTGTCTTAAGATGTTGTATTCTGGGAACTATTTGCTAATTCAGCTATGTGTCGTAGTTATATCTTCCATAAAGTGGACACCCTTGCCAACCTTGCTCTGAGTCTCTGGTCGGCAAATTGTGGAATAGACATTACCACATCAAATCACATTCATTTAAAATGGAAGGGAAAAAATTAACAAATTCATAGAGATCAAATATTTACGTTGTTTGTCAATAATTTTACAGGCATTACAAGGCCGGAATATAATTGTTTTAAGTTATAAGTCATTTCTTTTAATCTTCATGCAGGTGGATACTTAACTATCTCCCAAACACAGTTGTATGTGCCTAGAACGTAAATAAGTAACATAGATTCTATTGTTAATTAAATGCCAATGAAGTAATAACTAAGGAAGTATTTCGAAAACAGACGGTGGTAATTAACTTGCTGACTATATTAACCGAACTCTTTTGAGTCCATAACCGTAATACATAAAATATGCTAAAGTTTCATTACTCCGTGATTCATTGGACGTAAGAAATGCAGCTCTAACCGTGCCAAACGTTCAGCACATTAGTTCTGCAATTATCTGTACTAATAAACTTCAAGCGAACATGTAAATATTGTACTAAAGCCGAGGGGATTTCATCTACGTGAAAGAAGGCCGCCAGTACAAATCATTCCAATCTTTCCCCCAGCTGAAGGGGCAAGAAGAAGCAGAAAAAATCAACAAAGGGAGCTCGAGTGACAACAATAACATTGCTTGTTTCATAGTAATGTATACACCGAGGAGAAAACAAAGAAGAATCGGTCTCGCGTGGTTGCCAGCTGCTTTGCTGTGCGGTGTGGGGGTTTAGAAAATTGTAATTATGTTGCTGATGAACTATCCGTTGAAGAGAAAATATGATCATCAAAAACGTAATGAACTTTAATCGCCCGTCATTAACGTGCTCTTAGATGAGACTCCATTCAAAGAGCTAAAACACAATATGTAGGTAGAGAAATATATTCATTTACTTGCTCCTTCCTTAATGCTAGCAATTGTTTTTATTGCTTCTTCTTTCAGATGTTTCTTTGTTTAACAAATGAATAAATAAGAATATAACCATCATCCAATCATTACTCCAACATTCTGCATTCCTGTTCTAAAACTTTGCAAGGGCTTATTACTAATAAATTCGCGATTGATTTGTTTCAGCGTTACGTTTTTCTTTTTAATGAAAAATAAATGAAACCAAAACATTTATTTGAGGTAATTTAAAAAATTAATATTTGAAATGTGATAAATGAGCAGTAACAAATCCACGTTGTAATGTAGGTTTACTGTATTTTAACTACATTAAACGTTAGTTGAGGGTGATTATGAGATAGCATATTAAATAAAGATAAAGATAGTTTATTGTGTCCCTTAAGGGCAAAGGTCTCCTAACGTGCTAAGCTATTCCACATATGCTGTTTAAGACACTCTGACTGATTTTTTCTTTGATTACTCCATTTCTCACTGCGCTAGTTGCTTCTCGAGAAATTCCCATTTTTCTCTTCCTCTTGCTACTCTTGACCAATATGGACCTGCATGCTCCTTGAGGAGGTCTGTCCATCTTCTTCTGGATCAGCCTTGTATCCTTTTTCCTGTCCTGGGATCCCACATGTAGATCTTGTTAGTCCACCTATTGTCCTATATTCTTGCGACGTGACCGCCCCATTGCCATTTGCTTCTGGTAAATGTTTGTGCGATGTCTGTTGTCTGAGATAATGGTTTATTAATATTATAGGTATTTTGTCCTTCAAAGTTATTCCCAGGATCTTGCGTTGCATTTTTCTTTGGCATATTTTAATTTTCTTCTTTTGTTTTTCTGCTAGTGACCATGTCAGGCACCCATATAGTAATACAGGTATGCATAGGTTTCGAGCGTCTGGAATCTAATTTTCTGAGCTAGTGTTTAGTCTGACATTATGAACTTAAGGGCCCAAAATGCTCTCCAGGTTAATGAGATCCTTATTTGTACTTCTTTTCCATTTTATCATGGGGAAAAAAAATGTTGTTTGCATATATTCGCTCACATATTGAGAACAGTTCCATCTGTTTTTATCGGGGTTTGAGGTTCGTTTGAAATTAACTGTATATTCATTTCGTTTAGTGAGTCCTGCATTTTTGCTATGCTCACATAATTGTTCCAGCATAGTTTGTAGTGCTTTCGGTGTTTTGGCGAATAAGACCACGTCGTCGGCAAATCTTTTAAATGCAAACAAACCGAGAATTGGGTACGCAGATAAAAAATAAACTACACCACATCTGTAACTACCAAAATACAGTTATTATCCATTTCAGTAACTTAATTTTTGCACTGCTATTTGAATACAATGTACCTCTAGCCTTCAACTGTTTTTCTAATATAAATGTGATAGCTATTCAAGTAAATTGGTTTAGGTTATTTTAACCCAGATAATAATAAGATATTGTTAATTATAGCGAGCATAGAGTGTGTGAAACAAAATGAAAAACAAAAAAGTTTAGAATGAAGGTTCACACTTACGGTTAAACTATAGTACAAGAAGGAATACCAAGGAATAGCAACGGAGCTTTTGAATGATGAAAACTAAATCCGAAGTAAAAAAAGGGGGCGGGCTTAGTAACTACTAAATATAAAACGTTAAATTGGTTACGTTAAGTACGAAAAAATGATTTCCATAATCCAAAATTCAGTTTTTAGGGTAGCTAGTTCAATATACAAACGAATAATATCTTTCCAGAGGTAGAAAGCATTTGCTCACCAGTGTAATAAAAAGACGCCAGTCTAAATTACTGTCTGTTAAAAATGTTTTAAACAAAACAATCAAGCTAATTTTAAATATTGAGATGGAAGTTTAAAATCAATGTATATTACACTTCAGGGTTCACTCCCAGTCAACCCCACTTGTGTTGTCCTTCCTTATGATACTAAAAATTTAAAGATAATTCAATTGTCTTGACATCTATTCGTTTTCTAACGTTGCCTGGCAACCTTGTTTATTATTATTATTGTTTCGACTTATACAGAAATAAATAGTACATCAGTTAGTTGTATGATAAAACACTATTTTGGGTAATATTACAATTACATGTTAATATTAGAGCCTTTTGTGGAATTCCTGAATAGTTACAATTTTTTTGTAGAGCATAACACCAATTTAAAACAACTTATTAGCAAAATAAATATGTAGGAAGTTATTCAGGCAGGTAAGGTTTAAATGAAAGCCCTCCTGCGCCGTGTTTTAAATGAAGGTATATTGTTCATTCATATAAACCAATAAAATCGCAAGTTCTACCTTAGATGCCCACTGATCGCCGATTGCTTGAAAAACCTTGTACTGCAAGGGAATCCTACCTTCATTTAAAAGACGGCGCAGGATGGCAAACTGGTATGATGTTAAAGGCAGCAAGCAGTAGCTCTAAAACGAAGCGGAAAACAACCTTTTAACTTTGTTTATCTAAATGGAAGTTGGTCCTGGTGTAGTGGTAACCATACTCGCCTTCTAAACCCAAGATCGCGGGTTCAAACCCGGCCAGGATTGATGGATGTTTTCGGGCGTAAAAATTCTAACTATGGCTTCCTTCGTAAGGGAAGTAAAGCCGTGGGTCCCGTGTCGTACATTTGCGGCACGAAACAGAACCTCAAGCCTGAAAAAAGAGGTCTCTGAGCAAAATTTGTCGGCCGTTTCAAGCCCTGAATAGAATGGGACGCTGATGACCGAGATGTTAAAGAGCTTCCGTAAATACACCAAATTAATAAACAATCACTAAATGGAAATATATGTAGTACAAATATACAGAACTATTTATTTGTCATTATTATGAAGTCTAAAATGGCTGTACTAGAAAAGTTAGTGGAATATGAGTTAAAATGTTTCCCGCATAGCACCCGACATTAAATTAAATATTCCGTGCGTTTAATTTTCCCATTAGATGCATATAAAATTATTAAATTCCAATATTTTGTGAAAAAATATGAATTGATTGTATACAAGGTAGATTTTGCGATTATATACTGATATTTTCTTCAGCGAAGAAGTAATCCTTTTGCGTAGAAATTATAAACCATCTTTTTGTTTCCTTAGTAAACAACTAGATATGTTTTTCTGCATAAGTATGCCTTTCCATTTTCTTTTCTGCTTTCTGTCTTTCTTTCTTCACCCTTTTTATTTCTCTTTCTTTGCTTTTTTATTCTTCTTTTCTTCTTCATCATCTTTTTTGCACATTTTGTTTTAATGCCATTTCATATCCTTTCCCAATTTATCATTTCATCTCATGTATCATCAGTGTCCACCGCCTGTGGTGCCTCAGTAGTGAAAACGGGCGTTAAACACTACTCAAAAAAAAAAAAAAAATGCCATTTCTATACAAATTATTTTGCAGAATATATTGTCTGTGAAAACCAGCAGAACATTTTGGCAAAGATCGACATCAAGTTGTTGATTAGGATACAAGCGATGCGCTTCGCCTGCTTGTGGAATTCCTTTAATATTTTTGATAGTTAATTGCTTCGAATTAGCATAGCTATTATTCTTTCGTATGCTCAAATGTTGATTTAAAAAAAGTGTGGAAATCTATTTGTTGTCTAATTAAAAAATGCAGTGTTCTCCTGAATTCAAGATGTTTTCTCTTTACACAAAGGGCCCAATTAAATGCTGATTATACACGGTGATAAATAAAAAGTAAATTCATAATCTTCATCTTATTTTTCTAAAGACATTGGCAGTTATCATGGAATATTAATAACAAATAAAATCACGTTGCTCCAAGTTTTTTGTGACTCTGGCATGAGTTTTAAAGCTCCCATAAAATGAATTATCTATTTGTAGGCCATTCCTCCAACCTTCACTGTTAGTCACGATTTAAAAATAACAGAATGTTAACGCTCATGACCTTGGGATGCCTGCCTGACTAATTGTATCGATATTAAAGTTCGAGGTTAGTACACTCCTTAAGACCGCAGTCGCTTTTAAACTTGGCTCTGGAAGCGGAATTGAATTTTATGGCCGTACTTAATTTTTTTCCATCATTTGCACCGCCACAAGGCCACGGGCTGTCTGTGTATGTATTAAAATTTATTTCTCTTGACAGAGATTTAGGTACCTTAAGAATTAACGCTTTGGCAAAGATTCGTATTTTTCAAAAGTAATTTTCTGAACTATATAATTTTAAATAGGTCCGCCTTTTTTACGAGCTTTGCAGAAACTTACGGTATATCTTATTTTTAACTGGCATCCCCCATCTGTAGGTATTTGTCTTCTGTAAAACAGAATAAACACTCATTGTAATATATTTTTTCTTGTTTACATCACAACAGTCAACTGTAATTAATGATAAAAGGATGACGCCCCTCTCTTACTGAAAACGCAGAAATAAATAGTATCGAGTCCAGGGGCAGAAAGACATGGCCAAACAATAACAAATAACAGAAAATGATTCTTTAGTAATTGCACTTTCGTTCTCTGGTACAGCCCTCATCTCCTTGTTAGAGAGGTACAATTTTCTTTGCACTGTTTTCTAAAATTTCCATCTCGTAAAAAAATTTTGTAACCATAAAATCTCTCACGGTATCTGCATGCTCCCATTTAATTTTTGCAAGATGCAGGAAAAAGTGTACTAAGAGCTTACGGGTATAAAACAGGGTTTGATTGAGAGTGGTCGAATATGGAGGTACAGCTACCGATATGGATCAACTTAATAGAACGTTGCGATGTGACGTGTGTTAGAGGCACCGTCATAAGTAGGTTACATCACAATATAACCGCAAGTCACGCTTTGTCACTCAGTGTACGGGTCTTCGTGGAAATATTAAGTTACTTGAACGTCATTTAATTAATATTACAGTCATCGAAAACAACGTGCTCCTATTTTGAGGTGCTTATATTTTTACCTTCGTTCTACTCATAAATTTTTTGTAATTACTCAGTAAACGAAAAGAAAATGCCTTTTTTAAAAAAAATATATATATATAAGATAGATATTTAGCAGTGTTCTAAAATTAGACAATGTCATGTTCCATGTAATGGCTAAATTTTTTTAAAAGTTATGAAACAAAATATAATTCGGATATCTTTAAACTGTTTGCAGTATTTGTAATTTTTAAAATAGAGTTATAGACATAAAATTCATCTTTCATGGTTCGTAATGATATTAAAAAGAACTGTGAAATCTTTTTGTGGTTTCTATTTTTAGAAGAGCGCCACTCAAAACACCAGATTGTTTAACATCACACCAAGGGGAAAAAAACCTAGACATCTTCCTATAGATTAAAGAACACCAAACGGCTCTCAGAAAGTTTGGCAATCGGTTTTGGAGGTCATAGTTGTTTGTTCACTTGGTGTATTTTAGTACAGCTAAATGGCTGCGAATTAATAGCGTGGTTTGTCAAGCTGAAAGCAGAACATAACCGTCTGGCGAAAAGTTGTACGTTACTTTCGAATGCTATAAACTGCTTAGTTTATTTCCAAAAGCTATTTAAGTACAGTCATTTTATACAGGGTAAATTTTTATAAATTCGTTGTAGAAATAAAAAGTGCCAGTTTAAACAGTGCAAGGTCATAATCATAATGGCCAACGTCCGTATTGTATATTAAATAAATAATCTTATTTGTAGCAGTATATCAATTGTCAGGAATGCAGATACAATCCAGAGTGATTTCTAATGTTATGGAAGGAGTATCACTGATAATTGAATATTCCAATATAAAATCATAATAGAATTCAGTCTTATAGCATATAAAAAATAAAGTTGCCAAGGCGTTTTGAAGAAGTTGTAATTCTAAATAAGTGTAAATACATACATTTTTTCCTATTTTTGTCTAATAGTAAATGGAAATATAATATTATTACATAATTTTTCAAATTGTAAGAAAAATGTGAAAGTTTTGCAAATTTTTATATTTGCCTATTAGTTATTAAATATAAAAAATTTCAATGTTTTATTTCAGATACATGTAATAGTAATTTGTACATTAAATTTCTGTATTTAAATGACTTCACATTTCAGTTTAGTTTTCAACTAGCTAACATAACAAAATTTTAAAATATGATATTCGATATTTTTCGAAAATTTGGATTGTGTTTATCCTGTTCTTTTTTTGGAAGGAGTATTTTATTTCATGAGTTTAAATATTGGCAGTGAAATCAGAAGAATATATAAGGGCGGAAATTAATAAACTTATTGTGAAAATTAGTAAAAGTCAGGGCATTTTTGAAAGATAAATGAAAAGAATTGTATTCATAAAATTTTGCATTTTGTTAACACACAAAGCAATTATAACAAAATAGAAATATTACACTATTTCGCAGGTTATACAGGCCTTCACAAATAAAACAACTGAATAGTGTAGTGGTATTAATACCCGAATCTAAACTTGAGACACCAATAATAATAATAATAATAATAATAATAATAATAATAATAATAATACATAATAATATTTTTATATATTATAATTATTATCATTATATAGCAAGTAACCTTTTTTATGAAATTACCCCATTTTGGCAGTAATTTATTCATTGCCGAAATGGTTATTTTGTCCCTGAATTTATGATTAAAATAAAGTAACAATTATGGGGGACCGGGGTGCAATGTTTGGATCTCTGTCGATTTGCTGGCATTCTGGGGACGTAGCGGTCGGCAGATGGTTGAGGGAAAGTTGGCAAGCTCTTCTAGAACAACTGAAAGAAAGAGAGGGGCTAGAGAAGAAGAAGGATTGTTTTGAGTTTCCGACAATTAATCGTGCCCTTGCTTACTGATCCGTAGAGGATTCGTCTTCTCGGAGGGGGGAGGAGAAGGCGTAGGCTGCATTTTGTTGTGCGTCGCTGCGCAGAGTGATGCGTGAAGGCGAGTTTATAATACATGTGACTCGGCTGAGCATCGGAATGCGAACTGGAAACCCTCAGCGCAACTTGGGGCGACCTTCTCATTGAAAATAGAGTTAAGATCGTTGTTTATTACTTTAACGCTCTTAGTGAGAGTATCACATGTTATATATGCTATTGTAGTTTGCTAACATATGGCCTTCCTGTGTAAAAGGAGAGTTTGTGGTAGGGAAGAAATCAATCCTACTATTTGCAACTCAATTACATGCTACAGTTATTATTGTTGTTAATAATAATGCTAACTACTGATAACCCCTATGATATCTCAGAGGTTGACCCTTAATGAACTGGGTGATTCTCTGAGATATATAGATATGTCGTAAATATAATAAACCTTGCCATCATCACCAAGTACTAAAAAATTTAGGAGCAAGAAAAAAAAAATCAGATGCTGCAACATAAAAAAAAAGTGGAAGACTTTTGAGCTGTTAGAGAAAACAAAAGTGTGTGAGAAATTGGTTTAGAAATATCGTACTTATGTGATTATACAAGGTGGTCCGAAAGTTTCTAACCTCCAATAATTTGAAAGAACTAGAAAAAAAAATTATAGTTATAGTTTCTTAAAGATACAACTTTTGATGATGTATTATGATTTGCAGCATTTGGTGTGACGTCCGTTGTTGTTGTGGCACTCCAAAATCCTTTCGAAAACTCTACGCCAAAGACATTGTTGTTTGTTTGTCAATAGATGCCCACTCTTGATTCTCGCTCTCTGTGGGGTGGTCTATGTTGTCTGAATATACAGCCCTGTACTTTAGCTTACAAATTCACAATGTCATTTGAGTCTGGGAAGTTTCCTGGCTAATCACTCCAGACATCATTGAAGTTGTTACGAAGGGCATCATGGTTCGTTTAGCTGTTGCATAATCTTGCATCAAAAATCCGAGTGAACGAAGTGGAAATTGGCAGAATTTTTTCCAGCCAAGTTTGGTTTTGGAGGGCGATATCAATTCTGTTTTGCTGTAACGAGATATGCCTCCAGTAAGCATACTTTTCAGCGGGAATTTAGGAAGTCTGTTGAGGGCTATTGGTCCTGATGCGTCTGTTTTGGCAGTTTGGCTTAGAATTCAGTACTACAGGACTGTCATCTGTGAATAAGATGTGTGCACGTTTTATGGAACCCTCTGGAGTGTCTTCTGCAAATCCAGCATCAACATTCTCTTACTCTTTGCACTAAAAATAGGCAGGCATGTAAGCAACCCTTCCCAAAGTTGTAGTTAACATGCTGCCTGACTGTTATCACACCCACTTTGAGAGCCATTAGAAACATCCAATTTCTTCACTACACTTCTTATTTCTCCCACCTGATTCATACACAAATGCCTAATTCTGTCCTTAGTTTTAGAAGTAATTTTTGTTGACCGACCAACACGAAAGCACGCTTATTTCAAATTACTGATAAATAATTTTGATTGAAAAAAATGCAGTATGGGTGAGAAAATTTCGGACTATACTGTAGTATATGAAAGTAGTGCTAATTGGTTGCCTTTGTAACGCATTACTTACTTGAGTAATTTTGCCACAAAGTTTAAACCACAACACCCGGGAGGTTGCCGACATCTTTTGTTCAGTTGGTTTGGAAGCAAAAGCAGAATTGAATCTTATTTTTGGTAACTGAAAGTCAAAAAACTAAAAATAAGTATGGCATATTAATTTTGAATAAGTATCTACATAAAAATAGGCCTATTTATTCAAAAATATTGCCCATTTCATCTGTTGTTTTAATTTAGCATGTTTAATTAAATATCGTTTGTTTTCTAAAACAAAATAATTAATTATGGAACTAAACATAATGTATTGTTCATGTTCCTGAAGTTACTAGAAGTAGCATTGTTATTTTTCATAAGTGATGTCTTCATCTTTGCCAGTGTTTGTGCAACATTCGTTAGTTTAATTATTCACTGCAGGGCATTTTAACATTTGCATAAAGATTGCACATTTTCTTTTTCTGTTTCCTATACAAAGAGCCTCATCCCCACCTTTTCTGTATATCATACTTTTCCCTGCCGCTACATTGTAAGTCGCGTGAGTGTTTAAAAAAGCCTTCGACTCATTTCTTGGTTGCAATCCAAGTCTAACCTTGGCACTTGCATCATTTTGCTGCTCAAACTACTTACCATACATTCAGCTGTTCAAAGAATATTCCTAGATACTCTTCACTTTATATAAGTCTTTGTCCCAGCACAACGGCTCTGATGAGACATTGCATTAGATTCCGTTTTACAAGACAGTCGATAAATCATTGACAACAAAGTCCTACTATTAGCGTTAGATTAGTAGTAAAGTACATTCATTCAATTTTAACGAAGAAAATTACATGAAAGCAACTTGTCAAAAAAGAAAATTTATCTAATAGCACAGCTTATTTCTATAGGAAGTGGTCAAATCGGCAGAATCTACTTGGGGGGGGGGGGAGACGCAATAAACAGTGCTTTGTTTCCTTAATCGCACAGCGATTTTCATTTGTTTTAATCTAAGCTGCAGCTTTCGTACCTAGCGATTTTCATCTATTTTTAATATTACCAAGCTATATATAGGTACATCTTGCTTATAATAAAGAATGCTACAATTTTTATATTATAACATTAAAACTAAAACATTTAAATGTTAGCTATAATAATAAGATTTTAAATACCAACCCTATACTAATTTTTGCTTATTTTGCATCGGAAGTATAAAAGTATTTAAATCCGAAATAAAATGCCTAAAATGCAATAACAAATTGCATGTTTTCGGACTAAAGGTTCGAAGATTAAATCAAATCTGCAATCAAATTTGGCAAAAATGTTACTATCAGCAATTTCTGCAAGAGATTCTATTGTTCTTCCCGTGTAGGAAGAAAGATTTCCTGATATTGCGTGAGGTGTTCTAGAAATTGCTTGCTCGATATGCTTTGCTAAGGAATGCAGCGGATGAAGATGCCGCGCAAGAAATACGAGCGCGATAGAAGGCTGGTCGAGCAAGGGAGTGTGAGTGGGTACGACAAGCGACGTTTCTAAGAACAATCATCTCTTTTTCTGCTTGGAACACTATTATTGTTATTCCAATTAGAAAAAAAAAATAAATAAATAAAAGGGAGAAAAGAAGTGACGCAGGCTTTTGTTTTGGAGTCGTAGTAGGAAGCTGATATAAATGAAATCTGCATTTATAGACGCGAAAGGGGACGACGTCGGATGACAAAACCGGATGAAGGGGTTTTTAGTTTTTTTATTATTCTTTTTAATGCAGTGCGTAGGAGTGTAATGGGAGGGGGTTATAGACAAATCATCCACGGCTTTTGTAGGGAATTTTTTTATCTCAAACATTTCGGTTCCGGAGAGAAAAGAAAACATAATTCCGGCTAATTATGCTGTCGCGAGAAGAGAGGACATCAAAATAGTGAGCTTTCAGGGCAAAGGCAGGCACTAAGCCACTCATTGGAATAATTTGAAGGACGCAGCAGTTGTCTCGGGTAAGAGAAGCAGATGGTGGGAGCTATTGGTGATTGTTTTACCCCCACCCCCAATACTTATCGCACTTACCTGTATCACTGTAGATGCTTCCGCGCTAAGAAACAACTCACTCCTTAAATGAAATTATTATAAATATTCAAGAAATGCCCTAGTATTGTTGACAGGAATTTTTTACGAATTTGGTTACATGAACATCATTGGCCTATAAAAAAAAAAAAAAAAAAAAAAAATCTTGCCTTTTTATTTTTCAAACAATATGAATGCCCTGAATTCAAATTGTTTTCAGTTTTACTCTATCGGGCTAGTTTTTCAAACAAAATAACTTCGAATGTAATAATACATTTAAATATATTTTTAATGAAATATTATTAAATTTTAAGACATATAGCTAATACAAAACTGTTTTTGTAGGTTTTCATTTTAACTTAAATATTAAGGAATATATTGAAAAAAAGGGAGCTATTAGTCAATAATTATGACTTTCCAAACTTTTTTTCACATTAGGAAGAAGAAAACTTCTTTTATTTATTTTTTTTTCTTTTCAAAATTCTGGCATGTCCTTAACTAAATATTCCTTTTCAAACACCGACAGTAATCAGCTATCATTGACACATCCCAATGATCTTGATAGTGGTTTCCATTTTTTAATGTCTTTATGAAACCGCTCACCTTGTTCTTCACTCATTGCACCAAGATTCACAGGGAAGTAATCAATATGGCTGTTGAGAAAATGTATTTTAGCACTCATTCTACACCCTAGATTTCTTAAAAGCTAAGAATTTTTGTGATTTCCTTCACAAGTTCTTTATAGTTCTCAGATTTCTTGTTGCCAAGAAAGTTTCTATCGCTTTTTTTATGTCAACCATGCAGAAATCTACTGAGGAAAGGTCTCATCCGGCATAAGCTCACGAATTTGGGGTCCATCGAAAATACCTGCTGCTATCTTAGCTTCAGTTTTCTGTGGGAACTTTGTAACAAGTGAGTTGAAACAATCATTGTCCGTATTCAGAGCAGTAACAATTGCTTCATTAAGCCTAACTTAATGTACAGTGGTGGAAGATGGACATTAGAAGGAGAAACCAATTATTTTTTTTTTTTCCAGGAACTAAATTTGTCCTTTGTGGCCAATTTTTTGTGATCAAATGCTCTGACTTAGCCCTACTGTTTCACTCAAAGAGTGAACATTTTATTATATTGTTTAAGCCTCTTAGAATAGTTATTTTATGAATCTGCTCAAATGATAAAACAAATAATAAAAACTGTTATTTTCTATAATACCGATTTCTAAAATACTGTAGCCCAATGAGACAAAACTAAGGCTGATTTGAGAGATTTCATGTAGTAAGGAATTAGAAAATATGAACAGTTTTCATTCAGCAAAAATTGTGTAGACCAGTGTAATCAATTTCGTTCACAAGGAATTTCAAGCATTCTCAATCTTCCAATATATCTAAATTCATTGATACCAATTGCAATGGAAAAAATTAAAAAAATAAATAAACACCAAGAACGAATATTCTTAAACGAAAATTTATGAAAATCTAAATGGTATTTGAATGCAAGTACATTTACATACTTTTGAAAATGTTTATATTATAATTTGCTAGGAAGAAGTAAACGCAGTATTATAATATTGAATAGGCTTAATCCTTCACCTTTGCCTGGATAAACTCACATATTTATGGTTAATAAAGGAATTCGAACGTATGACCATTAACATTTAAAAGTCTTTCCTTTTCTTCTGCTTCTTCAAGATAGTTTCGAGATAAGGCTTTTATCCTACCTCCTCTCTCTGCAGTTATACCTTTCTCTTATTTTATATATATATATTATACAGTAATTATAATAATAGAAAAGGCTAAAACACTAGAAAAAGTCACACTTGAGATCGCTATATTTGGAACTCGTGGAGTCCTATGGCAAGAAGAAAAGTGACCAAATATATATTGGAAAAAAATAATGTAAAAGAATGAATGTTCTTATATATGGAACCATTTTTTTATATTTTGCTAAACTGGTATCGCTGTTCCTTGTTCACATTTTTCTTCGTCCCCAATATTTTACATGTTTTTCCACTATTGTACAGAGTGGTAAAAAAAGAAGATAACCGAAGATCGTATGCAAAATTATTGTTACAAAAATGTTATACTGGTATTTTATGAGCTGAAGCAGCCAGACTTCGTAGCACAAGTACAATATTGTTCAACGTGTATCAAGATCCGGAGCGTCTCTAAGTGCCATATGATTAAGCAAATTAATCGTCTTCTCAGTTGAGAAAAACCAGAGAAATATACACAGAGATCAGAGAGTATGGGCTGCTTGGTTTTCGTACTTCTGGAAACAGAATTAATGTCACATCAGAAGTGTACAAGGACAAGTTCGTGAGCCTTTTCAGGGTGAATTCGTACGCTGAACAAACAAGTGTTTCAAACAAGATGGGGTGACCTCATGGGAATGGGTGCCTACTTCAGCAGCAGTTTCCCAGTCAGCTGATATGGAAACATCCTTATCCTTCACGAAGTCCTGAATTTGAGTTGAGTAATATGTTTTATGGAGGATATTGAAAGACAGTGATCATGCCCATTCCTTAGTCTAGACGAACTTTGTATAAATATCCAAAAAGGAAGCAGTTCACTGGGATGATAAGCGATATGGAATGTGTCGTACACAATATAGAATTATCTGGGTCATCACGTAGAAAGAATTATAGTACAGGGTGAATCAAAATACTCCGGGGATTTACAATTGACTAACTGCACACACAAACTAAGGAAGGCACCAACAGGCTCGACAATTGAGGAAGATATTCATATTAATTGCAAATGCATTAAATGTGGATGTTTTAGAGCTAACTTGGTAACATTATACCACATGTTCAATATTTTCACTTGCTTAGACAACCAGAATCTATAAATTGCCCATATTATGATGCATGGATAGATTTATCTGTTGGTGAATGCTTTCGGTATTCTGCTCGAAAGCGACGTTGGAACTGCTTCCAGCATACAGACTGCTTTTTCCGCTGCCGTGCCTACCAGCCAACGGAGCAAGCTAGGGCATTATATTTCAGTAGAGATTTTCAGAGTTTCTTCGTGTCGTGTACACAAATGGTAGTGATCTTTTAAAACTCCGATTCTGTTTTTGGGTAACACAGTATTTTCAATTATTTTCATACGTGCCTCCATACTTTTTGTTGGGCTTAGGTCATAATTATTTTAAAAATTATACATCTTAATAAATGTTTTTTCTATAAACAAAACGTCCCGATAAACGAAAAATTTAAATTTTTATAGCTTTAATTTTCGAGTATTTCTCGTTTGTATTGCTATTTTTTTTTTGTTACAATTAAGCAACATTGTAAACATTTTGAGGGGCTGTTAAAGTTGCCACCCTTGTACTAGCAATTTATTGTTATTACCTCATACCACCTTCTTCCGTCGTCTGTCCTTTTTTCTTTTTTATCCTGGTCTTATAAAGTGCCTGATGCAAATACATCAACCATTATCACGAGAAACGCACGCATTGTAATCCTTGTTCAGAGGGAGATGCGGAACTTCCAGATACACAAACATTATCTTGAGCTTATCAGAGGAGAAGCGAAACTCTCTGGGAACGAAAGTGTGGGCAGGAGTAGAGAACACGTATGTGGGTGTATGTTATATATATTATATATATAAAAGGGGGACATCGCAGCGGTGGAAGGGACGGAATAGAAAAGAGATGGGTGCTGGAGGGACAGGGGGAGAAAAGATAGCTCTTATTCAAATGAATCGGAGCGAATTCGGGGTCTAATTTATTTTTTAATTGCTGCGCCCCTTAATTTCTGCACGCTCGGGTTGGACGATAGTTCCGGCTGATATTTCATTCTTTTGTTATAATTTTTTGTGTTTGTATTTTTTTAAAATTATTTTTGAGAGAAATCACGCAAGGGGAAGGTTCTCAGTCACGTGGAAATATTTCTCTGTACTGATATGTTCAGGCGGTGTAGATGACATCTTATGCGCGATATAAGATATCGTTGGAATAACGAACACGTCTTTTTGAAATCTTTTGTGTAGAAAGAAGCTCATAATAAAGAAAATTATAGAATGTTCCTATATCTTTCATGAATCATAGTAAATATGAACTGTATTGTACAGATATTCTACAATAAATATGACATTTATTTGAGTAAAACGTGAACATTAACAAAAGATTTTTTTTTTCAATTTATAATTATTGCATAGTTTTAATGCTTAAATATTTGTTTGAAAAAATATTTTAAATCGGGCATTTTAGGGCATACTTGCAACATTTTTTCAGTTTAACAGATGTCGCTACTCCAGGCAGATTTCTTGTAGTATGTCTTCAGGGGTTAAAGTATTTTTTATTATAACAGCATACAATACGTTTATCACATTTACTCAATTACCTCTACTGTTTTTTCGCTTGGACATTTAAATAGGTAAACTTAAATAGGGTAACTCACGTTCTGGTGTTCGATCCCCAACAAAGGGATTTTTCTCCTTTTTGTCTCATCATTCAGTCTGTTTTTGTCATACAGAGTGTTTAAAGAACTGAACCTCAAAAATTTCAGCGATTGTAAAGGGATCTTAGAAATTTGAAATAAGGCTGCCTGTTTAAATTCCAAAGTTATGGCTTTTAAGTTTATATAGGACTAATGAAGCTTCTACTCTACATAATAGCACACAAATTGTGGAGCATATCTCTTTGTCTGGTGTTGAATAAAAGCGGACCATTGTTATTGAGTTCGACTCGTGTTAATTACCTTTTTTTTTTAAGTTTTTACATCTTATATATGGGCATACTTCATAATAAAATAAAAGATAAAAAATGTTTATCTCCCAAGACCCAAACTTAAATTCTCGAAATCACAGTATCGCCATACAAGGTCAGGTTCATAACTCCCTCTAGACCAGCGGTTTCCAAAGTTATTGCATGCATGATCCCCTTTTCGAGATTGAAAGTATTAGCGACTTCTCCGTCCCCTTCCTTGCTTTATTATAATAATAATAATAATAATAATAATAATAATAATAATAATAATAATAATAATAATAATAATAATAATAATAATAATAATAAACAAGTTCGCGCGCCACTTCAACGATGTGACGTCTATTGAATCACAATAGCCACGTTGCGCTGCTGTATAACTGGTCAATAACCCCAATGCAGCAGTTAGTTAAGCTTCTTAACAAAAACATATGGACAATTTCTTAAATAAAAGTTCTTTTCCCATATTCTCCGCGACTCCCCTAGATAGAATCCCGCGACCCTCCTAGGGATCCCAACCCACAGTTTGGGAACCGTATCTCTAGACTCTACATAAAGCTACAGATCAGACAATCAATGTTTAGTGTCGAACTGGTACAAGATTATTCCAAAATTTTAGAGATTTTTATAGCACTAAGTCTTGAAAATGTTCATGACTGAGCGATCGGACATCTGAATTTCTTCGCTCGAGAAGCAGGGTTGAAGACATTCTAAAGCACTTTACCCCATTTCGCTTTAACACGAATTTATCAGCGTTTAGTGTAAATTTCTTTATCAGTATATAACACGGTTGTTTTTCTTCAGGGAGCATACATTCCCTCTCAAATTGCTTGTCTGAGACTCTCGGTGTAGTTCATTAACACCCGGTATAAACCTAAAACCCGAGCGTTTAGAGGCGGTCTAAAAGTATTGCTATCCACACTGCTTGTCTCGTGCCGCGATGTTTTACTGTAACTCTTCCTAGATATGTCAAACCTATCTATGGACCCTTCCTAACCTAACATAATAAAATTAAAAGTAATATTTAAAATATAAAAACGAAAGTTCCCAATAACGGAATTCAGCAATTTTGTGGATTGACATGCTTTACAATATCATATAAAATGTATTAATAGCGTGGCAGGAGAAACTTAAGTTAAGGAAGTATTAAAGGAAAAAGAGAGGAATTATCTGTTTATTTTATATGATTTTCATTAAAATGTTTCTTGGTTATAAGTATTTTAGCACATTTTTAATTATATCAAATCAAAAGTCATTTGTTCCGGATTTCGCGAGCACTTGTGCAGGTAAAATACTGTATATCAGGAACCGTTTGCTCTAGAAGGCTGTGGTTTGTCGTGAATGATGCAAAAACTAGTATGTCATAAATTGACAGCGTTTGTTTCCATGATATGATCTTTTGTTGTTTTATAATAGTAGAGGGTTTTGGCTGGTGTTTCCTTCAAAAGTTCGCTTTTCTATAAACTTTTTTTTTTGCTGCAATTATTGGAAAAAACTACAATTTTTTTTTTTTTTTTTTTTTTTTTTTTGCTTAAGTGTCTCATTTCGGTAGAATCTATATAAGCTACTACTTTCAAACTTTTACCACTTATTCCTGATATTATTGTGATGATATATGTCTATTATGGTAGAGCTAGGACAAAATGTGACAATGTAAAATAATAATAATAATAATAATAATAATAATAATAATAATAATAATAATAAGATGCTGGGAAAAAGTAGAAAAAACAAACAATTGAAAATAAATTATAATTTGCTTCAGAGTCATGGTATAAGAGTGAAACTAGATCAAAATTTCAATCACGTGCATCTGTATGCTGTAAATGTTTCATTTCAATGCCTTTAATAGTCTTTGAGAAAATGAGAGCTGAAGTTGGTATATTTAATATTACATGAACAGAACTTTCAACTCCCTTTAAATGAGCTACAGGCCATAAAGAAAATTCTTAAGGTACTTAATTTGAGTACCTATGGAACAATAGCACTAGCAAAAATTAGAAAATTTGTAATATATATTGAAATAATGGGAAAAAATGGACTCCTTAGTTAAAAATAAGGATAATGGAACATAGAATTCTTGAATGAAGAAGTCTTGCAAAAATTATGAGTAACATCACATTTTTTTTAAAGCTGCGGTGATAATATGCTTTTCTTTCTTAATTATTCTTCATATAGTTTTCATTTTTTATATTAGCTTTAATCCTTTAAAATGAGTTTTAAAATTAAAAGAGGGGATTTTCAGTCCTATAAACCATTTTAATCGCACACAATGTTTGAGACGTGTTAGACTAGGAGCATATCAGGGTGATAGAGGACATATATCAAAATTTAATTATTTTTTATTTTAATTTTTAAGAAGTGTCAAGGAGGGAGCAAAATCAGTAGAAGACCATTTATCTTCACTACACCACTTCGTGTTTCGAAGAATTAAGATTCATTGCTTTTATTAGCATTTCCTCCCTCCCTCCCCACATTGACACTGTCCCAAGACAGTTGCAGCCTCAACTGTCCCCGTCCGGTACTGTTCCCTCACATCCGACAGACGCTGTTAATAAATCCAGTCAGACCGAGAAAACCATCCTCTCTCTCTCTCTCTCTCTTTCTCTCTCTCTCTCTCTCTCTCTCTCTCTCCAGGAAGAACAGCGCCACACAGACTGACTGCCTCCGCGTTCGTTCAGTATTTGCAGGGGAATGCTCGTGGGAAATCTAGAACAATCAGTTTATTATGTATGCATCTCCGTGTGCGGACGTCTTCCTTCTTTTCCCCGTGTTGTCTGTTTATCCTCGGAGCTCGTCTCTTGATACTTTTATAACCTTCCGTATATGCGAATGGAATTACTCACAATTAGCCAGAGAGCGGAGCCAGTCGATGAGAAATAACGCAATAGCTGTGCAGTAAAACTTTTAAACGACGTGTTCTGTGTTATCAAAGAAATCTGGCTGGACACAAAACTAGGGCAGTATGGCGTTAGTCTTTTGCCGCCCCCCCCCCCCCCCTTTTCACTCCACCTGCGTCCCTTCCTCTTCCAGACATCGGAGTACCAGCAGCGTCATTCTTTTGTTACTTTCCCCGATCTTCTTCTTTTTCATCACTTATAATGAAAACTCTTCGCTGGGGCTATACTAGATACTGTTAACAGAATTAATTCTTGAATATATAGATACAAATAATGAAATATGAGAAAAAGAAAGATTATACAACTTTGTAATGTTTATTTATTGAAAGTATAGAAACTGAAGGCAGCGATTTGTTTTGGAGGGAGCTTTCATATAAGTAAACCGAAAATATGAACCAGGCAGCATACTGACCGTTATAGTTTCCTGGCAACAGCGTCAGAGAGGCAGGCAAACCTCAGATATATCAAAGAAGGCCATGTAAGTATTGATGCATTTCGTAACAACTTACCAATAATAATAATAATAATAATAATAATAATAATAATAATAATTCCCTGCACGTATAGAAACCATAGAATCAGAGCTCACAATATAATTTCTTCTATTAAGTTCAAAAGATCACGGTTTGTAAGTAAAATACAGCATCATTCCATTTCAACCAGGAATTAAAATTAACGAGTATATAACTTTTAGAATGTAATATTATGCTATTATTGAGTAAGAATTAGAAATTAGAAATACAAAACTAAAAAATGTTTGTTTATATCTAAATATGATAAATCATTAATGAACAAATTTAAAGAATATATAGAATGCTAATTTAGACTTTAAAACTTTTGAGTTAAATCTTTAGAGCCCGCGCCATCCAGAGATCTTTAAAGGGGATTCGTGTCAACAAATTTCAGAACACCACATTCAGGTTCGAAGTTTATTCCGCTGCAGTTACTCAAAGAGATAACAAAATATTAATCTAATAGTAAGAGTAATTTGATCGCGTGTTCTTTCGCGGGATACAAATCTTAAATAATTCTTTCAAAAAGAAGTCAGATACTTTCTGCATTTCTCATATTACGAATATATAAATGTACATGTTTTTCATAATTATGTTTTTGAGGACATTTATTGCAAATGCTATGCTGTGTGTAAGAATGAAATAAGCAATGAAGAAAAAATGACTTAATACCTCTCCCCCCTATATATTGCGTTGTTACTGTAAAATTTACCAATTAAATCTTACTGTTCGATGTTATAACATTTTAAAGAGAATTTAATGCAATAGTTCTGTTTTGGTAATAATTGTTTCAAAATGTATGCTCTATAGGAAAGAATGTACTGAACGGATTAGGCAGAAGTTCCGAAATAGGCTGTATTACTATCCAACCTACATTGCATCACATTTTGAACATTTTATGTAGTAAATTACGTTTTCTTCCAATAACTACCTTACATTTTTTCTGTCCAAAGTCAAACAAAAATAACAACAATCCAGGTTGACAGGCAACGATAGAAAACAGGTGATAGCAACTTGACTTCTGTTTAAAATCAATATGGGGTTGCTGGGGATGAGAGAGTGAAAACTGAAATGTAAGCATTGCTGATTTTAAATTTTTCTCTCAATATCCAAATTGAAAACAAATTAAATTTAAATAAATATATGTTAATTTGTGCTGGCAAGTTCTGAAATGAAGTCATTGTGTGTTTATTCCATAGATAAACACTACAATAACCAAACTTGCTCGTACTGTACTGTACCCCTGTACCAGGTAACATTCAGTAATTTCTATGAGTGTGAAAATGAAACTCGATTATAAAATTTAACTCTTTATTTTTCGATGTAGCTCCCCTTGACTTCCACTTAGCCTATACCTTGTCTCTTAGTCCTCCAAACAACCCATTATCCTCTCCTTCAGGCCATCATCATTACAATTTCTTCAGGTTGCGAAAGAAAAAATTAAACACTGTAGATCAGATCTGAACTATAGGGGATGGATGAATATCAATTAGCTACAGTCCTTGATAGCATCCCTTGGTTTTGGGGGAATTGTGGCAAGAAGCAACATCTTGAAGCAGTAATACACCAGCTGTCCGTTTTCTATGTCCTTTCTCTTCGATGGCTACGTATAAGAAGTATAGATTGCTCCAATTGTCGACTTGAATGGTGGCATTCATTCCAACAGCAGAACACTCTCCATAAAATTATTGCAATGATCTTCCCGGACGGCTGAAGTATACGAACTTCGTGGGGTTTGGGAAACTTTTATGTTTCGATTACATAGACTATTTCTTGGTGTCTGGGATATAATGATGAACTCAAATTTTATCTCAACAACTTAAAAATAAAAAATAGAATTTTCGGGCAAGAGGTCCAAATTCTCCTGATTGAATTCCTGGCATCTGCTTGTAACAGCATTCGGGGTATCCATCAGGAACAGACCTTACATCGTCAGAGGGCTATGAATGACTGTGAAAACGTTGCCACCTGAAAGGCTTGTTTAATGAGCTATCATACTAACTTGACACGAAATCTTCCACAGTCCATAACCTCCATTTTTCCATATTTTTTCCATTTTTTGTTGTGAAGATGCTTCCATAGGGTTTCTATATGGAAATAACCTTCATTGGACTTCTAGCTCCAATTAAATTGCTTGGCTCAAAACTTAACCTTATTGTATGCTTTGCACCATCACCAAATGCGATATTTAGTCAGTGATGATTCTTTCGGCTTATTTCCTTCCTCTGTAAGTAATTAAATGATGAACTGACACTCTAGACAGTGTGCATAACATACAAAACATCCGGTCCTATAGGGTACCGGTCTCAGTGGCAAACGCAAAACATCATAGTAGATGTATTTTTGAAGAACCATTGTGTAAGTGCGATAATGGTGATTTCCAATAATAAAAATAATGTTCTCATCTTATACAAAGTATTTCTGAAATGTTCATATTGGACTGTTTCTTTCTCTCTTACAAATATCCAGCAATCTTTTTAAACCATAGTGACCAGAGTTCTGATCTCTTATTACATTGTGCTTTCAAGAGCTCGAAGGAGAATTTTTGAAAACTAATGTGCAGAAACTTCCATTTTGATTTAAGAAACAGTTTAGACACCAGTCAATCGCGACATCTGTGCCAGTCATCCAGCAAGCTACCATACAATGCAAGGTTCGGAAATGTGTCTTATGTCAGTTTCTGGACAGAACGTCATTTGTTTTAAACAAACTTCATTTTGTTTTCTAATAATTACATCGTTTCTAAACAAACCTTCAACTATTTTCCAGAGAGTGCGTCGTTGTTTCTAAACAGCCTTCACTTGTTTTCCGGATAGGTAATACTATAGGCCGAGTACCAACAAAGCACCGGGGCAAGTTTCGGCAGAGGTGATCGGCAAGGGACGATAATTTTCAATGCTTCTCTTCCGGATGGCGACGTTGGGGGACAGAGGAAGGCGTCAGGAGATTAGTGACCGAGGGGGAGGGGGTCAGTTCAGGAGGCCGGGTCAAGACAAGAGCCGGGAAGTAATCCCCCCATCCCCACTCTCAAGTTACAAGTTGGCTGGACGGTCCAGCGTGGGGGTTAGGGGGCCAGCGCTCGGGTCAAAGTGTGGCCGCATCGTCGGGAGTGTGTGAGATCCTAGGGTCATTGCTAGTTCATTAATTATTCCCACTTAGAAAGCCATTAGGGGTTAGTCCTCGTGCGGTAAGCTGGCCAAATTATAACAAGTGTGCGTCCCTTCTTAAGGCGACCCCTCCTGTCCTCTGGCGGCGACCTACCGCACTGCTGAAGCTTTTTACGATGCCACAATACAAATCCTATCTATGTTTACAGGCTCCACTCTCAAAGGAATAATATATCACAAATGGGAGGTTTTTTTTAATGAATGGTATCACCTTTTAAATGTTCTTCAGTAGAGTGTGAGAAACATGCAGTAAAGGTACAAAGTCTCCGTGTATTTGCAATAATACAGAGCGGCAATACGCACACAAAAGTGTTGCATGATTAATACCGTCGTCATCGCCCTCTTTGCCTCTTACGGCAGGTGTATTTTTGCCAGTCTTCGACATTGTTAGTGCATAATGTTAAGTATGAATGTTTAGGACTAGTAATGTTCAGACCGTTTGTTTTTGCTCAGCTGTACTTGAGTATAGGCAAATTCCGCACCAGATGTTAACCAGCCCTCATGACAACAGGTATATTTCGCGGTCCCTTCCGATTTTGTTCAAATTTATGGCTGAGGAAGTAGGTGTGATTAAAGTTTTTAAAGATGTTTTAAGAAAGTTAAATTATTAAAAAAAAAAAAAAATACATATGTATATACTTAAAATGGAACTTTTTAAAGCATGGATATGAATATTTGTTCAAGAAAAGATATAATTTAAAAATCATAACATTTATGCAAAGCTAATTTCACTAATTCTATTCTATGAATCCTATATCCATTAGATGCAATGAATAGCCCCCTCTAATGTGATATGCATTATATTTGTTGTTTGTATGTGGTTATATCTGGTGCGGTATTTACCTGCGGCAAGAGACAGTCTGATAAATGGAAAGCAAAATTTTCCGCGCCCGTTAAATTATTTTAATAGTAATTTTTTTAATAAAAGGAATTAATTATGCATTGTATGATTCTTTCTTCATGACCGCTCACCTGTGCGAGCTGGAGTGGCGGGGGTCATCACACACACGCTTGGCGGTAGGAGAGAGAACAAGATGCGTTAATGTAAGAGTTACAGTGAACAGAAACTAGCCTACAGACCCCTTCGTTTCGTTTTCTGAATGGTACACTTTCGCCGAGACTATTGTGCAAAGTGTTGACACCGGACACGAAGAAAAAATGTAACTATGTCATTTGAGCCCTGATACATTCTAGTCTGAATGAAAAGTAAACTATTGCTAACTGCCTACTAAATAAAGCATATCTTTTCGTTAAGTTCTTTGTGTTCAGTTTCCACCAAATAATGTATCATGTTTTTATAAGCCTTTTGTTAACGATTTTCTGCATTTATGGGTTCTAAGACTTAAATATCCTGCGAAAGAAGTTCAGCATACAAAAGGGTTGCTTTGACTCACTACCGGTATTCATCAACTAAAGTGGTTTAATTTTGTCAAATGTGCGTTCATCTGTTCGTCAAAAGAGCGGCGTAAATATCGTATAAAATGGGTTTATTTTTAACTAAATTCCATATGCTCTATTTCAGAGTATTCATCTAATTCAGTCTGCTGCGATAATAAGGAAGTTTTCCTGGAAAAAGCGGCTTCTGAGAACGGTTAGAAGAGGGAGCATTGACATAAGTAACCAATTTGTTAAGAGTTTGAAGCGGATTCTGCGCATTAAGCCATCTTCAGTCCCGTTTCAAAGAACGTTCTGATTCCGGTAACTAAAGAGCTGCTTGATAAATTCTTAGAAACAGTCGATAATTATCGAGATGAAATCTCGTATAGTGCCCACGATGACGGCGGCATTTGTTTCTGCACAAATCGAAGAATTTCCTCGTATTGTGTTATAATATTGATCATGGGGCTGTAAAAGTAGTTGCAGGAATGTGTGCAGTATTTGTATGTTAACGTTTGTGGAAAAGGGGAAGAGGGAATGATACAAACGTTCTTGTCTGAATTTATGAGGACTTTAAATGTTTACAAATTCAAACATTGCTATCAATAGGTTTAAAAACGTTATCACAAGTCTATTTTTTAAGACAGATTAAGAATGCGTAGTATATAGATTACTGAATTAAATAAATATAATTGACGAGAAAGTTGTCTGTAAAAATGCACCGTGTTAATAAAATAGTACACTCATATTTACACTGCGAAATTCTAAAAGCAATAAATGTGTAACTCTTACTAAAAGGTCCTGTAATACAAGGCACTCAAACTGCATTTTGTGACACCGAATGCTATGAAATTTGTATTACACCCAAGTTGATTTATTACGGGATGTGATGATACCAATCTATTTAAGCGGATACAAATTACGTTTTATAAATGTATGAGCATCACATGTTTTTTCCATTCATCACGGCGGTTTAGAAATCAGTGAGACAAAGTACATAAATTTGTTTCTAAGATTTATATGCAAAACTAATTATGTTGGCGGCCCTGGAACTATATCAGACTGCAAGAAACGCAATAACGGCTGGTCCCATCATTGCGTATGCCCAGGTACACACTAATTAGCTTCTTTCATTGCAAAAAAAAAAATGCTTTTTCATACAGCAATTTAGTATAATTTGTTTAAAAATTCAACAACAATAATAATAATAATAATAATAATAATAATAATAATAATAATAATAGAAGTAGAAGACCGCTTTGTGGCCTACATATTAAACGTGACCCCAGTTTTAGGAATACACTCAGAACATAGGAAATTGCTTTCCAGTTGCTAAGAATCAACATTTAGATTTTTCGGATTCTGGAAATTCAAGCGTGAATTTTGAAAGTATTCCATGCCTACAAATATACTCCGATTGTCCAAATTCACTTCCAGGAATACAATCGGTGCCTTATATGCAAAAATGGCAATAAGAATGTAAAAAGCTATATCGATAATTACCTTTCCCAAAAAATGGCAAATCAGCAATTTTAAAATTGCAGGTTTCATAAATTAGACATTTAACTAAAACAAAAGGCCACTGTGTGGCCTACATATAAAATGGGGCTTCAGCATTCGGAACATGTCCAGAATATAGAAATCTGCTCCATGATTTCAGAGTTATTAATCTAAACGTATCCAAAATTTGGGTTTTTAAGGGCTCTCAAGAGAAAGGCCTCAATTTTTATGGCTTGGAACACTTTCGAAAGAAAGCGCCTCTCTATGCAAAAATGGTTATGGGGACCTAAAAGGCGACTTGGATATTTTTCGCTCCTCAAAAATATAACAATTACTTACCTGAGTTTGTTCATCTATTTAAACAAAAAAAAAATATTCTGCACATTCAATTATTTTTGCTGTCTGTAATCAGATAACAAACAATAAATTAAAACGGGCATTGTACACCATAAAAATAATAAATGAACAAACCTAATGAAATATAAAATGTATAAATATAACCCCTTCGCGATACTCCGGCGCACAGATTAGTCGTGGTGGAAGGGGAACGTAATTTTCTTCTAGCTTTATTAATCATTGACATGCATTTGTGTTCTTGATTTTATTTTCATTTCTGCTGTTAGTGCAATATTTATGGGAATAAATACGTAGTATTTTATTGAGTGCAACGTTCTTGTCTTGTAGACCTAAGAGTATACAAAGCTTGTAGGATAGGAGATGCGTCATATCACAGTGGTGGTGGGAAGGTGGGTGCGTGTGGAGTTTGAATATAATTATAATCATTCACCTATAGTGTACAAATGTTTTGTACTCAAGGCAAGTGAAAATATTACAAAGAAGAAGAAGAAAAAGTGAAAAGAAGAGATAGCAACGCTACCTTTCTGTTTGGGGAAAAAGAATTTCCGTATTGCAGCCCGTTATTGGTAATCAATATAAAGCAAAATGTGCAATTTGAGCAGGAAAAGATGTGGAAGTCGTTTCTATTCCTCATGGCGGAATTACAGAAGTTAGATAGCACTTCAAGTGTGCAACGTATGCATGTTGTGAAAGTTCAACAGGAACAAATAATTAAGAATTAGCTCTTTGGGTAGAAATATCTGCAGAGAATTATTTCCAGGATTAATTTAAACATGTATATGAAGTTGTCAATTATCTATGCGCTTCTTTCTTATAAGAATCACTTGACTTAGAAGATAATCTAAATGTTGAAGACATATTTTATTTAAGGACTCATAAATGAAATTACGAATTTATTTTATGGGGAAGTAGCTAAAGGTATTATAAATATATGACAGTATCGGAACGAGGATTTATTTTGTAAGTTTAAGTGGTACAGAAAAAATTTAAAAATGTTAACAGTAATTAATTTTTATCAGTATTTTCTAAAATATTATTCAACCTAATTATGTATATTCCACTCTGTAATATTCTAAAACAGTTTTTTTTATGGCTGTCGATTGGAAACGTTCCCTTATTTCCTATCTATAACTCTGATAAACGTATGTACACAAAGAGATATTGTTTTGCTCTGTGTCTGAGCATTACGTTTTTGTTGAGGAAGTAAAGTATTTGATCTGTTGTTATTTTAATTGCTTTTATTTGCTCCTTGGATATTTCAATATTAGAAGAACTGAATTTCTCATCTCCTGGATTCTACAAAACAGGCCAGCAACAATAACGCTAAAAACAAAAAATGGTGACCACATTTTTATCTTTGGTCATGTATAAAATACCAGTACTTGACGCTTTTGGAACTACTATCTTTAGAACGTGTTTAAAATTACTGGTTTAGCAGAAAATGCGGCAACGTTTTATTTTTACATGCACCTCTCTCCTTCCGCACTCCTCGCGTGGAGTGAAAACTTGACACGTTTGGTCTTTTTTACTTGTGGAGAGCAGATGCGAGTGTGTATGTGTGTGTAACATCGGGTCAGTTGCGTCAATAATACCACTATAAGTCAATAAGGTCTAATATCGCATGCAAGATCCATTAAATTATGTGCAGGGGGGATAATAAACCATGTCGTTCGCCCTGGCACTCATTTCGTAGAAAACTAGATTCTTATCGTGAGGAATTAAAAAAAGGGAATACAAGTTTGGGTCTTGGCTGCATGCTATCCATGTGTCGAATAACACGCGAACTGCCACACCAAGAGTATAAAACCTGTCGGTTGCTTCGGGTTCCGTATGATTGTGGTAATTATGTCGTAACTGGCTTACTTGATAAATCCTGTGGGACACCTTAAGGGCAGGGAAGGAATTCTGGAGTGAACTAGTTTCTTACTTTCATTTGCTTCGGGAGAATTAGTTAACCTTTCCTTTGTGTTATTTAATCCTAATCAGCAATTTTACAGCATGGAAAGCATAATAAAGCACGTAAACAATGTTGCCAACCGAATACGATTTTCCGATGTTTTGTTTTTTAACGTCGACGTTCTTTGGTTTATTTTAAATAATCTCAAACAGTTCCTAACAGCAGAGTAACCTTTAATGTGAAAAAGTATGTATTAACTTTCTGTGAAATGGTGTTCAAGAGTTAAAGAATTTGTTCCAATAAAAAGGTATTAAAATTAAAGTAATTTGATTACATGAGAACAGTTATTACCGTTATATGCATTTTTGCTTTGTAACGAAAGGGCACAGATACACTCATATAGGCATTTATCATAGTGGTAAAAATTACCAAAGAAATGAAACAATTGGCAAAAGACATTGTTCTGCGCAGTATTATTGTTTTTTTTTAAATTAATTTATCGTTGAATATTTACCATTATCTGTATATAACCTCTTTGTAACTCGATGTTAAAAATCAAAAGTTATAACGAACGAAAAGCAAAATCTGTTATAATTAATTATATTTCCGCGCTATGCAAAATTTAGAAATGTCAAGTAATATACACAGCTGTAAAATGCTTCAACAATTATCTTTTTAAAATAGTACAATACTTGGTTTTAAAGGATGAATTGCTACCGATATGTAGTAAACAATAAAAACCAGGGTCATTCCGAAATTTAATGATTTCTTATCAGGCACAAGCCTTTTTTTATATTTTATTATACAAACTGTAAAATATAAGTTTTTTTTCCTTCAGCCACTTTCATAGTCACATACACATTAGACTAGGAAATATTTTCTCACTTGCTAAATGTCGTTCTTATAAAATTTATATGCTTGCGCATATATTCGTTTGTATGCTTTAGTAAATGTTAGTTGGCAATGTTGGAGCGATAGTTCATTTTCCCACTAACAGCAATGTTTTGAAGATCTAACAGAGAACAAGTTTTTTACTTTTGGTTGTTTGTTTATTTTCTGGTATATTGACATTAAAAAGTTTACTTTTTATATGTTCAATATGTCGGTCCTGGTGGTGTTGTGGTTACCATACTTGCTTCCTAAACCCAAGATCGCGGGTTTGAACCCGGCCAGGACCGATGGATTTTTCCGGGCGTAAAAATCCTAAGTATGGCTTCCTTCGGAAGGGAAGCAAAGCCGTGGGTCCCGTGTCGTACATTTACGACACGAAAAAGAACCGCAAGCCTGAAGGAGAGGCCTCTGAGCAAAATTTGTAGACCGTTTCTCGCCCTGAGTTGAATGGGACGCTGATGATCTGAGCTGTTAAAGAGCGTCCATAAATAAATCAATCAAAAAAAATGTTTAATATAATACTAGTATATTTAGTTCGCATTACCGAACTTGAACATCACACTGAAAACCATGTTTGACTATGAATGAACCAAATAAAAGAGATGTAATAAATGTAAATATTTTAAAAAGCCAAATCATATGAAGGTTAGGTTCACTGCAACAAAAATACCTTGGAAACAGACCAAAAGTGCTTAAAAATGAAGATCGTTCTGTGCGTTTTTTATTTTTTTAATTCCTTTTTGAATGATCCTGATAATGTTTATTTTTCAGTTTTCATTTCGTAGTCCCGGTGCAGGTAAAACTTTTTAATTAGGGTTTGATTCGAGTTTTTAAAAGTTATGATTGCAGCATGAGGTGGGGGAGAGAAAAGGGACTGTGGTTGTTTTGTGTTCGTCAGACAATGGACAGGTAAATTTGTGGTGGCAAGGGGAAGGAGGAACAGGTAGTATGTATGTCTTTGTACGAGGTATAAACAGCGTTTGGCCGTCGCGCGGATTGCATAGACTCAACCTGCCCTCCCAACTTAGACATGCAACTTGGCATAGAGCGAATTCCCACAGTATACTTGCACGCTTTCCACAAACGCGAAGGGAAAAAATGTAGAAGTGATGTTGATTTGGCGTGAAACCCAAATGGAAATATTTTAGGAGCATTTCTTATGAAACCCGGTATATATTTACAGCATTTTGATTTTAACATAATTTCGCTCTTAATTAGCCTATTTGGACTTTATTTTGCTTACCGTTGCATATCTATATTGGTGTTCTGTATTTACATAAACCTCAATAATGGCAACTAGTTGTTTTGTCTCATATAATATTAATTTCTTGATAAGTGTTGATGAATTATTGAAGTTTTGAGTCTAGAATAATAAAAATAAAGTTGTTTACAGAAACGCAACTCATCATGCAGATTACGTTTCACGTGCGAGAGATTAACTTAATTTGGAAATGGTTGCGGCGTTAATTTGAAAAACACTTAGTTTTGAAGTATGCTGCTGTACCTACTAAGCGTAGGTATTGAATCTCTTCTAAACATAGCATAAGAAGGGCAGTGGTTAAAGCGTATTATAGAGATCTCATTTTGCTACGCAATCGAAATTGATTTTGCTGAACGTAAGTTACTGTGTAACAGCCTCGCCGCCTGTCGAGTAAAACCATGTTACGGGATCGGATCTCATAGCCCGCATTTTTTTATTTTATCTCTTTTGTCTTTGTGACAAAAGAGATGTGTCTTTGTACTTACCATCATTGGCTGACCTCCGCTGCGAGAAATGTCTTGAGTCATTTAGAAAAGGTTGAGGTATTCGTCGTTTTTCACCCTGCTAAATATTCTGTTCCAGCGCTTCTAGATCACATGAATTGTTGGCATGCAGTATGTGTTTGAAACCAGAAATCGTACTAATTTAAATATTTGGAACTGGGAAACCACAAACCCGAACGAATGAATTTAGACTCATTTTCCTCGCCTTACACGTCACGCAATGCTAAGAGTTTCTCTAGCTGTGTGTGAAGTCGCACCGACTTGCATAAAATTCCCATATTGTACTGCGGTGTCAAATTAATGAAAAAAGGATTCTGTGCCTCGTATGTACCGGTGAGCATTAAGAGTACCATATAAAATATGGGCCCAAAGATGCGAATCGCACTTATACCACAGCATACGCCTATCTTTTATTATTCGACCAGGATTTACAGTACTACAATTTTGATAAAGAGTTCGCATATCCTGAGAGAATGAAATGAGCTCCATCTATGAAAAGTGTCAGATTAGAGTCAGAAAGCCTTTATGCACGTGAGCGATAAACTAACTACAAAACTTCTTTTCTAGTCCTTGACTTCATTTTATATACATATTTCATTTATATGGATGAAGGTTCAGCAGCTGAGTAGCTTTATACGCACTGGCGGCAGATATACCAACTTGCTGGACTAATCGTGCTAAAGACTCGTGAAGTTTGTAGTCGATAATCTATTTCTTTGAGATTCTCTTCTGTTAAGACGCGATTTTTTTTTTTCGGCTTCTTCATCGAACTTTGCGCATCAATGCGAAAATTGCGCTTCCCAGTAGATGCTTTACTTCTGGAAATTTAGCACGAAAACATCTCCTAAAGATTTGTGCAATTTCTTTTGCACATAACAATCATAAATAAATATTTATTCTGGTCTATGTTTCATTCTCGGCATCCCACACAAATGCCAGTAATCATTTACCATTTTTTATTTCCTCTCATGTATCATCAGTGTCCAGCGCTTGTAAATGCCTGTCATGTAAAAACGGGCGTTAAACACTATTTAAAAAATAACATGCACGAAATGGAAATGAAACAGTTGACATGATTAACACGACTGAACAAGCTCAATGATCTGCTTTAGCGGAACTTTAACTCCAGTCTTAACGTGGATCGCATGTTTCCTGAAGGTCCACTTTTCCCACTATTCTCTGTTTAACGAAAGCTGAGGTGCGATGTCAACAGACGAATTTGCTTGTTCACCATAGCATAAACATAGTATGCTTCTCTTTTGTAAATAGTTTCATAAAACATCTACTCCGTTCAGTATTATTTCTGTTATTAATAAATAAAATGTACAATAAATATCTGTAAAAGAGCTTTTCAAGTAATAATTTTAATTGCATATGAAACTACTGTGCTGATAAAGGCACTGTGGCCATCGAAAACTAATAGAAAAGTGTTTGTTTTAATGTACACGCTAACTTTCTCCACCTCTGCCCATTCTAATCACTGCGTCTTATCTCCGCTCTTCCGCCGCAGCATAAGCGCATAAGGATGCAGTGTTTGCTGACATTGCATATCATATTTTTTAATGGTGTTTAACGCCCGTTTTTACTATTTTTACTATTTTACATCACAGGCGGTGGACACTGATGATACATGAGATGAATGACATATTGGGGAAAAAAAATTTAAGGAAGGAAACGTTCCAGGCCTAAGTTTAGGCTACCTCCCGGCATTTGCCATTTATGAGGACTTAGGAAAAACTGGAAAAAACCTCAATCAGGGAGGACGGTCCTGGCGGGATTCGAACCCCAGACCTCCCACTCACGAGTCCACGCCTTAACGACCTCGGCTACCCGTGGCGATATATCATCTTTCTGTAGACGGATTTTAATGTATGTAAATTCCGATTGTGTAGCGGAATGAGGAGATAGTATAATGTAAATACACATTTTTGCTTTAAGACTGTTGTAAACAATTTTCCTTTTTTAATATCGCAGTTATTCATCATAAATGCATATATAAGCACGTTTTACAAGGGATGTTCAAAAATTCTCGGACTGACTTAGAGATATCGTAAAGAAGACCAAATTACTTGATAGTTGTCAATGTCGTACTTTAGATGACGCGCTGTAAAGTTTTAGACGCTTAAGTGTAGTTACTTGTTTGTGATGATCGTGTAAACAAGCCAGGGTTAACACTTTCTACAAAATGAATAAAACTTAAATACGAGCTGTGATAATGTACTTCATTTTCGAGGGTTTAACCCCAACAGAAATACAAAAGGGATCATATTCCACATTAAAGAATTCTTCCCCTTCGTTTTCGCCGGTTAGGGCGTCCCAAAACTACTACGATCGACGAGATTGTGACAAAAATTTACATTGCTTAATGCTTATTCAATGATCGCCGATTGAAGATACACTAGTTGGCTGACATTGCAAAGATCAAGCTGGGTTGTTACATTTTACCAAGTATGAGAAAGCTTTCCGCTTGACAATTGACCAAAAACTCATTCGAATAAACATTTCGCAAGAGTGTTTAGACTTGTTTAAAAGCAACTTCTGTGAGTTTCTCCGACGTTCATAACAGTAGATGAAACCTGGATTCGTGGATTCATCACTATACGACAGAGACGAAGGAGATGTCCAAACTGTAGGTGGCAACAGGTGAAAGGGCACCAAAGAAAACAAAAACGGTTCCCTCTGCAGGAAAAGTCATGGCTACGGTTTTCTGGGATTCTCATAGTGTAGTGCTCATAGACTACCTCCAGAAGGGCACAACCATCACCGGGGAGAATTCGCTTCATTATTGGACCAACTTCTAGCTAAACGTCCACAAGTTGTGAAAAAGAACGTTATCCCATTTCACGATAATGCTGCTTCACACACATCTGGAATTTTTGCTGCAAAACTGCATGACCTTTGCTTCCAAGTGCTTCCACATTCTCCATATTCACCGGTTTTTGGCTCCCAGCGATTATTTTTTGTTCCCAAATAACGAAATGGCTGGGTGGATGAAGATCCATGAGGTTGAAGCGCAGACAGTCACTCCCCTCCACAGTCAGACAAATCTTATTTTATTGAATTATTAAAAAGTTGGAAAATTGTTGGACTAAATTTATTGATTTACAGGTGACATGTTGAAAAAATTTCTCTTAAATCTTGTGTTTTGTTGTTTAGGCCGGGAAGTTTTAGAACGCCCATTATATCTCCAAAGCCTTCTGGAGATGCAGATTATGCAACAAATCTGCAACTTTCGGCGGCTCATCCAATACCGCTATGGATAACAATGATTAATGCAGTTCGCAATAAATAATATCCATTATATTTAATTGAATAACTATTATTTAAAAAATTATCCTTTTTAAAGATTTGCCAGTAAAATGAAGGAACGGATCAGAATCACAAAAATACTTTGTCATAAAGACAGCTTGAACGCCCTTAATTTAGTAGGTGAAATTAGCATCCCAATTCCTGAACTCCATATAGATTTTATTACTAAGTCATTCAATCATTCGATTTCGCGGACGAAGGTTCTGGGTGTGTCAGAAGCATGTACTGGTATTGGGAAAGTGAAGCTAATCGGATAAGTGTCCGGAAGAGTATCCTAGCATGTATATTTACAGGGAAAGACACGGGTATCCCAGCGTTCGCCCGCGGGGACGCAGACAACATGACAGAGGAGCGGATAGCACACATCCTGAGCGAAGCGAGTCAGATGATGAAGACGCAAGTTGAGGACAGTCACAGCAACGACAGCAAGTCTCCGAACAATCAAGGACAGGTGAGTCAAGATTTATATCCCATGAAACCGCAAATGTTTTTAAGTATTTTCAAATCCACCCATATAGTTGAGCTATTCTTTTCAACTTGGTAATGAACCAGGTCCATTTCACTAGTGGGGGACACACTGAGGGCCCTCATTTGCCAAAAGAGAAGGCTGAAAACTGTTACAGTGGAAAATAATATATATAAAAATCTAAAGTGGAAATCGAGAAATTTAAACATTCTGAGTGTTTTCGAAGCGAATATTTTTTAACGAACTTATGTAAAATACAATAAACACTTATATCCCAAAATTAACACAATACTTCCATTACATTTACAATATGAACATTAACAGTAGATATATAAACTATAGGGTGGTAAAAACATATGCGTTTTATGGATATAAAATACCATGGAATATTTTTATTATTTGTAATAAGGATGTTCACAAGTTCTGGGGTATTTTTTTAATTGAACATATTTGGTAATTGTAGAATAAAAAACAAAGGGTACTACATAATTTAGATATTTGTTATACAACCAAAATTTGGTATTGTCTAAATAAATTTCTCATACTAGAAAGTTTCCTTTCGTTTTCAATTACGGTACTATTCCAGAATACAGCAATGGATGCTCATTTCAGCTTCTGGTTCATTGACTTCTCTACAGATATTTTCAAACTAACTCTTCTCTCCTTATTTATTTTGGGATTTTATCTTTGAACTAGAATAGTAAATATATATATATATATACTTATTGTTCTATATACTTTTTTTAAACGACACAATAAAAATAGAATATTATTTTTAAAGTGCTCTAATCTCCGAGCAAAACTGAGGAACTGAAATCCTTTTGGCGGCTCTGACTTCAACTGGGGAAAATGGGTTAACAATTACAGTTTTAACAGCAGGAATTTAATTGATTCACTTATTTCTAAAAAGATGGCAACATGTACTAATGTTTTTATTTCCAAAATTCCTTAATAGTAGAAATGGGTCGATACCAAACTTTTTCTATATTCGTTACATATACATTTTTAGTCACGATATTCCATATTATCACATGAAACACAAATTTCTCACGTTTATTATTTTGAGAGCATCAATATAACAAATAGATCTGGATTTTCTTATTCGCCGAGTATTTTTTTTATTATAATACATTTAGCACCTTTACAGTTATATTGATGACTTTCTAGAGTTTTTTTTGTTTGTTTATTTTTGAACACTCTTCAACATCTCAGGTCATCAGCGTCTCATTCAAATCAGGGCGTGAAACGACCGACAAATTTTGCTCAGAGGCCTCTTTTTTCAGACTGGAAGTTCTTTACCATGCCATAAATGCACGATAAGGGTCCCACGGCTTTCCAAAGCAAGCCATCCTTTGACTTTTTACGCCCCAAAAATTCATCGGTTCTGGCCGGAATCGAACCCGCGATCTTTGGTTTAGAAGGCAAGCATTCGTACCACTACACCACCAGGACCGACCCCACCCTAGAGTAAATGTTATAATGTATTGAATCGTTTAAATGGCAAATGACGCGGTTATCACTCAAAGGTTCCAATTGAAATTAGTTGCAAACTTTACTCATATTATCCAAAAAAGATACATCGCGAAACACATCGTCTTCTGTCACTTCAAAATAACAACTGAAATGAAAATAACATCTAGGTATTCATGGAAAAACGTTTCATGCTAAAGACTCTGAAGTATGAAATTGTTAACATTAAGTTATTTGTGATTAGTTGGTTTAAGAGATCACGTGATATATTTACCAAAAGTCTCTTTTAATTATTGATCAGACTCAGAACTGAGGTTAATTTGTTGGCGGAGGGTGGTTTTTCCATAGAGGCGAAAAATGACACTTATGTTAGAAATTAATGCAATAGCACTTACGAAAATATCTACTTCAAATTGCAATTCAGCACGGTTTATTGCTCTGTTACATAATTTTAAAAGAAATTTGTAGCAACATGTACTAACCAACTGCGAAAATATATGGAAGAGAGTCCGCTTTTATTATATGGTCAGCAAAGGGCTTAGAAGCGCACCCAATTTCTTGGTACCTGTTACGTGCTATTTAGAAGCTTATGAATGAGACATGAGATATGAGCTGTAATGATATATTTTATTTTCCACCTGCTCTTCTGTTCTTGGTAATCTTTGTGCTATTTTTTTTTTTTTTTTTTTTCCCCTATATTTAAGGGATCTTTCGTATGTACTGTTAAATTTCCGTTAAACTCTGCAAAACATAATTTTTGTCTATGAGATTGCTTATTTTCTTCGATTTTTACTAATAACTTTCATTACAGTTAAAGTATGAATTCTATTATCTGTCAAAAAGTTCAGTTTTATTTCAAAGGCATATTAATTTGGATATTAGCTTTCATCTATGTAACTTTAGTATTCCTTCAAATTCAGTTCATTTCCATGCCTACATAAAATAATTAAATGTCGGTTATTTTAAAATAGTTATTAATACTTTTCTGAGCATTCAAAATAAATGTAATTACAATTAAAATTATGTTTATAAAGAAAAGCAAGAACTTGTGAGCATCTTGGCCTAAAGAAAGTTGCAAAAATAAGCCGATAAAGTAGACTTTAGTGCAGATAATTGAATAAGAAAATATCTTAAAAGTGGCATCTTTAATGTTGGCACAAATTTACCTGAAACCCATAGTGACACAGCAGACAGCTATGAAGACCATCAAGGAATGTGATAACATAAATGCACTTGCATGCAACCTTAGATTTTTTGGCAGATGAAGCTGATATTGACTCACAGCAGTTACATCACCCTTAGTCACTTTTATGATTCTTTCCTGACAAAAGTATTGACACATTGTGGATATGTTATCTAATGAGCATGCTACTGTGCCTTCTAAGAACACTTTTAAGTTAAATAATCTGCACTTCTGATGGTTTGTGAAACAAAATATCTGCTAGAGTGCATTTTTTCTGCTTATTTTTGCAATTTCTTTAAACATTTACACTTTATGTTAATCCTTCATAATATTTAAACATCCTCTCCCAATTAATATGGTTATGCAACAAAATAAAAGTTCAATTGGAAGAAAAAAAACGACAATTATTCACTTTCTTAACACATTCTACAGATCTGTCTGTTGCTAGCATTGCAGGAAGTTGCACAAAAAGCAGGTCCTTTTTCTTTGATACACTCTGTTTTAATTGCATGACCATTTTACAGTGCCCTTCACCGTTGGGTAAGGATGGTTCACAAAATCGACGTCTTAAAAAATATGAAAATGATGACATTCCACAGGAGAAGGTGGTCCGCATCTATCAGGAAGAATTGGCAAAGCTGATGGGGCGCCGCATGGAGGATTCAATGAGAGGACCTCGGGAGCACTTCCCAAGGTGAGAAACAATCAAAATATTAATAGTTTAGATTCTTTATGATTGTATTTCCTATCTGTGGATGCACTATTTATTAATCTGAAAAACATTCATTCCTTTATGCAGAAACACATTAATTTGTTTGTTTGAGCATCAGTCAGACTTCTCTAATTTATTTACAGCTAGTCATTATATTTTTAAAATAAAAACATTCAGAACATGTTTCAGTTTTGATGAGCATTTTGCTCTGATTTTCTTTGTGTCACCAAATATATTCCCTGTTCATGTTCTGTACCGAGAACAGCCCCTAACTTTGCTGATGCAGTCTGCTTTTCCCCCATTTCTTCAGTGCTGCTGGAGGTGGTGGTCCCATGGACAGAACACAAGAAGAGATACGTATGGCACTTGATGCTTATCATCGAGAACTTGCCAAGATTAACTCTGTATCCTCTTGTCCCAGTGTTGGTAGCCCTGCTGGTCTTCCAGGTATGTTTGCTGAAATATGTAAGAAAATGTTAGTTTTAAATTTTAACAAGTTCAGTAGGTTATGTCTTTAAAGAAAGCTTAGAATGTAATATTAAAGTTGTTTGTTATAGTGTAGCACATCTCACCTGTATAGTTTATTAAATAAAAAATTATTGTGTTGTAAATGATGAAAATAGAGCATATCTATTGCAACATATTTTTAATGCTATAAACAGGTACTCTGATAAGAGAAGAAAAAATTTGTTACCTGTGATTTTTGTGAAATGAAGATTTGTTACAAGGCATTTCAGCTGTGCAGCAAGTTGCATGTTTTGGTCATGTGCAATGCTACCAATAATTTATGATATACTAACTGAACAGTTATTGTCATATACTTACATAGAGGAAAACATTTACCACCTTTGACTGAGATCCCTTTTTTTTTTACATGAAAAATATGATTGCAGTACAACCGTGAGAAAAGAAATTACAAAAGTGTAGAAATGAAAATAACATTTCTCAGAAAATGGTCCTATTTATTTTATGATTAAATATTCATTTATCAGCATATTGTCTATAGCTGTCAACCTTAAATGTCTATATGAGAACACAGTAAAAGGAAAACAAACATTAGTATAATTAAATAAGTAAGATGATTCAAATTTTTGCTAATGATAACTGATATTTGGCAGGTCTTCCAGGCTTGCTGGCTCTGCAGCAACAAGCCCTAAGTCAGCAACAACAACAACAGCAGCAGCAGCAGCAACAACATCAACAACAGCAGCAACAGCAGCAACATGCTCAACTTAATGGCATGGCCCAGGACTTGTCCCTACCGAAAGAGCGCAAGGATGGAAAGCTGTCAAATGGTGGTCCAGAGCTTCATATGGAAGGAGTGGATGGGAGCAAAAAAGAAGCAAACTCCATGATGGAATCTGTTGCAGATGTTCTCAGGCATGCAGGCAGCGCCTTCTCTCTTGTCAGACCAAAGACTGAGCCAGGTATGTCATAATTGTCCATAATAAAAATATTGGGTATATTCTTAAACCAGAGTGGGAGTGTAAAGTGGATCATAAAATGCAATTTTAAAACTAATATGTTACAAGCGTGAAGTGCACATACCCAAAACACCACTATGAAATAATTTTAATGGCAATTGCGAGTAGTCAAGTGTTTCAAGTTTTTGTTTCTTAAATGCTTTGTGGAAAATACAGCAATTTTTCTTTATATTTAAGCAGAATTTAAAACAAATAACAAATTTGTAAGAATAGAAATCAATGCAAGCTAGGACATCTGTTAACTATTAATAATAAGGGAATATAATTATAATTATTAATTAAATTGGTTACAGTATTAGAGCATGTTCACATTGGCTATATAGTCTTGAAAACCGTAAATTTTTGATTGATTAAAAAATAACATAATTATTGCCACTTACAACAAGTTCAAATTAATATATTAACTGGTCTGAAACATGTAGCAATGTCAGTTGCTAAACTGGGAGAAAACATCATGCAACTTAAGGGTCACCCCTTAATTGCTCCAGCCACAAAGCTATGTCTCTATTTATGATGCAAATAATGTTAACTTTTGAGCATGGAAGCTAAGCAATTGAATTTGCACATACATTCCTATGTCTATTAATTCAATATAAGTCATTACATTTTATGTTTATTTTGTAAATTTGGTATAAATGATTTAGAAAGTGAATTAAACTATTTTCATCCTGTTTGGCATCTCATAACTGCAGAAGCTCTAGCGGTCATAAAGCAGCCTTCTATGCATTTATAACATGAGAAGAAAAAAATGAAGACAATCAATGTTTGGTTTTCTTAAAAGATGAAAGTGAAACATAGTTATATTATAAAATTCTTTTTAAAAATGCATGCATGGTTGTAATGAAAATATGCAGATTAGTTTCAATTGTTGGATGGAACCATATCTTATCCATTCTGCTCTAAAATTGTCCAGACACACAAAAACAAGACAACAGCATTCTGTAGCGTTCTGACAATTAATTGGTAATCCTTATAAAATTTAAAGAAATACTCTATAAAATGTAATGATGCTATTAGCCAACATATCCCTTAAAAATCATTATTAAGGAGCAGAAGAATAATTTTCTAAGTGGGCACAGAGCGTTTAATATTTTACATTAGTGTTCTTCACAGATTTCAAATTGTGCTTTAATTAAAAGGTTGGATCAACAAAAGACCATTGCATTATGATTTTCAGAGAAAAGAATGGGTTTAACTGTGAGCAATAGTTCTGCACTTTAGTCTTGGCAGAAAAAAAGAAAAACTCTTTGCACTACTTCACGTTAATTCTCTATGTACAAGTAGGAATAATAAAATTTGAACAAGAACTTATAGATAATGGTTTCTAGGTGCACCTGGTGGACCACAGCAGTCAACAACAGGAAGCAGCAGTGCAAGCAGTCCACTGAGTAATTCCATTCTTCCACCTGCAATGACACCAGCAGATGACTTTTCCAGTGGAGCAGCTGCAGCTAGTCCTCTGCAACGCATGGCCTCCATTACCAACTCTCTCATCTCGCAGCCTAGCACTCCTACCCATCACAGTCCATCACAGCGACCCCTGAAAGCCGTCCTACCTCCAATCACACAACAGCAGTTTGATATGTTCAATAATCTCAACACTGAGGATATTGTCAAAAAGGTAAGCCAAAATAATCCTGGTATCCTTTCTTAGTCATAATTATGAGTGAAGAGGGTGAAGAATGAATGTCCCAGCAAAGATTATGTAACTTAGTTTCAAAACTGTTTTTATTTATCTTTCATCATGCCTGTTTTATCTAGACCTGTGATATTTATCTCAGCTGTTATCATTTTCTTCTTCAGCTGTATATGATTAGACCATTTAATTCTACCAATTAAATAAGCACTTTGATGTAAGAGTAAGGATTAAATTCTGATATGTTGGGTATGTACATATGACATAGTTTCCTGAAATAATTTACTTTAAAGTAGGCCGTCTAAAATTATAATCAAATTTTAAGACTTCTGAACTGTTGTGTCACAAAACAATATTCACATCCACTGCTAATTTGGGAAATATTTTTCAATTGTCAAAAGATATCTAGAACCCCTTTAACTTATAATGGTCAGTCCTAATTGTCCAATGGTAACCATACTAACCTTGTAAACCCAAGATTTTGGGTTCAATCCTGGCCAGAATTCAATGGATTTTTTGGGCCTAAAAAATCAAAAAACTCTTATTGAAACATACCTAAACAACTTGTCATCTATGTGCTATAAGAAATGCATGTTCCAAAAATGAATTCCTGTTTTTAACTGAAAGTACACTAAAATTAGTTGACAAACTCTGGAACACATAGATAACATAACATGGTACTGTAGAGAAAGAATTGGATAACCCTGAAGGATGACAGTCTTGTGTTCACATGTGCATAACAGGTTTATCTGTTGTTAATTCTAGACTGTTATTGGCTGAAGCTAAAATATTATTGGTTCATAAACAATTGATCCCAAAGGCTCTAAGGAAAACTGGCGACTACAGGCTGCCATTCAACATCACTCCATGTAGAGTATGTATGTCTATTGTTAAATCCTAGATTACCTTTGGTCAAGCTAAAATATTATTGGTGCAGCAAGATAGAGAATTTCTATCACTTAATTATTAATGACTCTGAAAAAAATGTGGCGACGCAATTGTTACCTACTCAAAGTAAGCTGGTTGAGTACACAAACTCGGCAATTATAAGAGGATAACACAGCTTTGTTTATGGGTTCTACCTGTTATGAATATGCATGATATTAATTTAGGTTCCATTGCCTTGTGTTTCTTTAAAGACTTATAAATTATCCCCCCCTCCTGTATTTATAACACTTTGTGATAAATTATTTACTCTCTTTGTAGAAGCAAGAAGAGTAAAGAAAAACATAACTAACGAAGATTTGAAACTCTGGGCCTTGAAACTTTAAAAAACTACTTATTTGGATGAATAGATTTTACCGCAGCCTGTTCTGGGGTCTCTTGTTTCAAAAAAATTCATAAAATAAAAAAACAGGAAGATAACAAAATTTGTTTCAGGGCATTCATAAAGGAAAAAGAAGAAAACAATAAAATTGCAGAAAGCCCCCCTTCCTGTATAACACTGATCAGCAAGCTCTAAATGAGAGCAAAAAGGACTTTATCTTTTGTTGAGGAGAAACATGTTCAAACTATTGCACAATCTATATGTGCGCTAACCCATTCATACACTATTATGCCCACTATTAGCATGGGTGGATCTATTTTTCCTAAATTATTTGTTGTACTGCAGGAGAATACAGACAGTTTCAGGCCTAAAGTTTCAAGGCAGATGTTTAAGATGGAAACTTTAACTGTGAAAGCAACGAAATTGGGAAAAATGGAAGAAAAAAAGAGTTGAGATCCTTGTTTAATGAAGTGTAGGCATTTATCCCTGCTCTGAAAACAATCATGCTCCACTTTTGACAACCTGGATGAGTTATATGACACTATATGTCTTCAAGATATTCCTCCCGAAAAACCATTGAAATTCTGCAGATTCCTCCTGGAACTACAGGAAAACTTCAACCTTTGAAGTGGAAATCTCTTCAACATCATCTAACTGAAATTTTTACAGTCAATGAGAATGTTCATTTCTAAGTTTTTCAGCAGGACAGTATTTTGAAATTGCAGTCATTTATTCTTACCAAATGTATTCCTCTAGGTTCTGGGATGTAATTAAACATTCATGGTTTGCAACCAAACATACAACAGTATGATTCCTCAAGTTCATTGTATCTGTTAAATTCTGTCTACAAACAAGCATGAGAATATGTGAAGAAGAATGTGAAAATGCAATTATTTGTTGTGCAAGGTGCCGAAAGGACTTGTGTTTTAATCATTGCATCAACACCAGTCACTTTTGTTTTGCTTTTGTTCCTGCAAGACACTTACAGGAATGGTCGATTGTCTCCTTGCATCCAGAGTACTGGGCTGCAGTTAAGGGATGTCCAATTTCTACTCCAACCAAACATTTTCCAGTTTCAATCTTGGGTGCTTGCAGTTGAAAACAGCAGCTCATTTTTAGAACATGGACTTATTATAGCATATAGATTACACAGGAAAATTGTTGAGGTATGTTTTGAATGAGTGTATAAAATGTTCCTTGCAAGTATGGCTTCCTTTGGAAGAAAAGCAAAGCCATGGGTTCTGTGTCGTATGTTTACAGCATGTGAAAAAACCCCAAGCCTGAGAGAAGAATCCTCTGAGCAAAATTGATCCGTTGTTTCACACTCTGAATTAAATGGGATGCCAATGACCTGATATATTAAAGAGCATTCGTGAATAAACCAAATAAATAAGTCAACAGCAATTTACAAAATACCTTGAGAATGCTGATAAGGTTTAAAAATGCTTATCAGGACAAATGATATCTCATTTTAAGTCAGCCAGAGCATTGTGCAGTTGCAGAGCATGCCCTTACAGAGCGTCAAGACATACATTTTAACAAAATAGAAGCACTCGCCAAATCTCAAGAATATTTCAAATTGGTCAGAATAGAAACTCTGCATATGTAATAACACCCCAACAACATAAACAAAGATTATTATTATTATTATTATTATTATTATTATTATTATTATTATTATTATTATTATTATTATTATTATTATTGCGATAATAAACTATATGCTTCTTGAGTTTCAGTCATTGTCAGCAAATACACTAATAAAAAATGCGTTACTATACTAAACAATTTAATGCAAGAGGCAGATTTATTTCATATAACAATATGGCATTTTCATATATACTATAAACAATTATATTCTACTATGTTTTATATACATATTTACATTTATCTCTCAAGAAGTTTTAGTTTTTCAATTCTTTTTGAAACTTATTCCTTCTTTGACTTAATTGTTTGTGGCAGTTTATTACACAAAATACTCTTGGATCTCTTTCAGTAGCTTTTTTGTTTACATTAAGACAACAATAATTGTTCAAGTCTGGGTGCTATAGTTGTGGCAGGCATTGTTTAGGATCTTGTCTTGTTCATTGTTAATAAATAACAAATAGAAGTACCACATACACCTATAATGATATTACAGTAAACATTTTAGGTTTCTTAAAATACTTCTATATGACACTCTCCTGTCTGCTTTATGTATACATCTCAAACAACTTGAGATTGGATTATGCTGAAGCAATAGTTCGAAATTGATACTCAAGAATAAACAATACTTGCTCATACATAAAAATCTAACTATGAATTTATTATTTCACCTGCAGTCATCACAATAATAATGCTAAATCATCATTCAGCATTCTATTGTAGGTGAAAGTTTTGGTTTTGAAGCAGACTTACGAGAGTAGGTTCATAATTTTCCAGCCTACCCATTTTCTAGGTATGATAAAGACAAAAACTATATTTCACTTTTCAACATAGTTGTCTTTTATTGCAATACACTTCTCACATTTTTGAATTAACATTTCAATCCCACACCCCCAAAAAATAGAAGTCTTATCTGCAAAATGGGCATAAACAGCATCCATCACTTCATCGCACTAAAATTTCCTTCCTCGAAGGTCCTTCTTGAGTTTTGAGAAGAGAAGATAGTCACTGGGAGCTAGATCTGGGCTATAGGCTGGATGGTCAATCTCCCTAAAGCCACATTTCTTCACAGCTTCCTTTGCAACAAGAGCTGCGTCCACAGGTTCGTTGTCATGAAGAAGGTGCACTATACCACTCAGATTTCCTCGCCTTTTCTCTTTGATGGAAGCACATAGTCTTGTCAGTAGGCCAGCATAGTACTTCCCATTTACTGTGGTGTTCCTTTCCTTGAAGTTAATGAAGAGTATTCCTTCACAGTCCCAAAAGATTGTGGTCATGATCTTCTTGGTTGACTGAGTGACCTTGGCCTGTAGAGGTGGAGCTTTGCCAGGTTTAGGCCACTCCATTCCCTTTTGGACAAGGGATCATAGTTTCATCTCTTGCAACTATGGTTTGCAGAACTTCTCTCTCGTTGCCACAGCACAGCTCCAAAAATGCCTGACAACAGATGTCTAATTGCTGCTTTTGGAATAAGGAAAGATGTCTAGGCACACATCTTGCATTAAACTTATTCATGTTTGAATGTTCATGAATAATTCGTATGACTGTTGTTTTAGAAAGACCCAACCATTCTGCTGCTATTTCTGTAACTTTGAGCTGCCGGTTTTCCATAGTTTTTCCTTCCATAAAAGCGATGTTTTCAGGCATGAGCTCCTACAAGGGCCAACTATCACTCTTCGTCTTCAATGCTTTTTCGACCCATTCAAAAAAGTTTGGCCCATTCTTTTACAGTAGAATATAAGGGGGATACTTCCCCACATACACCATTCATTTGCTGTTTAATTTCATTTGGAGTAAGTCCTTCTTTTGTGAACAACTGAACACATTAGAGCAGAAGTTAAAGCTGCAATTATTTACTTAACAGATAAGATATGACACCAGATAAGCATTTTGTGAAGGCGATAATCCTTATCTGCGAGGCCAGAAATGTATGGTCCTACCCTTGTAGGATAATGGCACAACAGCCTGGAAGTTTGAAATTTTGAAATTATGAACATCAGCTGTAAAATCCTTAGAAATATTATAGTTCAAAATGATTTATATAAATCTATTGTTGGTTACAATGTTCATCATTGGCTGCTAATGGAAATTTAGCATAAATTACAGTTTATAACCATAAAAATTCCTTATTTACATAATCAGCCATTATATATCATCTCATTATGATGCAGTTTATTCATTTTTTTGTTCATTCATTCATTCATTCATGCATTTATTTATTTGTTCCCTTTTGAATCCATACAGATTAGATTTAAGTATCGTAAGTACCTAGCTAGAGTAAATTATATCAGTTTTTGCATTATATTATTTATAAAAATAAGACTAGCAATTATAAAGTGTATATTTGTCATAATTATACACATATATTTAATTTATTTAGGTGAAAGAATCACTGAGCCAGTATTCAATAAGTCAGAGGCTGTTTGGAGAATCAGTGCTAGGTCTTTCACAAGGCAGTGTGTCTGACCTGCTAGCAAGGCCTAAGCCATGGCACATGCTAACACAGAAAGGCAGAGAACCATTTATTCGCATGAAGATGTTCCTGGAAGATGATAATGCTGTGCATAAACTGGTTGCCAGCCAATACAAGATAGCTCCTGAGAAGCTTATGCGAACAGGGAATTATGCAGGTAAGATTTAGCATCTTATTGGACAACTGTATGATATATTTCACTCGTATGGACTAAATGTGTGGAAGTCAAGTGAAATTATAGTGAAATATAATAAGAAGAATTTCATTATCATATTTCATTTTCATACTCGGGTAGATGCTAATTGAATGCACCTTTTAATGTTGTAAATTGGATTTATTCCTATAAGATCAAAATTTCTTTTTTTTTTTTCTCCCCAAAACCTATGATTTGAATCAAGTACACAGTGCATTGTGAGATATTGTGAGTAAAAACTGAAAATTGCATTTTAAATGAGCAAATCGTTAATAAAAATTCTGCAAAACTTCGTTCAATCTAAAAATATATCATTCAGTTTAGTATGTTAAATTTGACTGTTAGAACTTAAATCAGAATTTGAATAGAAATAATTGTTTCTTCTTCTTTCAGCATGTTCATCACTCAGCAAACCTCCACCTCCATCAAAATTGAGTGTCTCAGATTCTGCCTCAGGAAAGGGAATGTCTGGGGACAGCCAAGGACCTCTGTTGCCTCCTTCCCTGCAGCTAATGCCTCATCCTCAGCAGCCCACCTCAGTGCCCCAGCCACCACCTCCACCCCTTCTAGTAACTCCACCAGGTCACCATTCCATTGGTTCACTGTCAGGAGCAGATCTGAAGAAACCACAGCAAAATCAGCAGTCACCGCATCCTAACCTCCATCCTTCACAACATCACCATCAACAGCAGTCTTCAGCATTGCGAGCCCTGCAACAGCATATGACACCCAGTGTATATGAGATGGCAGCACTTACTCAAGATCTGGACACCCAAGTCATCACTACAAAGATCAAAGAGGCTCTGCTAGCCAACAATATTGGACAGAAGGTATTGTATATTTATTTTAAGTACAGGCCTTTTTAAATCCAGTAATACTTGTGTTATTAAGTTTTTATAACAAATGATCATGCTCATAGCTTAAGCAAAAATATTTTACCAATACAAATAAGAGTCACAATAAAATATCATTGTATGCTCTCCTCTGAACTCAAGAATAGTGGGTTCAAATCTGACCGAGGTCGATAAGATTTTTTAGGACATAAAAATCTAAAGTACAAATTATCTGTGAGGGACTTTTAATTCCATGGGTCTCATGTCATACATTTATGGTATGTTAAAGACCATACCTAAAATAAGAGGTCCCTGGACAAAATTATCAGGCATTTCATGTGCAAATAATATCTTAATTAAAATTTTTTAGAAATTGTAAAAACTTTAAAAAATATTCATATGGAACTAACACAGTGAAGCTGACATGATTTAAATCTGTTGTCTAACACTCTTCATGCTTCACTAACCTTAAAATATATCCAGAACCGGTTTCAAAATATGTTATATAGTTATGTTATCTTTGAAACCGGTTCTGGATGTTTTTAAGGTAGTGAAGCATGAAGAGTGTTAGACGACAGATTTAATTAGTATCTTAGTTCCCTGTCAGAAGGTGCTAGAGGCAATGGGCTTAGCTCTGTCACTCTTGCCTCTGTAAGAAAATATGCCCAGCTGAATGGAATGACAAGTATTAACTAAAATGTCATTATATCAAATACTAAATTAATGAAACTTCCAGTTTATCAAAATTATTTTTGGTCCCTGCCAAATTATCTGTTTTACATGTTTAAAACTTTCATTAAAAAAAGTATAATGAGGTTTTTGATCAAAACATACACTTAAATCTTATTTCTGTAAGAGAATTCACTAGCCAGTTGGGGGCACTTTACATTGTTATAATATAATATGGTGGACATTGAATATCCATTAGTACTTTCAATGTTATCCAGATCTCTAGTCTCGTACATATTAACACAATCAAAATGTATGAATACTAATAATCAACAGAGTACAGCCTTTAAAATCAACCAATCATTGGGCATATATGTCAGATATGATTTGCAATTTGCCTCAGATAGAGATGCAGCCATAAATATATTTGAAGCAATACATATGTTAAATTCTGCATGGAAAATGCCATAGGCAGAAGCTGTAATGAATTGCTTTGCAAAAACTGATGTAGTTAATTTGGAAAGTGATGTCCAATAAATTAAAGTTCCAAGCATTGCCAAAAGCAGAAAATAATTGGATCTGGACGATAAATATAATGTGCCTGAAAGTGTGACCATGAAAGATTTTGTTCATATAAGTGCCAATGTGACTGTGGAAAACAAGCAATAGAGAAAGACAAATAGTGCTGAACTTTGACAAGGGAATTCACCTGAAGAAATAGATGAATAAATTAATATTGTACTTACAAAGCTGTTGACAATGGAGTGGCAATATAACCTCAACTTAGGTATTCATTTTTTACACTAAACTCCATTCACTTACACATAAGTAAGACGCATTTCGGGAGAATCTCTCCCATCTTCAGTTGCTCACTGAACTCAGTTTTGTCCAGCCATAGTTTCGAGTAATGGCAGTTCAGTGAGCAACTGAAGATGGGAGAGATTCTCTCAAAATGCATCTTACTTTTGTGTAAGTGAATGGAGTTTAGCATAAAAAATGAACACCTAAGTTAAGATTAGATGAATAAATGTTCTGTGAAGGTTACAAGTGCAAGAGTTTAAACTTATTGTATGGTACACAGTGTGCAGCAGTTTTTACTTTTGCATAATTATGTGCCAGATGCCACAATAAACTGTTGTGAAAAAACAATATAATACAGAATGATCCAATATTTGTATTAGTTTACACAAAAAGAAACATATTTCTTTCATAAAAAAGTTTTTCTCCCCATTTCTTTTCTTCACTTGTACACTCCACAATCACAGTTAATTGATCTTGCAAAATGGGTTCGCAATTAAACATAATGGTTGCTAATCTAACAACCAAATTGCCGGTACTAACCTGTGCCTGGTGAATACTAATTGTGAACTTAAAAATTTAATATTTTCTGAATTGTCAAATGTAATGAATGTTGAGTTATTTTTTTTTTTTTAATGGGATATTTGTGAACTTATAATCAAAATGTGCAGAAGCTAAAGGGTTAAATTCAGTGAGTAGGTGTGCTCATTAAAATATTTAAATGGTTGAAATTAAATAAGCAAATTGCAAAAAAAAAAAAAAAGTTTAATGATCATAGATAAATTAGGAGTCTTGGAGAATATTTGTATAGGGTTAAGAAAAAATGGTTATGATCAGTGAAGAGACAGGGGATCTATGTGTTCAATTGTGTTTGCCTTGTGTAACTTGTCAGTACTATTGATATATGTGTAGTAGATTAAAAATTTAAGTGTGTATGGATGTAAGCTAGTTAGTTAAGGGCAGGGGCTTTATAAATGAGAATGGATTTATTGTTAATTTGGGTAATTATTGAATTGTATAAAATGTTTTAGTTTATGTTATTATGTTTCTTTGTATATTTTGGTTATTTTAGAAGGTGTGGTTGTGGGAAAGAGCTAACTGATTTTCAAACCATGATTGATGTATGTAGAAAGTAGAAAAAATTCATACATATAGGAGGAATATGGGGATGGAATGTAAAAGGGGCTGTGCCAAAGTCCTCTGGATATACCTGTAGAAATCTACTGGTGAACCGAAGACTGTGGTTAGCAAACATTGTGAAATATAATTGAATGGGGCAAAATTTTATGTTAATTTGAATATTTTGTATCTGAGAGATCTAAAATATTGACCTAGAATACAAAGAATCTGTGGTAAAACCAGAGCATATTAAAATATTGGTACAGTTTAGAAATTTATTGCATTTCAAAATAGTGCTATTTTACTATAATAATGTCAGTGAACTCCAGAAATTTGTTAAAAGAACATTTTACTTCACCATTCAAGTTGAATTCTATTAAAAATGATGTTCAGGATTACCTGTTTTTATTTGTAGAGCTTGCTGTCAGAAAGAGTTTATTTTTATCTTAATTTCATTAAAAATAAAATTAGTAGAAGAGAAAGGTTTTATAAGTTTCCAGTCAGTTCAAGTTACACCACAATCGTTGGAAAACATTTTGCGCAGGAAATAACCTTATCCTTGCATATAATTATTCAAAATGCACCACACTCATGTCTCTGTCTTGGAAAGAGGAAAGTTTTATAACTTTCTGATTAGTTTAAGTTGCAGCGCAATAATTGGAAAAGCTTTTGCACAGGAAATAACCTTATCCTTAAATTTAAAATTAATTTCATGTCGAAACTAATCCAATGAAGCAATTAATATATTCTTAATTAGCTAGTGAGTCAATTTAATACTCTTATGCTCCATTTACCATTGAATTATACTTTCGTGTAATAGCAGTTCAGGGAGCACCTGAAGATGGAGAGATTCTCCCAAAACATATCTTACTTTTATATAAGTAAGTGGAGTTTAGTGTTAAAAAAATTAATACCTAAGTTTACGATATATTACCATTCCATTGTCAATAGCTTCGTAAGTATAATATTTATATACAGAACTTGTTTCACAGGCTGTAGCTCACATCACTTACAGCTGATGATGTGAGCTAAAGCCTGTGAAATGCTAATTAATTGATTTATATTCACGATTGTTTGAACTTTATATTAACCTATTATCATTATTGGTTAAAAATGTGCTGCAAAACAGACATCTCATATGTAATGTAAAGCTTTTAATTCCATAGAAAATCACTGTTGGAAACAAAAAATCTGTTTTTAAAATGCTAATTTGTTGGGGCTTTAGAGTCAAAGCGTAGGATTCTATAGTGTGCAAGTGCTGAATGCAGATTGTGTGTTCAAGAAGCCAATTTTAATAATAACTTGTGAAGTCACAGAAATTTTTTTCTGGCAGTGCCAATGACATATATTATTGTTTTGACCTTGCCTTTGCAAAGCTTAATGGTGAAGTAGAAGATAAATTGTGGCAGCATGCCATGCACCTGGTCATATTGACAAAAAAGCTTAATGGTCATTTATTTTAAGCCAGATTAGACAGATATAAATTTGAACAGTCACTTTAATATAAAGGTAGCATAACAGCAAGGAAGTAAATCAATCTGAGGTAGCTTTCATCATACACATTATTTACTGAAAAGATACTTGTGGGCTTTATTAGTGAATGTACAAAGGTTAATAGTCATAAAATCATTTTTGACTTAAAATTATTTAAGATGATATTCTTGAAGTTAATATTAATATTTTATACAAATAAAATTAATATTAAAATATTTGTAGTTTTACATTTTATTGAATGTCAGATGTTCAATCAAATTTTTACATGTGGTATAAATCTTTTTATTATAGATAATAAAATTAAGACAAAACTTTATTTTAGTTAGTTCAAAGGAAATTATGGATGTGCAAGACATATGTTGCAATATGTTTTTATTTTCTTATATATCAAACAATGTGATATGCAATAGACTTCATTTGCCATTTTATAAATATTCATTTGCTTGTGATATATGTCACAAGAACACAATGCACCCAGGTTCGATTCCCAATAGAGACAAATTGTAGTATTACAGGACTTAAGTTTAAAAAATATAAGATCAGTAGTTTTTCTTCACCAATCACTTTTTTCTTTGTTTTATTTATTTCTAGTATCCTCTAGGAATTATATCCTATGTAGTATTAGGGCTTTAGTGATATTTCAGGTAACTTGACCATAGTGGCATATCCAGTGAACAATATGAGCTCATAATCAAGTATCATATTATTAAAAGCGTTCATTTATTTATGTGAATGGTAATGTTCCATTTTTTATTTTACCATCATTGCTAATATTTTGCCAAATTACTGACCTATGACCATAATTATTTATTGATAAAACATTTATCCATAACTAGTGTTTTTCACTAATTTATCATATTTGACATCCTTTTTAATAAGAAAATTATTAGCTTTTGTCAAGTTGGAGCCCAGCATATTTGCATTTTTATTAATGGGAAAAAAACGGCAACACAAAATTTTTGTCCCATTTCTAATCATATCTTTACTTATGCATCATTACTATAATTTTGTTTAAATTTCATTTAATTTTTTTTCAGCTATGTGCCTTTGCTAATCAGGCAAAGCTAAAGGATGATACATTTTAAAAGATAGAAAAGAAGAATGGTAGTTTGTTTTATTCATTGTCAAAACCAAGTAATACACAGTTTTATCATGCATCTAGTGTGGTAATCTTTTCACAGGTTAGGCATGTATATATAATAGGTGAAATTTTCTTTCCTATCCATGCATCAATCAGTAGCCATGGTGAACAGGAATCAGAAAGTCTGCAGCTGTGATTGTAACATAAGTTATTACTAACACTAATACATAAAGGCACATTTTTCAATGTTATCAAGCAAGAAGATTCAGGAACTGCCTCCCTTCACTTTCCATACATTTCTGGTATCGACATATGAAATTAACCATATTCCTCTGCAGTTCCTCTGAGAAATGAATAAATGTCTTCACGAATGTTTTTTTCAGTTCATTTAATGTGTGTGTGTGTGGATTTGTCTGGTACACCTTTTCTTTTAATATCTCCCAGAGATAAAAATCAGAGGGTTTTAAATTGGTGGACTGAGCAGGTCATTGTTAGTGGACGCTATCCATTGAATATTTTTTTAATTACATGCAAGGGACATGGGGTTATGTGTGCCCTTGCACAGTTCTGTGGGAAAGACATGTTAATTCACAGTTCCTCATAGTTAATTCACAGAAAAAGGACCACAAAATATTCTCCACACACTTATCAATGTTAATTGTATCTTTAAAGGGGAGGCTACTGCTTTCTTGCCATTATTGGTGCACCACATTCTATCCTTTTTTGCTCATGCAGTTTCCTTGTAAAATAGGTTAGGTTTTTCTGCACTCCAGTATTTGTCGTTTGTGAATTAACCTATCCATTTAGGTGAAATCAAGATTTGTCCATAAAGAAAATTAGATTAGGGTAAATTTCTCTGTCATGCACACTATGAAAACCCATTCAAAAAAACTATTCCTGATGCAGGGTCACCCAGTTTAAGTTAATGATTACAGTAGTTTTGTATGGTTTTAACTGCAGCCATTCAAACAGAGGAATAGAAAATTTCTGTTTACTGAGAAAGATGTCTGAGTGATATTATAGAGGAATGTTGCACAGCATGTCCAATGTTATCTAATGTTTCTTCTATGAGTACTGTAAGTGATTGTGTACACTTTTTTTTTTATCAGGAATACTTCCCTTTTAAAATTCATTTATCAATCTGTGAATCAAACTTGGACTTGGAAGTTGTATATCAGGGAATATCTTGTAATATCTTCATAAGCCAATTCTGTATGCATGTACGAATCATAAATAAATAAACTTTGGGGAATAAAATAGCTGAATTGAGCCATATTAACATAATTAATACACTGTATTATGATGGCTAATACATAATACATTGTCATATACACACAAGGACAAATCCTGGAGTTCAGCTCATACTGAACTCCCTTCCCACTCCCTGGCCAGCTTTAAAGCTTGGGAATGAAGAATGAAACGAGAACTGCAGAGCTCTACCAACTGCAATGTGGAGCGGTCCTGCAAAGGAAAAATTGCCCAGTACATCTCATGCAACTATATTGATTCTATGTTTTAAAGGGATCAAAATTTCCAAATACCATTTTGTTGGCTAAATGTTAAAAGCCCCACCAAAAAATTGCATTGTTTTTCATGGGCTGTAATATGATAATGGATCAGAATTCATATATTCTAATTGTAATAATAGTTACACAAATAGAAATGGTACAAAATATCCTTTGTTATTTTTGCATAACTCAAACCGTTTAAAATGTAAATCCACCTGAAAAATTTTATGTGAATCATTTGGGTTTGCAAAATTTAACATCATTGAGCTTAACGTTGTGGCCATAGCATTGATGTTAACAAAATTTTAAAAAGTGCACATTATTCAGTATTTGCAATTTGTTCGTTCTAAGTTTATAAGTAACCCATGCAAAACATTAGGCAGCAGTGTCACATGTTTCAAGATAAAATGTTTGTCTTTAAGAGTCAAAAACTCATATGAGATAGAGAGAATGTCATATTGACTTTCTGTTCCCCTTATTAAGCTTTATTACAAACTTTATTTTCTACATTTAGTTCCCCTCCATTGCATATAAGGCTTTTACAGTAAATATAAAATTTGGACTCTTAAAACCAAATTACTGTAAACTTTTTAAATCTCAAAAGCTTTTAATGCTTTGATTAGTGACTTTCAGCATTGGAAGAAGGCAGATAAGTCTGGATGTATCTAGCAGAGTTTTATGAATGGGATTGCTGTGTGATTCATTGAAATAAAATCTAATTATACATTTATATATTTTTATATTTATTTTTTTTAATGCCTCACTATAATATTTCCCTCTCCTTGTGTGCACTACAGGACTTAACTTTTATCATTTTTTTGGTTTTTCACCCTTTTGGTTTAGCACATAGTGTAGATAAGAAACTGCTGATAAGAAAATAATATTGAAAAGAAAATTGGCTTAACAGTAATGTGAGATTAGATCCTTAGAAGTGTGCCAAAATAAAATAATAGTTATAATTATCATGCATTATATCATTAGTGTACATAATCTTATATAGGAAATATCTAAGAAATGCTTTTGTTGCAGATATTTGGGGAAGCAGTTCTGGGTTTATCACAAGGTTCAGTAAGTGAGCTTCTCTCTAAACCAAAACCATGGCATATGCTGAGCATCAAAGGGAGGGAGCCTTTCATACGCATGCAGCTTTGGCTCAGTGATGCACATAATGTGGACAGACTACAAGCACTCAAGAATGAGCGTCGAGAAGCCAACAAGAGGAGGCGCAGTAGCGGTCCGGGAGGTGGAGGAGGACATGGTGGTGGTGGAGGTGCAGACAACTCTAGTGATACATCATCAAATGACACATCTGAGTTTTATCACAGCCCCAGTCCTGGTCCAGGACCACCATCTGCCAAGAAGCAGCGTGTGTTGTTCTCAGAGGAGCAGAAGGAGGCACTGCGGTTGGCCTTTGCTCTTGACTCTTACCCAAATGTAGCAACCATAGAGTTCCTGAGTGCAGAACTGTCTTTGTCATCACGGACCATTACCAACTGGTTCCATAATCATAGGATGCGTCTGAAACAGCAGGTGCCCCATGGTTTGGCTAGTGGAGGAGACGGTGTTGGCATACTACCTCCTCCAAGAAGCGATCCCACTGGGGGTGCCGGTGGTGGCAGCCAGCAATCTTTTGACCCGGTCCAGTTTAGACTACTACTAAATCAGAGGCTGATGGAACTACAAAAGGACCGCATTGGCCTCGGTTCCGTCCCACTGCCATACCCGCCGTATTTTGCAGCAAATGCCAACCTAGCTGCACTCATTGGTCGTGGATTGCTACCCACGCCCACAGACTGTGATCCCAAAGAACAATTCAGTGGTCTAGACCTCAGCATGGGTGGACTAAAACGTGAGCCTGCAGACTTTGAAGATGAAGAGGATGCTGAAAGCAACATAGGTAGTGAGGACTCAAACTTATCTGCAACAAGTTTAAGAGAAGCTGCGACCAATGCTAGCATAAAAAAGGAACCATCCTCATCTTCCTCAACAACACCAGCTCCAGCGGCAACTGCAGGGCGATCGAGACGCAAACCAGCTGCTCCTCAGTGGGTAAATCCAGAATGGCAAGAGGCAGAGACTGGCAAGGATAAGCCTGGCACTGCAGGTGGTAGCAGCACTGGCAAAGAGGTGATCATTAATGGCGTCTGTGTAATGCAAACAGCTGCTGCAGATGATTATGGAATGAAACTTGGCACCAATGATGAAGAAACTGTTCGAGTTGAGCCAACGCCTGTGCTGGATCCTTATGATGATCGTTGCAGTGATGCCTCATCAGAAGTTGTTCCACCAGAGGAACAGAGAACACCACAAGCAACACCCATAGAGGCAGATGAAGAGCAAGTAAGCGCCAAATCTGAGCCAACATCTCCTCAGCAACAAGAAGTGGATGTCCCCATGGAGGAAGAAGAGCCAGAGAGTGAGGTAACAGAAGTGGAGGGCTCTGTTGAGGTGAGGCACAACTTCATCAAACAGGAGGATGAGGAAGATGTTCTACCTGGGGTATCTGAAGAAGAAATGAAAGAGACAGGAGAATGGGACAGATCAGGAGGAAAGAGGGAGGCTGTGATGGATAAAATGATCAAGACAGAAGATCGGGAAGAGAGGTGGGAGTATTAACTACTGTGCCACCAAGGACAAGTTACTTTGTTTTGAAGACTGAATATGCTGGTGATGTATGTTTCTAACCGAACTAAAGGAAGTGAAACTCACAGGATTAGTGAAAATAACAGCAACATTTCTTTTCCATCATACTTAAATGCTTAGAACAAAAAGCAAGCTCAGGAACAAGGGGGATAAATAGAGAGTGACATTATTACTCTAGAGGGACCATATCTATCGCTGAGAGGCTGTCCTGAACTTGTGCAACAGCTTTTATTATTCACACTTTCTGTTTTGTGTACTTCTCCCATTTTTGTTTATTGATTTCTGAAAATGGAATCATAGTGGGAAAAATTACAGTGCAGTGAGCACATTCAAATGATGCAGAACCTTAAATAAGGGTGAAAATAATTGTTTGAACTTTTTTTGTTTGCTAAGTTGTAAATTTTATTCATCAGTGAGGCAGAGGAACAACGAAAACCACTGAAGTAGAATTTGAATAGGAAGGGAGGCAGTGTTTGAACGACCATTAAGTCAAAGCAGAAGTCTCCCTGAACAAGTGCAATCATCGAAGTTGATTCATGATAGTTGTGTTAATTATTGTGATTTTTAATGTTTTTGTTTGTTATAAGGAGAAAGGACCAGCTTAGTAAGAGTGATGTTATTTCATCTGTTTAAGATTCTTTGGATTTTTGATTCCCCATTACAGAAGAGTACAAATTGTAACTCTTAAAAAATGTAACATTGTAGTTGGAAAGAAAGACTGTTACCGTATTATATTATTACTAGCCAAAAATTATGATAAAGGCTATTTGCCAAGCAAATTTTTAATTGTGATAAAGAGCTTACACTATGAAAACATATTTTCATTTGCAGCAGCTCATTGTGTGTGATTTGGATCTGCAGGGAACAGATCATATACCCAGAAATTTTTTTGAGGAATGAGCCCTTAAAATCACACTGTTTTTGAACACAGTAATCACGATAATCATTTCACAGGCTTCTAATTTAAATGTTGAATATAGAATTGGTTACTTTATTTTCTCAGAAAGCAAATTAACTGAAACTTGAAATGAAAAATTATGTATATATATGAAAAAGCAACCAAAAGCAACCAGTCATCTTTGCCTAGCAAGCTAAAGGATAATTTATAGTAATGGCAAATAATATAGTGGAAAGTTACTTCATAAGAAACATTGTTGTGAAATATTATGTAAGTATTAAATATATCTGATTGCGATCAAGTTTGCCAAAATTCAGTGAAATTTTACATGGCTCATTGAGTTTGTTTAGGTGTTTACATACTTGCATATATCTAACACAGTTTTCCTTGATTGCAATATTTCTATGAATAGTTGCATGTTCATTGTTGGTATTAAATTAGGAAAGAGTATTTCCATTTTTCATTATTGTTTATATTTGAATAATATATCATGCTAAAAGACATTCATCTATTTTGAAACCAAATTGCTCTCTCTCTCTCTCTTCTGAATAAAAATGCCTCAATTCCAATGAAATTTCCCCTGCTCTTGAAGGAAAAAGCAACTTTTCTAATTCTTGCTAGTCTTCTAAAAGAAAATGTCTAGTCGAAGACCTGACCAGTTAATTATTCAAGTTAGGATATTGCTTACATTTCTTTAATATGGTTGCTTTTATTTTATTTTTTGTTAGGGATCCGCCATTTCTTCTTACAATTAAGAACCAAAATAAAATGCTTATATAATGTTAATCACCTTCAAAGAGTTCTTAATTGTAAGTAAGAAAACCAATGTGCAGTGTCTAGAGCGGAGTTTTACGTGCAGTATTTGCGATCTCATATTACCAAATCACGCCTCAAATTTTATTTTATTTTCTTTCTTAAACAATCATCCAGATATATTTGTAAAGAATATTTATGTTTTTGTTTTTTTAAGGTCTGTATACTATATTAGGCAGTTGTGTTTTTGAATACTTGGCCTATAAAGTGGAATTCCAGTTTATAGTATCAAGTGTGTATGTTTTTATACTTTGTATTTATTATTTTTACTCGCCTTGTCCAAGCAGAGGCTGGCTTCAAACCAGAGAGGAAATATGGCCAGGAACCTATGCTGGGACATTGTCAGCTATAAAAGCTGGACCAGTGTATCAAGCAACTGTTGATGTTTTTGAACTTTATGAAACTATATGCTGTGTTAAACATGAACTTTAAGCCAGACATGAGGAAGGAAGAAAGAAAGGGGAAGGAAAAAAAAAAAAAGCAAAATTTTGTCCCCATTAAGTGTGTAAAATATCTTACCACTAACCAGGAACATCAACCACATAATAGCTAAGAAGGGCAATGAAAAACAGTGCAAGCCCTGCCAGACATTTTGAAGAAAAAAAAAATTGTCCCTTTCCCCCACTTGAAGTATTCTAATTCTCATTATTCCTGGATGTTATTTCAGTTTCATGAAAAAAATGTTTATTAATTTTTATATTGTATGAATCATGGAATGTGGAATAGTAGTATGCACATTTTAGGAAGGAAAAAAAAAAACAATTTTCTCACATCATCCAATTGTTCTTTCATATTAATAAGTATATGAAAATGTACATTATTAATAATTACTCCAGAATGTACAGCAGAGCACATTTCTAGAATCAGTTTGAATGTGTACTATATCTTCCATTGTTCTTTTTCCCCCCGGACATAACTGAAATTATGTGAATGTGCTCCTACTCCCACATCCTTTACCCTACTATCTGCCCTCCCCTCCTCTTCACAGAACCTCATTGTAAATAAATATAATATATATCATATTATAGATTGGATATTTGTTATGCTGAATGAAATGCGAAACATGTTAACAAGAAGTAAAGTGAGTGTTAAGTGAAATATAGCAAGACTGAGCTTTCAGCAAGCTATTCAGTACATATATAACATTTTTAATGAAGAAAAAAAAAAGGTAAAAGGTGGGGTGGGCAGAAAACAAAGGTAATGAAATGAAAGAGAATAAATATTTCATTTGGACTCTTTAAAAAGAGTTACCTAGTGCTGAAGTAAATAGATAGTTTGCACATTACAAAAAGTGCCGAAAACAACTGCAAAATAAAAAAATATATCAGTTTTTCATTTAATAATTCATTATTGCTTAGCATCATGTGTATATATTTATATTCATATCATTGTGTCCTTTTAAAATTTCTAATATTAAAACTTCTCTGTATTTATTCAAGTATGTGATTATTTCCGTAAATCGTGCAAATAGATGAGATACTTGAACATGAAATATACAAAACATTGTTATCATTAGCCAAAAGTAAACCTGAAAGCTCATACATATGTATCTTAATGTGTGTTTTTCATATTTTTCATCCTATTTGTAGTTCCCATTCTGAAATGAATGTTGAGGCATTAGTAATATCAGTGTTTTTATAGAAACTAATTTAATGCAAGAACTGCAATATTATGAACATTAAATTTTTGATGCTGTGGATATTTCTATTCAATATGTTACATCTTTTCAATTTCTTTCACTTCTAACTATTCCAGATTTTAAAGTGAGTGAACACTCTTTTCCTAAATATTCTTAAAGGGAAATAATTCCTAAGTTTCATCATTGTTCTCCGTAATAAGCAACATTATCATTAATTAGTGGAAATGAAGTGTACCTCATATATTCCGTATTCCTCAACATTCACTTCTTTCATTTGTTTTTTCCTCTCAATTCCTGTTCCCTAGAGAAATAGAATTTTCATGAACCTAAAACACTTAATTTTAGAATTTGGGTTTGGGTTTTCTCAAAGAATGAATGTTACAATATGTTCAACAAAAGCTTTGAAATACATTACAGAATAAAATGACAAAATCATCAGATGATATTAAAATGAAAATATATTTTCAATGCTTACACTTACATAATTTCTGTAGCTAAAACTTTTGATTCTTCAAATTCCTATAAGTTTGTTTTAATTATTTAATCTCTGAATCAGAAAACTTTTAGATCATCCAGATTCACTTTCTCCAATTTGCAACAGTTAAAACAAAAATTCAATATAGAGGTGAGCATGAGGAGTCGTATGAGAACTTTTCTCTTTAGAAAAGCAAGAAAGCTCTATAGAACATCATTGACTATATGCTTCAATATGAGCAGTAAAGCAAAATGTTTTACATACCAAACTGCAAAAAATTGTGTTATCTGTTGATTACCCATAGTAGAGGTGACAAATTTTCAAAATTCCATCAGAGAACTTCTAAATGTGCAAGGCACATCAGTACTTATATATTATACATATTTTTCATTCATAGTCAAAGATATATAATGTTCTTGATTGATTGATTGATTGATTGATTGATTGATTAATGTTATCGTGTGTAATAATACATGTTGGCATCCACAAAATCCTTCTGTGCCCTACATTAGTCCTAACTTTGTAGTTTCAGATCTAGAGCTTTAGAGAACTCTAGAATCTTTCCTGCAAGCTTAGAAGTTACATCTCCTAAAGGATTGTATCCTTATAAAGATGTTCATTGTCCTTTCAGAGCTTCAAACTCTAGTAAGATGTGTTTGCAATCTCCTCAAACTGTTCACATAGATGGCATGTGGGATTTCCATTATAAAGTCAGGTGTTCCCAAAATGTTCAATGTTAGCCATCATTCAAATAATATAAAACTTGATCAGAATCAACACAGTAAAACGTATGTAATTTATTTATATAAAATCTATTTTAAACCAGGTAAAATATCTTCCCCATGAGAAAATTTAAAATTCTAAAATGGTTAAAATATTCAACACTCTTTAAGCATTTCACTCTTAAAACTATTGAAATTCAGGACATGTTTCATCACCTGTCGATCACATTGTCAACTGATGCTTTATATAAAACCTATTTTAAACCAGTTAAAAACTCTTTCCCATGGGAAAGTTTAAAATTCTAAAATGGTTAAAATGGTTAAAATATTCAACACTCTTAAGTGTTTCACTCTTTAAACTATTGAAATTCAGGACATGTTTTGTGACATGTCTACCACATTGTGAACTGAGTTTACAGTGTCAATCAGTTGACAATCTGACTGTTAATTGTCATAGTCTGATTGTCATAGTCAGATGACATGTCAAACATTCTGTAAGGTAACATTGTGGTTCTTTTAGAAGAGTGCACTGTTATGATGGCTTTAGTTGAATTGACCACAGTATTCCTTTAAGAGATAGGTCTATGGGCAGAATTCCAAGTAAAATTTCAAGTGCAGCTATTTGTGTGCTGCAAATGCACAGTAATTTGTTGCCTTTTTTTCTAACACACACAAAAAACTTTATCTTAATAAGTGTTTTGTCATAGTTTAATCAAATTTATTTACATATCTGCATCTGCAGGTGTATTAATTATTTCCTGTGCCTGTAGTCACAAGCATAATAAAACTAGGAACATGATATTGCCACATATTGTTGACAGTGACTTAACCTTCTGCAGCTTGTATTGTAACAAAATACTGCTGCATGTAGAATGTGTGTTCTTTGATGTTGCAACTTGATATAATGCATTATTTTTACCTAGAGTAGCTTTTAAGTGTTTATCTAAACATGCATTAGTAATACATAAACGATTTTCCCTGGCAATGAATTTCATGGGTCAGGAGCAATTCCCTCTAGAAATGAGTTACTCGTGGATATATGACCTCTTGTCCCTTTGTATACAGCACCTGTTACCCATAGCTTAATTATTTGAATCTCTCATGAATTCTAACTGCTTAAGTGCTTTTCATAATTGAGGTATGACATATAATCTACTGAGCATGTCTTTGCAATTACAGAGTGTAATGTTTTTAATTTCCTTGTTACATAAATAATTCCATTGTTCTTGAATTGCATAATGTTAATTCCTACATTTTGGAATGTATAGGTGTTTTACGTAAAAGTTACTAGCCTTTAGCATAATCTCCAGCCCAGAGGACCAGAATTTGTCTTTAGAGTGTCTTCTAATCGCACTGTTTCCATAGTAGTACCTATTCATTATATGTGACTCATAGATGTTCTAGATAATTGGGTAAATTAAGATAATTAAAAATATGTATAGTTACAATAAAAAAGAGCTGTAGAGAAAAATTTAGTTAGATTCCTAGCATAATATTGCCGTACAAACCAGAAAAAACTAAGGAAGACCTAAGAAAAAGTAAACATACCAGTTTGACGACAGAATAATAGAAACCCAAACCAATCATGAAGAACCAGAAACCTAAGCTTCTTAGGAGTAATGGGAGTTACTAGAGCTATTTTTCATCATTTAAAAGTACAAATCATTGGCCTGTTCACATTTTGATAGTTTTGTAAATTTTATGTGGATATATATGGATAAGATGGATGGAAATTAAAGTTTGAAATACAATCATATAATTTTAGAATAATATATTGTGAAGGCTTACCAATAATGAAGTGACTCCTCTTCTTACATCCTACTTTAATAGATAAGAGAGTGTAGTTCATTATTTCATGTTGTAATTTATTTCAAAACTGTCATCACACCTGTTAAACTTAATTAAAGAGAATATTCACTCTCTAAGAGCTAGAAATTGTGAACATAACTATATTTTGTTGAAGACCTGAAGTTAATGCCCTATCAAGTAGGGTCGTCTTGGTGGTGTAGTGGTAATCATGCTTGCCTCATAAACCCAAGATCATAGGGTTCAATCCTTGCCAGGGTTAATGGATTTTTTTTCCTGTATAAAAATCCTAAGTATGGCTTCCTTCGAAAGGAAAATAAAGTCGTGGGTCCAGTATCATAGATTTATGGCATGAAAAAGAACCTCAAGTCTGAAAGAAGAGGCCTCTGAGTAAAATTTAGGGGCTGTTTCATGCCCTGAATCGAATAAGACGCTTATGACCAGAGATGTTAAAGGGCGTATGTAAATAAACCAAATCAACAACTATTAAATAGAAAAATGTCAGCCATTTTCACTGTGATCTCTTACTGTATATATTAAAACAGCTCTGATTTGTGCTATACTTAATTTTATGCATTAGATTCAGATGGTATGATGAATATTTCAAGGAAATCCATGGACTGACTATAGGAATTTAAAAAATAATGTCCAAATAATAATTATACAATTATATACCTTGTCATAGACTAATATCTTATATACTTATTAATAATTTTATTAAATTGCTTGAAACTCTGATTTTATTTTCTGACATCTATATTTCATTTTCAAATAGCTATATAAAAAGTACCTTTTTTTATTTTTCTTGTTTTATTTCCCTTATGTTTGACAATTGTACCAAAAGTCAATTGGTTCTTTGTCTAGTAGATTTAATGAAATCTCTTATTCTTTCTAGATAATAAAAGTATGCCTTTTGTTTCTACTGAATTTTATTCAAAGAATATTTTGGTTTTGTTCGTATTACTGAGCTTCCGTATAAATTTATTATGCTAGTTTCCTTCACATCTTAATATCATATTTTTGGCACAGGTCATGAAACGTACTGATCATTGCAAAACAACTCAGTTGTGTATAGTAAAGATACAATTATGAAGCTATTGAAATAAACTCATAAGATTATTAAAAATTGAACTTGAAAATAATAAAAAGAAACATGGTTTAATAAATGAGACAATTTTTAAATTGCAAATACAAGCATTTTTTTAATCAATTTCTAAATTTTTTCTATGTGGATCTTCTTGGGCCTGGCATTTGGGACAGTGGATGAACTCATAACATTATTAAAAATTTAACTTGAAAATAAGAAGAAGAAAGATGGTTTAATAAATGATGACAAATAAATTGTAAATATAAGCTTTATATTTATTCCATTTCTAAATTTTTTTTCTATGCTGGTCTTCTTGATCCTGGCATTTGGTATAGTGGGTTTGATTTTACCTTGATTTTTTTTTAAGTGCATAGTAACATAATAACAATCAGAGAAAAAATCTTAAGTAATAGTGTGAATTTCCTGCATTAATATGCTGGCATCAATTTTGCAGTAGTGCAAAGATGACGAAATATCCTTAGTAATGCAGTGCTCACGTCTGGTAAGGAAGGCCATATATTTTAGGTGGGGAGTACGAGTTAGTACTCGACCACTAGACTCTTCGAGTACATTAATAGAATGGATTAATGGAAGTGTAAATGAATGAGGGTCTATTGGCGTTTGAAATTACATGACCGGAAACCGAATCCGGGCCGACTGATGTTGAGACTCCCAAGTTGTTTCTCATTCATTCTCAAGAATGAAAGGCGGTATCTTGTACAAGATGAACATTTTAGTCATGTCCCATATTTTGACTATTTAATATTTATACATGCTTCCAGCAAAACCATCATATCATTTACAGATTTTCCACTACGTTTGGTGCGCTTGTACCTGTCACAAACCCGAACTTTTCAGTTTTTTAAAAGTTTTTGAAATTAAATAAGACCTTTACCTAATATCTATTTAGAGTTCTGAACTCTCGCTATACGAAAATTCTTAATTGCATTCATAATTGATCTGGGTGATTATTCCAATAATTCGATAGCAGATCGAATAGCTCTTTATTTGTGATATCAATCAAAACGAGAAACAGTTTCCAAGGGGGGGGGGGACCAATTCTTCAGTGATCAAGAATGAATTATTATTTGTCTATAAATTTAATCTTTTAACGAAATTTCGGGTATTTCTAATGATAAGTGTATGCATTCGTTTTTTATTTTATTAATCGTATAATTTCAAAGAATTTTGTAATTGGGCTTTAGTTCAGCTTCGAGTACCTATCTTTTGTTGTCTTGCGGTGATCGCGGAAAGGAGTAATTTCTCAGGTGGGGCACATTAAAATAATCCGTCAGGAAGGACGGAAATTCAGATCTTCCACAAAATATTAACTGTATTTTCCACATCTTTCTTTTTTAATCGTGTTGGAAGAATTTTAGCAATTTTCGTAGATCTGAGCAGTTTAGGTATTCATATCCACAGGCGCGTAAATTAGTTCGTATTGCATGAACTATAAACTCAAAGATGTTGCCAGAAGCAAACAAGAATACTCCGCAACTTTGTGGATTGTAACTTTCTCTCTCTCTCTCTTCCCTAAATTGCTATCCATGTATTCTTACCATCCGCTCGGCGCGAGTTTATGATTATCGTTGGTCAGAACTTGGGAGCCAGCGAACCGGTTCCACTAAGCAGCTGAAACTGAATCTGAAACCAGTCACTAACTTGTCCGTGTCTGAGATGGATGCATGTTCCGAGCACCTAAATCGCTGGAAAAACATGTGATTTCGTGTGTGGGTGTGTTGACACTATATGCGTGTGAGTTAATTTCACTGTACTGATATTACATAGCGAAATTAGTTTGGTGTCACTATGAATTCATCGTTTCCTGGTTGATTCCAGACCAAGGTAAAAGTTGATCTTTCACGGAAGTGTCTACTAACATTTCATTTACAACGGAAACTTTGCACTCAAGCTATATTTTAATATTCTTTGATATACTTATAGATAAACAGCCACTGTCAACATATTAATTTAAAAGAAGCACAATTTTAATGGCATCACAGTCGAAGAAATTCTTTAAATCAAGATCAGTGTTTATAACTTACCATTAGCTGTTGAAAATAAGTTCTGTAAGTCAAAAGTGTATTGCGTCCTTTGAAATTAATAACAGTTAAATGCTAGAGCTTCCAAGACAAAAAGAACATTCCGAAAAATCATAGTGTAGCTAATCAAATCACCAAAGCTTTAGATTACGGGTTTGTTTTTTCATCTGTATTCTTTTGTTTTATTACGCTAAAATAGCCCTACGCTATATCCTTTTGAAAGCCATATTCATGTCACCTAGCTCTCAGAAAAATTATTCTAAAGTTGCCATACAAAAGTTTAACGTTTCGGCGTCACGTCATAAGTAGAGATCAAATGTAATACGATTATTATTATTATTATTATTATTATTATTATTATTTGTATTTTCTAATATTATTTTAACATTACAGAGAAAATTTTGTGTACATTTTATTACATTACATATTATTAATATTATCGTCATTATAATTATCTTATCATACTCTCTCTGTTATTTAGTTATCATTCACGGATAGACTCTGTCCTTAACCCAGTAAGAGAATTTTATTTATTTATTTATTTTGTTAATAATTTAACAGTTTTTATTACTAAGGCACCACAAGCGATGGACACTGATGATACACGAGTTGAAATGAAGTATTGGGAAAGTTTTTATTTATTTTTTTTATTAAGAAAAGAAAGGACTAATATTAGGGCACCTCCCCACCATTTGCCATTTATGCGGAATGAGGAAAACCTGGAAAAAACCTCATTCAGGAAGGACAGTCCTGGCGGAATTCGAACCCAAATCTCCCGCTCACGACCTCGGCCACCCGTGGCGGGTAAGAGAATGCGAGAGAGACAAGTTTATGCTGTCTCTCTAATAACAAAGGTTTAGAGTTCAGATAAAAGTATAAAGTGCAAAACTAGAAAGATGCGGTTTTCTAATGTAGGTTATTCCACCCTTTCCAAGCTAAATAACATTCTTTGCATACATGAAGCAACATGTGAAGATTTTGAGCCTGAATTTTCTGCAAATTATTAATTTCTATCGACGATGCTTAAGTTACTGTATTTAGAAGCGGAGAAAAAAATGTTCTCCTATGAAAGCATGAAAAATTGAATAAGCAATTGGCATATTTTTTTCACTTCTATTGCCACATTTAGCTTCTATGTTTATATCGGTTACTTTAACTTGCGAAACAATTGCTGGTGTTCGTAGTTCGTTATTAAATGTTTAGGGCTTAATGGGATTGCATACTTTGGTTTTAAACTCACATTCATACACACTTTCGTATGCATTCATTTCGGACTTTATGGAGAGTGGAGACTTACACTGAATAAGGAAATATTCCCATGCCTAACTGAGAATCAAACCCGATCTCTTAGGTTTAAAAGCTAGCGGGCTGGCTACTAAACCGCAGAGGTAGTTCATAAAAAGTTGACTGAATGCTTTGAATTATAAGGTCATGTTTGTGTCTTTTTTACCTCATATTTAAACACATTTAAGTAAACATGCATATTTCCAATGTTCTAGAAATTTACTCAAACCATAGTTTCGCTCAGTTCATTGTTGCAGACAAATCCTTTTCAACTTTATGGTCTTCTGCATTAACTGACATCAGACATCATGTTGACCTTTGAATCCGCAGTGAAAGTTATTCAATCTTAAGTATGTTGTTGCAAGGCCCATGGTATTTAACAGTGTATGCGATGGTAATATTCCTTGATCTTCGTTCATTTACAATTTCTGGAATAAACAGTAAATGCAATATCCTATTTCTGGACAACTTCTTCCAGTGATAAATAGGTTTTTATTAAACTGTAAAGGTTTTTTATTAAACCTTTTTTCGCGTTTTTTTTTTTGTCTCCCTCTTATAGAGACATCGTAGCTACTATTTCGGGGCCAGACACTTGCCCAGATAGGAGCAATAGGATCTGCCATATATGGGGGCGAAAATTCTCGATGTCGAATATTGGGTTCTTAAGGTCATATTTGCGCGGAAGATCGCTAGTTGTGTTCCAAGTATAATTTTTAGGGCAATCGAGGCATTATTGTAGGAATTGTGCAGTTTCGTATATAAGATCTCTCTCCAGAGGGCTCCAAAAGGTTATTTGTCGGCCTTAATTTAATTAATTTATTTGGTTCATTTATGGACGTTCTTTAACATCTCAGGTCTTCAGCGTCCCATTCAATTCAGGGTGTGAAACGACCGATACATTTTGCTTAGAGGCCTCTTCTTTTAGGCTTGAGGTTCTTTTTCATGCCGTAAATCTATGACATGGGACCCACCGCTTTACCTCCCTTCCAAAGGAACTTAATTCAGTAAATCTCTCCACAACTGCAAGGTATATTTTTTTTTAGTTTATATATATATATATATATATATATATATATATAAACTAAAAAAAATATATTCAGAATGCTGGGGCCACATTCTACCTGCAGGGCACACCAGATTTATTTATGCTATTTTGCTGTGTATTTTAGCGAAGCATAAAATTTCTGAAATTCCATTTTATATTGAGATTTCAAAAAATCTCAATATAAAATATCGGATTCTTATTTCAGATTTTGCACAGAACGTTACCAATTATATTCTCACAATACTTTTAAGGGCAATCAAGGCATATTTGTAGGTCTGGGTCAGTTTCGAATATGAAATCTCCATCCGGAGAGTCCAAAAAGGGCCAATTTTCAAATCTGATTGTTGGATATCTGTGATTTGAGCGAAGCTTGAAATATGAAAATTGCCTGCCAAAGACTTGCTCTTTTTGGGGTGTCAAAAACCTCGATGTCGAATTTTGGATTCTGATCGTCATTCCCACGTAGTTGGTCGTTAATCTTACTCCCAGTATAATATTTAAGGCAATCAAAGCACATTTGTAGACCTAAGGAAGTATCGAATATGAAACTTCCATCCAGAGAGCCTAAAAAAGCATTTCGGACTTATTTTTATTGGATATCTCCGCAATCGCAAGACAAATTGTTCTATTCGGTACCTTTGTGGTATACAGGCGCCAAGCTCTTTCTTCAGGCCAGGCCAGACTCATTCATTTTACGTTACTGTGTGTTTTAGAGAGGCCCGAAATGTCAAAATTGCCGGTTTATAAAATTCTATTTTTGGGGGGGATCAATTTTTTTATATTCAATGTTGAATTCTTATGTCCATTTCTGCGTAGAGTGTCCATAGTTGTATTCCCAGAGTAGTTTTTAGGGCAACCAAGGAGTATTTGTTTCATGGGGCTGCTTCAAATATGAAAACTCTGTACAGAAAGCCCAAAAAGGTCATTTTCGGACCTATTTTGGTGAATATCTCTGACGCCCTAAGGCAGATTTTTCTGATCTGCTCATATTCAGATTGCTATCACCAAACTCTGTATCTGCAGAGCACACCAACTCCATTTATTTTAATTTACTATGCATTTTAACCTGGCTTGAAATTTGAACATTTCCGGTCCATACACGCCATTTTTGGGGGATCAAAAACCGCGATGTTGAATTTTGGATTCTCGTGTTCATTTTTTGGGGGTCCTTATTTGTATTCCAAGTAAGGTTTATAGTAAAATCGAGGCATATTTGTACGCTGGGGCAGTTTGAAATTTCAGACCTCCATCCCAAGAGCCATAAAAAGCCAATTTTCAGACATACATTGGTGGATATCTCCGCAACCATAAGACAGATTTTTATGTTCCGTACGTAAATCCATTATTAAAACGAAACGGCTCAGATTACGTCCTTCTAGTATTCTAAAACCTGCATTTTCTTCACTTGCGTTCAGTACATTTCCTAAACTTTCTGGTTTTAATGTTAGAAGTCAATTACCTTAGCGTAACAGGCATTCAATGTCTGCCCAAGGTTGTGCTTGGAAATTGCTCAGAAAGAGGGATATTTTTATGTTCATTAGAGAGAAACCAAGTAGGCAAGAAGGAAGGTAGATGGTCAGACTGATAGCATTGTCCTTGTCATGCTGTTTACAACATACATCTGGTCTTCCAAGATTGCTAATGTGTCTGCACACTAAGGAATGTGTATGCATTTCTTTTTATTACTGTTTAATAATAAAATTAGACGCAGTTGTACCACAAATCCAGTGCTTTTCAATAAGAATAATATAAGTTAAAATTAACATACGTTATCGCGGGAACAACTTTGGTAGTCATGTATTGTACATTTTATAAACCAAGGAAATAAATATACCAAGAAATTCGAAAATAATGACAACATAGTTTTACACTATATTTATTTAGGTTACTTTTAGTATATACAAAAAGTATAGTTCCTCCTAGGTCTACAATACATTCTCAAAGCTTTGGAAATCAGCTCTTGTTTGAAAGAGAATGCTTCGCAGAATTTCTAAGTATTTAGAAAAGTATGTTGAGATATAGAATGCACCAAAAGTATGCCTTCATAATCATAACACACTTTCAAAAGGATCCTGCTGTCCATGGCATCATTTTGGGCTGGGTAAATCCGTATGTCGCCATTCACCTGATATATATCCAAACACAATCATGTCTAATCAAGTGTGAGATGATGATGATGATGATGATGATTATTATTATTATTATTATTATTATTATCATCATCATCATCATCATTATTTATCAATGGGGAAATATTCTGTGATTGTGTTAACTATTATTTCTTCGTTGACAAATGTTTCCACCCATCTTGCAATAGTTCCATATGGTAGCACATTTCCCTCATAAAATTCTTGTAATGCCCGAAATCAATGAGCTGCATTTTTTTCCTCTTGCAACATAAATATTTATGAAATGCCATTGTTCATATCTATTTAACACTTTTAGGACGGAGTTACTTACCTACAAATCAGAAACAGTCACTATGTGTTTACAAAATATATTTCCAGACGTTCAATATTCTAGATTTGTGAAACAATTGCTGTCCAGCACAATACAAGATTCTAGTGATCACCACTAGGAGCACTGATTTACAACATTATTTTCATTGCTATTCGAATGCCAAAGCAATGAAATTTTGTTGGCAATTTAGAAATGATAAGAGAATGGAGATTAAAATCAATAAAAACAAATTATATTTGGTATTTAACGAACGCTATTTAATAGAATACAAATGATAGTGATAAACGGCAGATTATTAAAGCAGAAGACTCTGCAGTGGTGTCAAATACTATTGACATGCTGAACTAATGCTTTAAGAAACTAAATCACATAAACATGGAGTTTCCTGGTATCTTTTTGCCTTTCATTCCAGTTTTACTCTTTACATAAACATGTATTTGAAATGCTAGCCATGTCCATTTTAAGAGTTACGTATTTCAATAGTAAAAATAATTACAGTGTAGATTCAAAATATTCATATTTAATTAATAGTAGCAGGATATTGTTAACATCTTTACCGCTTAGGAATTTGCGAGGTGTGTAGTTTTTCCCCCCTCTTAAGATTGCAAGAATCTTCTGAATGGATAAGATTAATAACTCAAGGTGCAAATGAATGGAATTTTCTAACGTTTGAAGGAATTCTTCTCTTTTAAATGCATAATAAGTAAGGTTTATCATCAATTAGTCAATCATATATTCTAAATAATGCTGAAGTTAGAACTAACGTTGCAAACCGGCTTAATCAGTGGTTAATTCCCAATATGATTATAAAGTTCGATCTGGGAGAGTTTGTCTTACAGCATTAACCTTGGACATAAATGTTGTTTTTCCGGTTCTGTGCGGTTTTTTTTTTTTTTTTTGAACAAGCGAGAATTAATACCGCTATCGTACATATGTAAGCCGCCCTCAAAAAAGCCTAACTCTACACGAAAAAAACTATTTAGTGTAATTAAAACTAATGTATAAATATAAAAATAATGTATATTTAAAAGTATGTAATACTTTGGTGTAAACATTTTTATTATACATACATAATAAATGTAAATGTATGTAAATATACATTTACATATACATGAAGAAACCAAGAAGATTGCAAGCTGAAATTATATCTAGGCGTGACATCTACTAAAGTGCCCCATGAAGTCGCTGAGGTAATACGGGATACACCACTGACAGCAATCAATAAGTTTATTTCAGAGAAAAAAGTCGTTCCTGGTGGCGTAGTGGTAACAGTACTTGCCTCGTAGACTCAAGATCGCGGATTCAATCCCAGCCAGGGTCGATGCATTTTTTCGGGCGTAAAAAATCCTAAGTAGTGAAGTGAAGGCATAGGTCCCGTGTCGTAGATTAACGGCATGTAAAAGTACCTCAAGCCTGAAAGAAGAGGCCTCTGAACAAAATTTATCGACTTCAGGCGTGAAGCCCTGAATTGAATGAGACGCTGATGACCTGAAATGTTAAAGAGCGTCCGTAAATAAGCCAAATAAAGATATCAGAGAATATTGTATTCAAGTGTTAAAAAATAACTACTTTTTATAAAAGATCGGTTAAGACAGACAAAAAAATAAGCATAATTTCGTGCCACTAGGCTAAGATAGGCAGAAATTAGATGTCAAAGGCAGATAAACAAAAAGTTGTATTAGGAAAAAATAGGAAGAAATAAAGAGCCGAAGGCCAAGGTAAGCAGAAATAAGGTGCCGTAAGGCTAAGATAGGCAAAAATGGGTAGGAATTAGTTGCCAAAAAGAAGATGGGTAGAAATAAGTTTCCGAAGACAAAGATGTGCATAAATAAGGGCGGAAAGCAAAAATGGGCATAAATTAGGTGTTTAAAAGTGAATATAGCCAGAAATTAGGTGCCCTAAGAATAAAATAGGTTAGAAATAAAGTACCAAAGGCAAATATGTGCACACATTACGCTCCCAAGGCTAAGAGAGACAAATTAGGTGCCGAAGCTTAAGATAGGTAAAACTAGGCAGAAATTAGGTATCGTAAGGCTAAGTTAAGCCAAAAAAAAAATTGGCAGGAACCTGATTTCAGCTTATTTTTGCCTGCCAGCCTTCAGCTTCTAATTTCTGTCTTCGGTTATTAATATTTTGCTTATGTTTGTTTATTTCAGCCTTTCAGTACCTAATTTCTGCTTATTTTTGCTTTCGGCACCTTATTTCTGCCATTCTTTGCCTATGTTAGCCGCTTAGCATTTCGGCACATAATTTCTGCCTATTTCTGCCTATCAGCCTTTCGGCACTCAGTTTCTGCCTCACCCCCTTTTTGGCCTATCTTAGCCCCTTAGCATTTGGCACATAATTTCGGCCTATCTTATCATTGAACGAAAAATAAATAAACAAACAAATAAAACATTTAACTTATATGGTTAAAATAAATGACTTGTAATTTCTGCCTATCTTAGCCTTCGACTATATTTGCGATTTTTTTCTACTTTCCTGCAAAAGTTACCTTATCCTAGCATTCTTGTTCTGAAAACTTTAGCTTATATTAGTTTATCTTTGTTTTATTTCTATTTAGTGCAAAAATTGCCTATTATATTCTATCCTTGCCTTTCTATAGGTTTTCTAGCAAAATTGAGCCAATTTTTGCTAATTTTCTAAAAATGTAGCCTATTTTTTACTATATATCTGCAAAATTTAGCATATATTTGTCTTGTTTCCCAATTTTCTGCACAATTAGCTTATCATTCAGTGTCTTTGCATTTTTACAGAAAAATTTAAACATTGCCTTGTTTCTTCATTTTGTACATAATTTACAGTATCATTGTCTATATTCCCCTTTTCGTAGCAAAATTCACCTAATGCCATTTTCTTTACACGTTTTCCGCAAAATGTATCCTATCTTTGCCTATAAGGAAAAAAAAATTACCAAAATTTAACTTATCCTTGTCTGTAAGAAAATTATGACCAAAAATTAGGCTATCTTTACATATCACTGCCTATCAGAAATAAAATGGGGAAAAATTGACAGTATATAGCCCTTATTTCCCTAAACAAAATAGAAAACATTTAGCCTTATATTAGCTTTATTCCGAAAAAATTAACCTATCTTTCATTATTCCGGCATATTTTAGCCTATATTTGCCTTATTCCGGCAAAATGTTTCCTATTTTTGCCTTATTCCGGGAAAAATTTAACCCATCTTTGCTTTATTCTGGCAAAATGTTTCCTACTTTTGCTAGTGGGAAATTTAGCCTATCTTTGCATAATGATTAAAAAGGGTGTAAAATTTAACCTGTCTTTGCCTATTTCCCCAATTTTCTACTAAATTTAGCCTGTCTTTGCCTTATTTTGCACACTTTAGCCTATGTTCACGTTATTTTGGCAAAATTTAGCCTATCTAGGCAAAGATAGGCTAAATTATGCATCTTTTTAACTGAGAGGCTAAGATAGACTAAATTAGCACTTTTTTAATTGAGAGGCTAAGATAGGAAAAGATAGACAAAATTTTGTAGGAGAATTTAGCCGAACTTTGCCTCATGATTTAAAAGGGGGTAAAATTTAGCTTATCTTTACCTTCCCCCCCCCCCCCGTATCTTCAAAATATGCCGTCTATGCTTTTTCCTCCAAAATTTAACCTGTCTATGCTTTTTCCTCCAAAATTTAGCCTATCTTTGCCTATTATCCTCATTTTCTACTAAATTTAGCCTATCTTTGCCTATTATCCCCATTTTCTACTAAATTTAGCTTATCTTTGCCTTATTCCATCAAAGATAGGCAAAGGAAGGCTAATTTTAGTGGGAGATTTAGCCTAACTTTGCTTACTGATTAAACAAATGTAAAATTAGGCTGTCTTTGCCTATTTTTCTCATTTTTTACCTCATTTGCCTTGTTCCGGCAAAAAAAAAAAAGCTTATCTAGGCAAAGATAGGCTAAATTATGCACTGTTTTTCCTAACTGAGAGGCTAAGATAGGCAAAGATCGGCTAATTTTTGTAGGGGAATTTAGCCTATCTTTTCCTAATGATTTAAAAAGGTGTAAAATTTAGCCTATCTTTGCCTTTTCCTCCAAAATTTAGCCTGTCTTTGCCTATTATCCCGATTTTCTACTAAATTTAGCCTATCTTTGCCTTATTCCGTCAAAGATAGGCAAATGCAGGCTAATTTTAGTGAGAAATTTAGCCTATCTTTGCCTAATGCTTTAAAAGGGTGTAAAATTTAGCCTATCTTTGCCTTTTCCCCCGTATCTTCAAAATATGCCTGTCTATGCCATTTCCTCCAAAATTTAGTCTATCTTTGCCTCTTTTCCATGTTTTCTACTAAATTTAGCCTATCTTTGCCTTATTCCGGCAAAATTGAGCATATCCTTGCCCTATTTCCGGGTAAATTTAGCCTATCTTTAGCATATTGCGGAAAAATGTAGCCTATTATGGCCTTTTTTTTTCATTTTCTGCACAATTTAAAGTATAGTTGCTATTTTATGCAATATTTAGTTCAATTTTTGCTATTTTCCTGTAAAATTGAGAATATGTTTGTCCTTATTATATTTACTTTTTATTCATTTTTTTTTCTTATATCTATAACTTATCCTTGCTTCTTTCATCTTTTTCATCTTTTAACGCCCATTTTTACGTGGGGCATCATAATCATTCTTTTACATGAAATTATATATAAATAGAGAGACAATTTTTTTAAATGAAGGAGGCGAGGAATCATAGAAAACTATAAGCACGGGAAGATTCGTCTGGTAACCTAGAGGGGTGTGTATACACAAGCATACATACATGCATCTTATTTATTGACCATTTCAATTTAAAGTCTAATGAACACAAAGATACATTGTTTAGCTTCCAAATGATTTACATTAATTGCAGTTTCCTTGTTTATTATTTATTTTACAAATTTATTTCTCAAATAAGTGTGTTCGTTTTTCTGCTGGAAACAGGTGAATTCCTCTACAGGAATCTGTAACACATATTTATTATTTATAAGAAATGAACAACAAATATATTGCTATGGATAATTGTGATCATTTTATGAAAGACAACCAGTGTTTTAGGGTGTATTTTTGGTAGTATCCAGTAGTGAGTAGGGAGTAATTAGTACAAGAAAGTTTTTATGTTATGCTTGAAACATTCTGCAACACGAATAATATAACAAGTTCTGACAAGTATCTAATTATAATCTTATTGTAGACAATTTAATGCAGATGGCTACGGATTCTTCATGTCGCAGCAAGCCAACATGAAAAACTGTAATAAAATTATTTCTGAACCATCAAAAAATTGCTTAAACTAAAGCATAAATGTGCATGTTATATTTTGATCAGCTGAAGGCATAATACAATTTATGCTCTGGAAAATTGCACGATAAGCGTGCTAAAATACATTTCTTTAAGATTCACTGAACCATCGTCTGTTTAAAACTGGGCTAAATATAAAGATTTCAGATTATAAAAAACATTATGCAGTACAAAGAAATTGGTTATCTGATTGTTCAGTAATTCGTGCCTATATATTCTATATTATTATATATTTTTGAATTCGCATATATATGCGGTTTTTTTGTATTTACTTTAAGGTGCGACATTTTCTTTTTCGCTATTATTTGTTCCGTTTTTAACCTGTGATCTTTCATTTAGTCCAAGTTCAACATAAAATGCGGACTATATCTATTTGTGAACTTACAAAATATCTGAAAGTGTCATAAATTAAAAGGATTTACCCATGGGAATTAATCTCAATAAAACAAGTTTGATTGCCCTTGCTTCCAAAATCCCATTATGAAAACAGAAATGAGCTAAGCGGGATGGAGAGATCTGTAAACTGTTTTGCAATAATTTTAGTTTCACTGGTACTTACAATCCTAGACTATAATGTCCATTCACCCGCTAACAGCGTTCTACTCCATCGTTGAAATCTCCATTTAAATGTTGCTTAGCGCTTGCTTACTCCATGATTAATTCCTGTTCTCAAGTTTGCTTGCTAAGGTTTTTTTTTTTTTTTTTTGCATGGTGTCTATTCAAGGCTATTTTTTATGACTTGACTTTATAATTAACATGTTCGTAATCTGCGCGCATCTCCTTCAGTCTTCCGTTTTTGTTTTTTTTTTGTTTGTTTTTTTTTTTTGTTTTGTTTTGTTTTTTTTTTTTAACCTATTACACGCACAAATGTAGATGCTGTGTCACATTTGATCATGAATGTCAATTTTATGCGGTAAATTGGAATATGAATGCAATTGAAGCATATTATTTTCTTATTATTATATATGTCTCTTCTATAAAGTGCTTGATACCCTCACCTCGTATCACCGAGTTCCGAGTGTCTAGTGTTATCGCTTTCGTTTAAACAACAACACGCTACCATTAGACACCTGGTAATACTCCAGCGTTGCCATTGTTGCTTTTGTCAAAGATTGAGAAGTATATTTCTGATTATTAAGAATGTCTGGCGGTCCTTAATGAATAAATGAAGAATAACCTGACTTCCCCAACTGATCTGCGAACTATAATTATTCACTGAAACAGAGTGACAGATACGTGACAACGTTGTTTCTCTGAGAGAACTCTGATACACTTTATTCCTTACGTTTATCTTATCAATGGAACATAAATAAGCAGCTGGATGAGTGTAATACCAGTTCCAGAAGAAAAAAAAAAAGACCATTAAGGCTTGTCCTATACTATTTAACGTCTTTCATACAATGGACGAAAAGTTGCCTTGTACTAATTGGTTTTAAATAACACATTTCTAATTTTTAAAAATACACCATCGAATTCATCTAGGGGTTCGAACCCGGCCAGGACCGATGGATTTTTTCGGGGCGTAAAAATCCTAAGTATGGGCTTCCTTCGGAAGGGAAGTAAAGCCATGGGTCCCGTGTCGTACATTTACGGCACGAAAAAGAACCTCAAGCCTGAAAGAGAGGCCTCTGAGCAAAATTTGTCGGCCGTTTCACGCCCTGAGTTGAATGGGACGCTGATGACCTGCTGTTAATGAGCGTTCATAAATAAATCATTAAAAAAAATCATCTTGGCTAATTTTAAGGTGTAAAATACACATTTTTAATTTTAAACAGCAATATTTATACAGTTTCAGATTCTTTAAAGTTCGACAATTATTTAAAAAAATAATAATAGTGCATATGGTAATAAAATGCTAAAATGTTGTATCGAATCAACGTAGATGTTTGATTAAGAATGTATGACGTAAATACAAAAAGGAACAACAAGAGAGTTCAGAAAAATTGCGCATGCTCAAAAAATGAAACAAACAAACAAGGCATTTCTGTTAAGATGTACCCGCAAATTGTTTTTATATAAAATTATTTATATTTACATTTTTGATGTTAGTAAAAGCTGCGAATCATGACCTGTGTAATTATCGTATAACTTAAAGTACTATCGTGCCTATATATGGCCTATATATAATAAACTATAACAAGTTCTATCGTGCCATATATATTCTGTGAATAATAAATTATAGCTAGTACTATCGTGTAATATATAAATATATATGATATATATTTTGTGAATAACAAATTTGTGTATTCAAATTCTGTTTACTTAAAACGACAGATTGCTAAATAAGATCTAAATGTAAAAGGGCAATAATAAGATTACAACAATAAAGACGGGGTTTTATGTTCAATTTACATGTGAAAACGGATTTTTGCAGAAAATAATAATTCGCAAATAACTTGGCAATCATGTTCCAGATAGAGAATATTCGTAAACTTGTTAAACAGTTCAAGAAACAGGATCTCTCAGTATTCTGAACCGCTGTGTTCTTACGGAAGGAAAGTTAGATGAAATACAGGAATTTCTTAGGCAGATACCATATATGTATTGCAGCTGAGGGGCATCATTTTCAATATTTTTATAGCACAGGTTAGTATTATCATCATTTTAAATGCAGTATCGTTTTAGTAACAATATAAGTAGTAAACTAAATATACTAACATTACGCGCGGTGACTATTATCTCCTTTTTTCAGATTGCGGCGGCACATTTCCCTAGTAAGCAGCCGATTTCAAGGGGCCGTTTACTTAAATAATCTAATAGTAGAAGCTGAAAAATAAAGCTGATTACACGAAAATATACAATTCTATATTTCTTCTTTGCATCATAATCAATGTCAGATTAGCTGCAGATAAATTCACATTTTTGTAGATAGGTATGAAATTTGTTTCAAAAGGCGAATTATTACCGGTCCCTTTAAAGGAATAAAATAATACTGTAGCTCCAAAAAACCTGTTTATTTTTAGATGTTCGCCTACAGCTGTAAACATTATTCATCTGTTTATATATAGCTCACCTGATTTAAACTACTAAGGGCTAGTTGTAAAAAGGATTAACTTGAGTTTAGGGCATAAAATTAAACACAAGTTTGAAATATTAGTTGTATAAACATTAATCTAAGATTATTTCGTCTTAACCTCAAATTAAATCTAATTTGCGAAATTTCACAAGTTAAAGCACTAACTAAAGTTTAGTAATTGTTAAATAAAACATTTCCCAGAGTACAGAAGCATAAGAACGTAATTTAAAAATAAAATGGTGAGTCACGATTATTTTAATTTCATGTAGCTAAAGTTTCTTCAGTGCTTAACTTTTCATTTCCGCGTAATAACAACAACAGAGCTGCATTAAATAGGTTATGTTAGGCTAACGTTATTGTCGGTATATTGCACACATTTCTGATTATTTCGACATTTCATCCAATGATGAATTTCATCGTTTTCCTCGTATATTTCACGAGAGAAATAATTCATTCCTAACAAACAAACAATTCAATTTGTTATTTCGCTCAGCAAAAATGTCGAAGAACTGGAACTATATCCCCGATTACAATCACAAACTAAGTGAAATCTTGTTTTGAAATCGATGTCCAGGATACTATTAACTTTAAGGTTCTATGCGACAGGGAGCTCCCAAATGGTTATTGAAAGTAAGCAAAGTAAAGGAACAGCAAGTAGAATCGCACATAAAGATACTAGAGCAATTGCAATTCTGGGATCTCAGTTCATTAGAATGCTAACCGAAGAGGCAGGTGTAAGAAAATTGATGTTAGGCTTCTATAACATTCGCAACGCTCCTGGAGTTTTAGATGATACGGACTGCACACACTTATCCATTATATCGCCTGGGGGTTATAATGCAGAAGTCTTCAAAATAGAATTACACTCTATGGTAGTCCCCCCACCCATATACGTTCTTTATCCCTATTTGAGATCGACTCTGGGGTTTTTTTTTTTTTTTGTTTAATTATTCCATGATATATAGCACCAGATCAATAATAATATCCTTCTCACGTTTGGTAAAATGTGACGCTTATCTATGTTTGAAGACATATTAAGAAAAAAAAACATATGTCTAGGAGGCGGGAAAACTCAATAATTGTTGATTTTATCAGGTTGAACATGAACACCAACTCGCTCTAAGCCTAATTTCCCTATTATTTCGCGATGTTGCCATAGATTTGACGATTACTGGAAACTCGGGATTGCGTAGTCTCAGGTTATTTTTATGTAACAGAAATGATGACTAACCTCTACTTACTTTTTAAATTAAGTAAAGTAATATCCCAGTTAGCAACCTTTATACAACCGAACCAAAATACTTTTGACAAACTTAATTTTCTTACAAAAGGAAACTTCTGTAATATAATAATCTTTTTTTTTTTTTAATTTCTTGTAGCAATATGTTTCCTTCGTGTATAATTTAATTAGGTATATAAGCTGACTAGTGCCCAACTAAATTAGGTAAACCATCTTAGTGACTTCTTATGTACTGACATAAAACAAATAAATAACTAAAAAAAAAAATACTTCAACGAATGCAGTTTTACCTCTGTTGAAGACAAGACGAAAAAGCTAAGCAGAGCTGTTCACAACTTTTAAGCGCGTAGTTCTTCAAGTAACATTCTTAGGTATTATGAGAATGTCCAATTCCAGTAATTCAGATTGACCTTGGAGATATAAACACCAGCTCTTTCACTTACGTCACGCAGGCACCCATTAAAAAGAACTCCCCACGACTCCTACACATGCATATTGTAATAATCATTAAGGGAAATCCGTTTCCATCCCGCCCAGAAAAACTAGTCATGATGATTTCGAGTTTCTCTGAAGCCTTAAAACATTATGCGCTTAACTCCCATTAGAAAACTTATGAATCTCATGGCGTAATGCGCAAGTTCGTAGTAACTATGTAACACAATCACAGATTTTTAATTATTTACACGAAGTGATATGAGTAAATACTATTAACATATTCTCTGAGGGTATTCCATGAAGATGAGTACAATGTAGTATGTATTCAGAAATACATGAATAAAAGTAAACTGAGCATAAAAGTTCACTCATATTACTTACTCAAAGCCTAGAAATTTGCACTCACACTAAAAATCTGGCAGCACTGAGTATCACACACTTTAAATTCATTTGTTTCACCGTTCATTTCTCAAACAGAGTAACTGAAACACATTAAGATGCTTGACGAAGCTGAAAATTCCAGATTGTTATCAGATGAAGTTTTCATTACAATAATCAACATTCATAAAGTTTTATTTTAAAAAAGCCCAGTCTCCAAAAGTGAGAAAAGAAGAGTCTGATGCTCTTGGAGCAAATTAGGTTAAGGTATGGCAAAGATGTGACTTAAGATCAAATCATGAACGAGATAAAACAACACGAAGGCGCGTTTAAAAAAGAAAACGTATATGAATAAAATAGGTACCACACTAATTACATTAACTGGCTAGCAGCCATGTTTCCGGTGACCTAAACTGAACCTGAAATTTCTGATTTTCATCCTAAAAAACGATTCAATCTTTTAAAAACGGAGAAGAGAAAGCTTTCAGATACAGATCTTCAGACTGATATTTCTAGAACATCTTTAACTTATTAGAGTGAGAATAAAAAAACTTCTTCGAGAGAAATAATAAAATCTAAATTTTTACAATTTAAATTCAATGTAGATTTTGGCAAATATTATATTAATGATTTCCGATATTTGCTCTTTCAAATATATAAAGAGCTTTATAATCTCTGTCATTTATATTACGACGTATAGAATATATATTAAACCATTTTAAACACAAATGAGTGTACTATTGTGGAATCTCAAAACAGCCTGACCATAAACTCATAGTACAAATAATTATATCTCTTTACTGTATAAAATGCAGCAAATGTTCAATGAAAGAGTATTAAAATGAAATCTGCGTTGATACAGTTTAGAGTTTATAATCAAAAACTGAAAACAACTTCAAGAAGATTCTCTTTTTATTCAGTATACATATTTTGAACTTTTTTAAGCAATAGAAGAATCTTCATCATTATATATTATCGCCAATTTGCAACATATGCAATAAAATTAACTATAAAACATAAAATGTTCTGCATATTAATTCCGGAATAATTCCAGACCCTTTTATTTTTGATGCAGTGATTTAAAAATAAAAATATTTACGTAATATTGCGCAAAGTTGCCCTATAGACATTCTGCTGCAGCGGAATAAGATGTACTCGTTTTTAAGCTCTTGAGTTGAATAACAAGGCGAATCGTTTAGAATTGGAAAAAAAAAAAAAAAAAAAAAAAACATATAACTTGACCCGACCGGAATTCGAACCCAGGACCTCCGGATTAGTCGTCAAAAAACTATCACTAAACCACGAAGGTATTTAAATGTATTTTGTGATGCAATTATTTCAATATCCTGAGAATTTATGCTGCCTTTTCAATTAAAGATTTTAACAGAATGATAGCTCAATCTATTACTACACATATTTTAATTTTACTTTAAGACATTATTTTAATAGTATCTAAAGAGGTTTTAAAATATAACAAGTGTTCATATTGAATTAGCGTTAGAAAATATATACATTTTTAGCAATAATATTCATTTTTGGAAACTGCGAATTCTTGATATCGTGGGGTACACTCGCCGGGCAGTGATGGTTGGCAAAACGCATATACGAGGGGTGTTCTAAAGGTTCTCGGCCCGATCAATGAAAACAAGATTCAAGAAACATGTTTTGTTGTTGTTGTTTTTTCCCCAACATAGTTACCTTGTAAATCAATCAACGACTTTCCAACTTTTTAATACTCACCCTTAGTAAAATGAAATTGGTGAAAAATAAGCGCCTTCTCAGCTTCAACCTCGTAATTTGATGTGAATCTTCGTCCACCCAGCCATTTCTTTAGGTTTGGGAACAAAAAGTAATCCATGAGAGCCAAATCCGGCGAATATGGTGGTTGTGGAAGCACTTGAAGGCCATGCAGTTTTGCAGCAACAATCCCAGACTGTGTGTGAAGGCGCATTATGTGTTGAAAAATTACTTTATTTTTTGCAAGGTGTGGATGTTTAGCCTGAATGGTATTCCTTCATTTAGTCCAGTAGTGAAGCGTAATACTCCCTGGTGATGGTTGTTCCCTTCTGGAGGAAGTCTATGAGCACTACACTATTAGAATCCCAGAAAACCCTAGCTATGACATTTCCTGCAAATGAAATCGTTTTTGCTTTCTTTGGTGCACTTTCACCTGTTGCCACCCACTGTTTGGACTCCTCCTTCGTCTTTGGCCAGTAGTGATGAATGCTGTTTCATCTACTGTTATGAAACGTTGGAGAAGCTCACTGGAGTTCAGTTTAAACAAGTCTACACATTCTTGCGAAATGTGTTTTTGGTCCATTGTTAACAAAGGCGTCACCCGTCAAGCGTAAAGCTTTCTCATATCCAAAACTTCGTGTTAAGTGCAGTGGACACGGCCTATCGAGGTCTTTGCAATGTCACCCAACTGGCGTATCTTCAATCAGCGATCAATGAGTACGGCATTGTGAATTTTTGTCACAATCTCGTCGGACGTAGCAGTTTTGGGATGCACTGAGCGCTCACCATGTTGATTGAATGTATAACAAAGCTAGAATTCAGTAGCCCTCTTGTTAGTCGAAAACGAAGGGAAAAATCCTTTTGTGTTTCTGATGGGGTTAAACCCTTAAAAAGGGTACTTTATCACAGCTCGTATTTCATTTTTATTCATTTTGTAGAAACTGTTAACACTAGTGTGTTTACACGATCGTCACTTGTTTGTGACCACACTTACGCGTCTGAAACTTTACAACGCACCATCTAAAGGACGATATGTAACAACTATCATAATAATTTGGCCATCTTCATGACATCCTTAAGTCAGGCCGAGAACTTTTAGAACACCCCTCTTTAGCGCAACCTATGAAGTTTGGTATATCAATTACCTCCTCAATGCCGGCGTTTGTACAATAGACCTACATCATCGATAAGTAGTTTGGTAGCTATAGCCTGATATAGTATATCCTAATACTTACAGAGAACAACATAATGCTATTAAAATTCAAGAAATGTATGTTAAATTAATAGATGGTACACAAATAGAATACTTTCAGTAGAAATTTCTCTAAGGAAACTTGCTTTCCATTCATACTAAGTGCAAAGGTAAGTCCATAAGTTTCCGGCCTCGCCGATAAGGATTATCGCCTTCACACAACTCTTATCTGGTGTCATACCTTATCTGTTAAGTAAATAATTCAATTGTAACTTCCACTCTGCTGTGTTCAGTTGTTCAGATATAGTTGCATGAAGAAGGCAATGTGTAGAAGATTGTGACATGTTCAAAATGGAATATCGAGCTGTTATTAACTTCTTCACAAAAGAACTTACTCCAAATGAAATTAAACAGCGATTTAACGGTGTATATGGGGAAGCATCCCACTCATATTTTACCGTAAATGAATGCGCCAAACATTTCGAATGGGTCGAGAAAATATTGCAGACAAAGAGCGTACTAGTTGGCCCTTGCATGTGCTCACTCCTGAAAACATCGCTCTTGTGGAAGGAGAAATTATGGAAGACCGGCGGCTCAAAATTACAGGAATAGCAGCAAGGTGGGACCTTTTTAAATCAATAGTCCTTCGAATTATTCATGAACATTTAAACATGAATAAGGTTAGAGCAAGATGGGTTCCTAGACTTCTTTCCTCAGTCCAAAAGCAGCAATGAGTCATCTTTGTCAAGCATTTTTGGAGCTCTGCCATGGCAAGGAGAGAGAATTTGTGCAAGCATTGTTACACCAAATGAAACATTCAACAGTTATCCTCTACTATGATCCCTTGTCCAAAAGAGAATCAATGGACTGGCGTAAACCTGGCGAAGCACCGCCTCTAAAAGCCAAGGCCACTCAGTCAACCAAAAAGATCATGATCTTTTGGGACTGTGAAGGAATACTCTTCATTGACTTTAAGGAGGGGAACCACAGTAAATGGGGAGTACTACGTTGGCCTACTGCACAGACTACGTGCTTCTGTCAAAGAGAAAAGGCGAGGAAAGCTGAGTGGTGGTGTGCGCCTTCTTCACGACAACGCGCCTGTGCAGACAGCTCTTGCTGCAAAGGAAGCAGTGAGGAAATGTGACTTTAAGGAGATCGACCATCCCCCCTACAGTCTAGATCTAGCTCCCGATGACTATTTCCTCTTCTCAAAACTCAACGAGGACCTTCTAGGAAGGAAATTAAAGTGTTACGAAGAAGTGGTGGATGCTATTTATGCCCATTTTGCAGGCAAGACTTCTGACCTTTTTTTTTTTTTTTTTTTTTTTGAGGGGATTGAACTGTTAATTCAAAGGTTTGAGAATTGTATTGCATAAAGGATAACTATAGTGAAAAGTAAAATACAGTTTTTGTCTTTATCATACCTAGAAAATGAAAACTTATGCATCTACCCTGGTATATACGTATAATTAAAAACAGTCCTTTGTGGGGAAAGATATCAAAATTATAGGGGATTTGCGTAATTAATACCTAATTATATAAATAAAACATGAAATACTATAAGTATAATAACAGGATGAAAGTGCAATAATAATAAGGGAGTTTTTACATGGTAGAATACTATGAAATAAATTATTTAAAAGTAAATTATTTAAATTTACCTGACTTTGCATATAGATTTAGGGACAATATTTTACTATTATACTGAAAAGAACTAAATATTAGAGAATATTGAAATTAATAACTCTGTAATAGGTATTGTTAAAGAAATGTATAAGGTGCTATGAAATATTTATGAACAAGGTTACTGCCTATGTCTTACACTCATTCATTACACAATTATTAAAAACTTGAAGAAGAAATGTGGTAAAATAGGAATAATTGTGAATTAAAATAAAAATATACTACACAATTTGCCTTGATGGCTGAAAAATATAAGAACAGAGTTTTGAGATAAACACAGGAGGGAGGAAACCTAACACATGCCTTATATATTATTTCTGTAAATAAGGAAAACATTTTTTCCTCTTGAACAGTTTCAAAAAACATTCTCTTTATTTTTTATTTGGTTTATTTATGGACGCTCTTTAACATCCCAGGTCATCTGCGTCCCATTCAATTCAGGGCGTGAAACGGCCGACAAATTTTGCTCAGAGGCCTCTTCCTTCATGTTTGAGGTTTTTATCGTGCCGTAAATGTACGACATGGGACCCATGGCTTTACTTCCCTTCCGAAGGAAGCCCATATTTAGGATTTTTATGCCCGAAAAAAATCCATCGAGCCCCGCGATTTTGGGTTTAGGAGGCAAGTATGGTTACTACTACAACACCAAGACCGACAGAAACTAGTCACATTTTGTGTTAAAATGTTATCTCGTGTTTTCAGAATATTCTAAAATATTGTGCACTGTAGCTTAAAATAAATATTTGGTGATCATGCTTTACTAGTCATAAAATGCACAGGGTCTGAAAAGGAATCTATAAAATTCATTCATTCAGCTACAAAAAGGTAAGTGAAAAGTAGCAACATTGAAGCCAAAATTATTTGTTCTTAACAATTAAAAATTAAATATCCTTTTCATCAATTTGTTCACCTTTCTTTTTCTGGTTTTTATGTCTGTTTTATGTTGTAAATTATAATTTATGATTTACACAATTTAAAGTAAAGTAAATATCATAATATCATATGTGACCGTGCAATTTGAAGTAAACATTTATTTGTGTAATAATCAGATAAGATCCGATAATTGCAAATTAAAGATAACAGAGCAATGAAATCTGAAATCGTGTATGTAAAATGTCAACAAGTTATGAGAAAATAATTATTCTAATTTCTTGATTTAAAAGTGTGAGGAAAAAATTTACTCATTTGTTCCATTCTATGGCAACTTCGTGCCAGTGAAATGCAAGAGAAAGCCTCCTATGCTGCAACATGATGCAATTATTTCAATAAATATTAGTTGTGTCAAGAAATTTGATTTAAAAAAGTATACGTGTAATCTATTACCTGTGTTAATTTGTATATTACATTTCCTTCCATCCTGTATAAACAAAGCTAATTATGTAGGAATTGGTGATGAGCTAATGAGCAATCAAAGTCTGATTTTAAAGGATGGGAAAGGAAAATGGATATTGAAAGTTTACGATAGTAGAAATATTAAACATTTTGGAATAAAATTACAAACAAATACAAATGAGTCAGAAACAAATAATAACTGTCTATAATAATAATAATAATAATAATAATAATAATAATAATAATAATAATATTGAATGGGGTTTAATGGAATAGATATAAGTTAAAAGAAACAACAATACATGTACGAAAATCAGTACTAAAATGGCTAATGATTATAGATGGAACAAAATTTTTTTCTACCATGAACATGAAGTTGCCTTAACATCCACCAAACAATGTAGCTAACCCTGAACTCTGCCCAGTGTTGTCTTTGTTTAACAGCAGATTTCTGCACTGCAGCCACCCCTCCCTCTGTCATGTACTATAACTTACGTCAGACTCATGCCGATATCTTGTTGGCAAAGAAATTGTTCCAATGACCCATGGTGTTGGTAAAGACTACACTGAAGGTAAAATTACCTACTCAACACAAATGCATTTTCTTAAAAAGAACGCCAACTAGATTAATATAATTGAAAACGAAGCTATAAGAGGAAATATGAGGTTTAAAAACTATAATTTACAATTCTTAGAAACTAAAAAACAAATAACCGAAATAGACTATAAAAAGGAACGAAAGAATAGTAAGACTAAAACAAATTATTGAGAAATTATTGAGTCGAGAGGTTCACACAGAAGGTGTTTGGTAGAATAGAAGCGAATCATTCAAAATTAATTACACGGTTCTTTGTTCCATCATGTTTTCATATAAAGAAATGGTAGAAGATTAAATATTGGCCGAACAGCAATAACTGTAGCAAAAGTGTCGATTCTTTTCCATGTCATATGCGTAGGATTTGTATAACTAATAAATAATTATCATGACAGGGAGGCTGAGTGAGTGCATATTGCCGAAGAGTTGATCGAACATCTTGTTCATTCTCTGTTTTGAACAGCATCGCACGATATCGGAAATGCCAGCTGATATAACAGCCTTTGTATACGTTAGGTTACTCAGAAAATAGATTTATCATATGATGATGATGGTCCTTTGGTATTATGGTCTCCTTGGGCGTCTGCTCTTTGAGGGATTTCCGCGAAACCTTTAAAACCGCTTCAATGACTGACACGGGGGATTTCCCAGTTCAACGTTCACTGCATTCTTCGACGTCGAGAGGGGAGAAAAGAGAGAGTAGGAGAAAAACGATCAGAAATGACCATGACTAGATTTGACGTATACTCAGCTTTTTGGAATATACAAACAAGTATGAAGATGGCAAATATGCGGCACATTTTAAGCTCCCCCTCCCCAATAATGAATATGTAAAGTGATCTTTGTCTTGTCTCGGCCTAAACAACGGAAGCAGTAAATTAAAAAGTAAAAATTCAATTTACTCCTAAAAGTACACTTAAATTTATGAGAGCTAAAGAGAAATATGTGTACTTTTGTGGTTATGTGTATTTATACAGAGCTGAAACGAAAACACAGCATCTTTTGTATCAAATAAAACATCTTTTCTTCGAGCATTCAATCCATTCACGCCACACAAATACACACAGTACGCACATCGGAAATTAACACCCTCGTCTTCACCCTTGGCACTAAACATTCCATTCATGTATAAACTTTTAATTTTACTCTCCTGCATCATGATGCATAGTAATTTATCTTATAAGAGAGTAAATTGTGGTTTTATTCATGAATGGAACTTTTAGCGCTTGAAACTAAGATAAGAAGGCGCGGATTCGTGAGCGGGAGGTCTGGGGTCAGGACCGTCCTTCCTGATTGAGGTTTTTTGCAGGTTTTCCTCAGTCCTCATAAATGGCAAATGCCGGGGAGGTACCCTATACTTAGGCCTGGAACGTTTCCTTCCTAAAATAAAAATATCCTTTCCCAATTTATCATTTCATCCCATTTATCATCAGTGTCCATCGCCTGTGGTGCTCAGCAGTAAAAAATGGGGGTTAAACACTATTAACAAAAAAAAAACAGATGAGAACGATAATTTCCACGAGGACATAGCTTCTGTTCACTTTGGTGTGACACACAATATGACTAGTATTTACACCTCAGTAATATTAATATTTAATTTCAATAAAGTATGTACCTTTATCATTGCATAAACGAGAATTCAATGTTATCGATGTCAATGAAGTTCGTTGATTAAGGTGGCCACATTTTTAAAACAAGAAAACAGGACATTTTAATATGTGTCTCAATGAAAAAATGGCAAAAGAGGCGGCTAATTTTTTTTTGTCATAAATACTTAGGTTTGGAAAATAATAAATAAATAAATAAACAAATAAATACTGTGTAACAACATGATGTAGAAGGATTAAATTCACTCCTAGCCAAACAATTGCTTTAGAATTATTGGTGAAGCATTCATTAATATTTTGCTGATGAATAGATTTTCTTTAGTAAATCCTTTCTTTCCCATAGCATTTTGTAAAAATTTGCACAAGTATGATTAAAGTTCACCTTATTAATGAAGTTTGTACTGAAAGAGCATTCTTGTCAGTTGTCACAAACCATTCATGTAAGAAAACAATTGTTCAGTGGGGGCATTAGTACCAGGTAAACAAAGAAGAAATTCCAACATTTTAAGAAAATTAAAATAAGCTACATTGTTCACATTAATATATGAAATAATTTATACTCAACAGTCGCTAGGTGAGGTTCTTTCCACATTTATTTTACCAATATTTTCGGTATTATGTATTATTTAATATATACATATTCATCATACAGCCCGGTATCATCTATTATAGACGCAGGAGCCAGTTCGCGAATGAAATCTTCAGTATTTTATGTATTCTTCCACTGGGATATCCCTGCCTTAAGTGTTTCCCAACTGTAATCCCTTCATTTAAATATTCAGCTGCAGTTTGATAAAATTTTAGGACATGCTGTTTAAATTTTGCAATCTCTGATGATAAATCTTTCTTTACCAAATTACCAAGAATTGGTCTTGCAGCTTAGTTTAAATTATTTAACACAGAAATTCAAAAAATGTGTTTGTTTGACCCTCTACTCTTTGAACTGCAGAATGAAAAGTTGGTGCTTTTTTGTGAACAAAGTATAGCCATGTTTCTGATAAAGGATTTTCAAACAATGATTAGATAAGAAATAGAACATTTATTTTGAATTCAAAATATGATTTCAAAGCAACAAACAGTCAGAAGAAATTCGACTGCAGGGAGTAAAGCAAGCCACCTTGTTTGCACTCCTGGCCTACAAATTCACAACATTTTTAAGACTTTCAACCCTTATAGTATGCACAAAAAATAAGAATATATTCTAGAAACAATGTCTTCAATAGGAAGGACATCAGCAGCCATCTGGATAGTTGTGAATTATATGAGCAGATCACCCAACCCCAAGTAAGTTATGCCCAAAATTTCCTTTCAGTTTAGTGAAGACGTTGTTGATGCCCTTTCTAGATAAACTGCCGAAATTTCAATTAATATTATCTGCACAAAGAGCTATTGTTTTTTTTTAAGTTGTTATTTTAGAAAAATTCACTCAAAAACTTAGCAAAGGTTTCTGAAGTTTCTCCAGATGAAGATTTGAGATCCAACATTTTAGCTTGAATCCCCTCATTAGAATTAAAATTCCTAACAAGCAATGGAAACATTTTTACGTTTTTATGGTTCGATGCATCCGTCATTATTTAAATAAAATTAGCTTTCTGTAAATCAGATTAGTTCAGATGGCAAATGGAGTTAAAACATTTAGTACAACTGCCTCGGTTTTACTACGGCCGCATGTAAATTTTGGTTCAAAAGTACTTTAGTCCTTGGATCTGAAAGATTGGTTGTGTGGACAGTATGATATGCGAACGCTCCTTCAGCAGCTGTTAATTTCAAATCTTTTTCACCGAAACTTTCACTTTTACAAAAATTAGTCAATACGGTGTTGGAAGATGCACTTGCGCGCACCATTCTTTTGTTATTCATTGCTTATTGTGATATATCCAATCGCCCCGCCCCCATGCCCTATACTGAAATACATGCACACTTTACATCGAACATCTGATCAGATATATATATATATATGTTTTGGTCACTTGTCTTCTTGCCAATGGACTCCACGAGTCCGAAATATAGCGATCTCAAGTGTGACTTTTTCTTAGTGTTTTATCTTTTTCTACTATCATAATTACTGTTAATTTATATATATATAAATTTATATATCTAATTTATATATATATATATATATGGATATTTCTTCTGTAAATCACCATTAAAACACACACTCCTTTTCGACGGTGAGATATTAATTTCAAGCGTTGTAGCACTCGCAGTTTACAAAAGTACACTGTAGTTTAGTATTTTACAAATTCAGAACACAATACTGTCTTCTGCCAGTGTCACAACGTAATAAATTTATTTCTACTGAATCAAATGTGTCTGCTGTTTAAATGTTGTTGGCGGCATTCGTGTAAAACAGAGTGAATACGATTAATTAGTTGTCATCAACAATAGCGCAGTTCAACTGTCGGCTACATCAATCGTTTGTTATACTTCCACAAGCGAAACCCCCACATTGCTGTAGATAATATTACCAGCGCTTTACTTTGTCGTTGTCAGTAATCTTTAATTTTTTCATGAAACTGATAATAAGCAATACATTATGTTAACGGCATTTTATGCCAATAAGTCATTGCCACAAAAAGGGACATTTTGGTGTTCTGTTTCACCTTTAAAAAAAGGCGGGACAGACAAAAACAAAGGAGGGGGAATGTTTCCCGGCTAATACAGAGTTTGGTCACCTTATCGTTGATAAGGGGTTGGAACTAAAACAGTTTGATTTTGTTTGTTTTTATTTATTGCCGCTTTGACTACATTGGTCTTTTCGCGATGTCTGTAAACTGTGAACTGCATTCTATAGGTGTAAGTCTGTAAGGATGAATGAAATGAATTAATGATGAAGCAAACGAGTTAGGAGTCCTTGACGCCTAAAAGCTATGCATTTCACCTTCTCAGGGTAAGAAAAACGGATAAAAATAAAAATAATCAGACAGCTTGACTTGGTTAGGACTCGAATTCAGGACTCGCAAACGCTACCACTAGATCATGGTGGCGGTCCAGTTCGATTTGTTCATGGCATTTATAAGCGTTGTAAATTGTAATGTCAAAGGAAATTATATATTTATTTCTGAAGAGGTTTCATTTCATGCAAGAGATACTGTATCATTTCAGTTCTGTGCAATATTACCCCAAAGGCGCCCTTATTTAATTTTAATTATTATTAATTTAAGTGCGAATAAAAATTCATGGGACTGGATAAATGGATATTATGTATAATATTATAAAGAGTTTCATAAAGTTTTTTGTATTAAAATTATGGGTAAAAAGATGTTAATAAAATAAAATTAATAATAATAACAATGTCGATTTTTAATTAATTATTCTAAAGTCAAGTCTTCCTTTATTATGCTTATGGCGCTGTTATATTTAGTTCGTTTGTCTATTGTTATTGTTGTTTTCGAAGATCGAATTTATGTCTCTACATGACCATGTAAATAAAACAATGTTTCATCCGAAAAGAAACCAACATAAATAAAATAAACGCGGGTCACTAGAGCGCACATTAACATTATCCAACATTTAATTGCAGAAACTAACTCTACTCATATTATCTTGTGGTCGCAAGTCCTGGACTATCTCATAGGGTTTTAATTTTAAAAGCTTAGTGACATTCCAAGCCGATATTGGCCAAATTCCTGACTATGTGCAAGTTTTCTCAGAGATTTCTTTGAACTTCGTTCTAACTTTTCTCCAGTGTCATTGGGGTATTCTCTGTAAAGGCGTTTCACTTTCGATTTCTTAACAAAAACAGCTCCTGTTTCCTTAAATCTTCCTAAGATTACGAACCATTTCTCTTTGAGGCGCAGGATCAGCAGGGGATCTGTCTATAAATCGCCGTCTCACTTCTCTACATGAGTTTGTTGTCTCATAGGAATCATACATGAAGACTCTGTGTGCAAAGTATACGGATTTTTTGGCATTATAACAGCACTAACACACTATAACACTGAAACACTTGGTCTCACAACGTTCACCTCCTGTACAGCACATAGACTTCGCATCAGCACACGAAGAGGCGGGAAAGTGGAGGAGAGAACAGAACCATTTAGAAAAAAGGCAGGCAAACCCCCGTTAATCCGGTCAATAATAATGAATAACACGAAAATTATTCCTATCGCGCGGCTAGTTTGGCAGTCAGACAGATTTAATTTGACTGTAAACAACTGCTTCCTGAAGAATTATTCGATTGACAATGAGACGCCATTGGGTGAGCTTATGTACTGTGATCATCATATTCACATCCCTTCTGCGCAATTTTTTTTTATTTGCAAAATATTGCATCCCTCAGTAATTTGGCCTCCCATGACATAAAATGATAAAATCATTGTAAAAAAATGTTCCAGACTGTGGACGATAAGAAGGCAAATGCTCGAGCAACTGAGATAACTGATGGTAATACGAAAAAGGACTTTGTAGACTTTTAAAAGTTAGAAGGAGCGCTGGTGTGTGTGAATTTCCCAGGGTAGTTTCTCAAAGGGAATTAAGGTAGGCAACTCGGTGCTAAATGAACTAATTATTCTTATTCTCTGGTAACATGCAAGCAAAAGGATATTATGTTACCAAGTTAGCTAAACGTTGAACTAATTTAATCTCATTGTTCAAAAACGAAAGGTAATAACGCCTCCAAGGTCTAATGGTAACATTTGAGAGTACTAATTTGCAAGTTCTGAGTTAAAATCCCGGTCAGTCAAGCTGCCTGGGTAAGAATTTTTTTTCCTCCGAGTTTGTCCTTACTCTGAGAAGGTGAGTGCCAGATAACTTTAAGACGCCGAGAACTCCGAGTTCATTTGTGACATCATAGTTTATTTTATTCATTCCTACAGACTTACCTTATAGTATCCACAATCTACAAACGTCGCGAGAAGAAATCAAAGCGACAATAAATAATATACAAAAAAGAGATAACAGACATCTTTGTATGCGAGTAATACTTTGATTAGCGTTGTATTTACTTTCCCTCGCTGGTTCATCATTTTTGTCGAATTTATGTTGTACTATAGTTCTTATAAGGTGTTTGATAAAACGTTTTTTTTAAATATACTTCCTATTTCTTTTTTCTTTCTATCTTTTCAAAGTTCGTTCTGTACGTGGAATATTATATTATTTTCGGTTTAGAATATCCAGAACTTGTGTGAATATACAATCGTTGTAACTGTTTAGCATATATAATAAGTGCATTTCTTTAGTTTCCCAAGTCATTCACTGTTTTCTGTAAGTGCTTATATTGTCCATCTCCGTTATTTCTTACAAAAAAAAAAAAACAGTTTTACCAACGCATGCCGTTTGGCATTTACTGTACAAACCTAACGAACTAGAACAGCCCAGATGAAATGTTACCATACCTGGTGGGTACTGATACAATTAAATGGCTCACCTCACCAATAGCTTGAAATTGAGATGAAGATGAAACTAAGTTAACAGTATCCTTTTGGCATTAGATAACTTAGTAGCTGTAAAAACAAGTCTTTTTGCTTATAACGCTGTTGGAATGAGCAGAACAGATCATGGAAAATATTAATTTTATTTTAAAATATTTCCAATTTATTCATCTAATTATTTTTTAAACCACTTCATCTATTTGAGTTTTAGAATATATCTCGACTTTCGAACGCTCCAAGAGAAACGCTTCTTTAAACATTTATCAATTAAAAATTCAAATTATTTTATTGACCTAGTTGTTATTTATTATTTTAATTACATTTGTTAAAGATATAAAAATGAATATATTATTATTTCTAACAACGAATATCCATATTCAACATTTTCAAAAATAATATGTACACTTTTAAAATATCACAATACTTATGAAAGTAACTTGTCTTTCTTTCACTATAGGCTCCTTTGATGCATGCTAAACATAACTTCTTCTTTGAAAAACAATGTTCTTAACTCTGGTTTTAATTTTATCTCCTTGCTGAACCCCAATTTTCTATTGAAGTAAATGCGGTTATTTGTTCACCAAGGGTTTAAGAGCAACTACTGCTATACCCTTATTGACTTATCCTAGACCTACGACGACATTAAGAGATAACAAAGAAAAAGAATATGAGGTATTGCATAAATCTGTTCATTAAAAATATTATATATTGTTTTTGTTCGGGTATTCATCTTGTGAGAAAATATTTTAAATTCCACATCTTTTTAAACGACATTTTTGCCAACTGGGTTCATAATAGTAATAATAACAACCACAACAACAACAACAACAACAACAACAACAATAATAATGTCATTTAATTCCCTTTATCGCCCTATTTGTCAAGGGTTTTAAAGAGAGTATTAACAAATGCTTAATAAATAATAAATATCCTCCAATCTGAACAAAAATTTAAACAATTATAATAAAAATATATATACCAACAAATAATAAATATAACAGAAGAGACTCCACGTACTGGACCTGTTTGTAATTTTTAATTTTAATATAAAGTCTAAATTTCAGAATTGCAAGTATTTGGGAGAGAGGCATTGAAGAGGAAACACGACCAACAATATAATTTAGGAACTTCGCTAATATATATTCACAGTAAAATAGAATTTCACAATTTTACAATCCCCGGTTTTTTTTTTTGGGGGGGGGGGCTTATCCAAGTTAGGGAGAAGAGTTGGACGCCCTTTAGAAACAAGTCACTTTTTTCACCGTGACTTAACCAGTGTTTTCAAAAATTTTTCAATTGCACATTCACACGATTCACTGTTGCGTGTATAAAAAGCCAGTGATTACAACAATGACCAGCTGAAAACATTCTTGCAATGAAAACTTCTACCAACAATTTCGACTCATATTTCTCTGTGATTTTGACAAAAACCCTTACTTTAGTTTAGTAGTAGTTAAGGGATCAGAGAGTCTAGTTCTATTAAACTTTATAGAATGTCAAATTCTCTCTCTCTCTCTCTCTAGTCAGTTAAATGAAGAAGTCTCCAGACTTCCGTACAAGCTCTTCACTTCTTACATAGAGAAATCGCCTCTGCTACTTACAGGAGGTACATCCATGTCCACTTGCTCAACTTTCTTATCTCGCAGACGCATGTTTATCTTCTTAGATTTTATTTCGATAACCAAGGTCTTAGTCTTATTTTCATTTAACTTTATTCCATACTACTCATATTTGTCATTAGTATGTTCTTTAATGTCATTTCTTCTGTTATTAATGTTATGCACTATCTTCTTCGCTAAATCTTCCAAATAGATTATGAGCAAGGTAGGTGATAACAACCAGTTGTACATCACTTCCCTCAGAGATTTCTTCTATCTTTATTTTGATCTGTTGTTTCACGTAAAGATTACTTGAGAGTCTCTTCTCTTTCCAATCTACAACGATTTTCTTCAGGATTTCCATAAATTTGCTACAATCCACTCAGTCAAAGGCCTTTTTCAAGTCCACAAATGCTTCATATACTTTGTCAATTGTTTGTTGTAGCCTGATTGAATCCCTCTACCTTTTCCCTTCCTACAGTCAAAGCAACTCATCCTGCCCAGGGTCAATGGATTTTTTCAAGCGTAAAAATCCTTAGTATGGCTTCTTTCGGAAGGGAAATAAAACCGTGGGTCCCGTGTCATACATTTACGGCATGAACCTCAAGCCTGGAACAAGAGACCTCTGAGCAAAATTTGTCGGCCGTTTCACGCCCTGACTCAAATGTAGGCTGATGACCTGAGATGTTAAAAGAGCGTTCATAAATAAACCAAATCTACAATTCTTCCATTTCTACTGTCGATTCAGTATTCTGCAGAATCCTTTCATTATTTTTCTTTGGTACTGGTATCATCACTATCTCAGGTCATTCCTTCATCAACTATTTAACTAATTTAATGAAAATTCCATAGACTCCTGTTGCTTTCCCTTTATTCATTCCCAAATTGTCAGCTCCATTTCTTCCTTCAGAATTGGAAATCATTTTCTTGTCTTCTGAGATATGTTTGTTTCATTAACTATAGCCAACATATCTGGCGTTTTCGGATGAACATATTCCGTCGATCTATCCAACATTACTGGTTTATCAGTTAATTTATTATTGTTTTTCCCTTCTATCAACCATATTGATTTCCGGCTCTTCTTTCCATAGTTAAAATATTTAACTTCACAGTACATTAAATCATATCTTCTTTTCCCTTCTATAGCTTCTATTTCTTCACGTTTCTTCCTTCTTTTTATTTACATTATATAGTTTCTTTTACCTTCTTCGGTATTTATTTTTTCCAGTTTTCTTCTTTCCTCCATTTACACTAGACTTTTTTTTGTATAATAAAGCATAAATTCACTTTTTTGTGCTAACTGTTCTAATAATTCCTGGTATATTTCCATTAGCTGCAGTTTTAGCTTTTACTCTTTTGTCTGCTATCATCTTTCGCCCTGGCACCGTCTTCAGATGGCGGCAAGCAGTCAATTTTATTTCTGTGATTTCATACTTCTACGTAGCTAATTATTTGAAGCCTGTAATTCCTCAAAAGTGGGAGGTAAAGAGGAAATAAAAAATAAAAATAAAAAAAAAAAAAAGGAAATGCTAGAAAAAGGTTAAGCTGGAACACCTAGAGAAAATAAACAAGATTCATGATGAAGAAGCTTTCGCTGAAAATCTACTTCTGCTTCCTCGGCTTCTTTGAAACCAGATATTAGAACAAGCATTCCGTAGAACTCAGCAAATGCGTAAAATTATTTTACAAGTTATATTATTCACACAGCACATAGATATGAGAACACTTTAATACTGCAAAACAGAAAAAATAAAATATCTAAACGGATTTTCCGCGCAATGTCGGGGCTATCTTCATAGCGCAGTTCTTTGAATATTTGTCTTTCTTTTTCAAGTCAATGTTGGCACAGGAAGTGGGTATTTCTGCAGACCACGGGGAAACTGGGCTTGAAGAGCTCGTGACCTTAAGAATGACGTCACGAAACAGCGACTGCGTTCTTTTGTCCTTCAAACGGTAGCCGAGTTTCTTCTAGGTGATCATAGCATGACCAAAAAGGCAGGTGCCAAGCTAAGCAAAAATAAACTGTGTTCTAAAATATTGCAGTCTAAAGGAAATTACCATGCCCCCTCCCCCCTGAGAATGTACGCAGAGAATATAATTTAGGTATGGACATGATTAAATGAAAACATTTCCTTCGTCGAGTGGGGGGCAGCGGAACTCACACACACAGTTCGCAGATATGTATAATTTAACTTCAATTTTTTACTTATAATTTATTTGAAACTGCATTTTTAATATTATAAAGGCTTTTAATTCTTTAAAAGAAAAAATCGGTGTAAAATAATCTAAAGCTTAAAAAAGAAAAAAATTACGAAATTTAATAAAAATCCATATTTGTTTCAATATTGGAAATCTAGCAATAGTTTCATTTTTAAAACTTATTAGTGCATTAATCTGCAGCACAAATAGCATTTTTCTGTACTTTAGCATCTTTTCTATTTCTTATAAAATGTTGATGATTTGGGGCCATCTACGCAAACATTTACATTCTATTGCAAACACTTTTAGTTTTATATTTGTTAAACAGATGGGAAGTTTTTAAGCTCTTCATAGTAATTCATAGTTTTATTATATGGCAAACATTTTCTCATTATTTAGCAAAATATACTTCATAACGTATTTTAGTTCAGATAATAGATTGATTACAAATAAGATCTTATCTATGCTGTCGTCGGCGTTGAATGAGCTAGGCCCTTGAAATTGCATCACTTTGAATAATGAAATGAGAAAAATCAGATATATGTAACATTTACTTTCTTAACTCTGAATGAATTTGCGTCTTCTTCGTAAATTATTTTTATTAACTCTCTAATTGCACTGGGCATGAGATATTACAAAATATATAAATAAAGGTATTTATCCTCATTTCTCTACGCAATCTGAAATTGATTTTGCCGATGGGAAGTTACTGAACGGTTTCGCCATCTGCCCAGGGTAATCATGTCGCACGGGTATAATTTGTTTATTGTTTATTTATTAGTAGTAAATAGTAATTAATACCCGCTGTGTGATATGACTGAATCTTTCTGAAAAAAAAAAGTGATACACTCGCCGCAATTCCTCCTCAACTGCCTCCGTTTCAGTGCCTCCACGGGTTATAATTCAATACAGGAGTAATTTTATATGCATGAAGTTGCAGCAGCTGAGTGGCTTTATACGCACTGCCGACAGATATACCAACGTGCTGGGCTAATCATGTTAAAGACTTTCTTGGAGAAGTTTCTAATCGATAGCCTATTTCATCAAGCTTCTCTGTTAAAATCCGGTTTTTTAATCTCGGCTTCTTGTCGATGAAAATGCCTTAGGTTCGAGCTTTGTTTCCCATTCTGAAAATTGCAATTCCCGATGCAGATGTTACACCTGGAAATTTAGCACGAAATTACATATGCTTTCTTTTGCAAATAACAATACTAAAGAAACATTCTTTGTTTTAGCTCATACGCATTTCATACAGAAATGTAACTGAAACAGTTGGCAAGCTCAATTGCCTACGTCAGCGGAACTACAGTCTTACCGAGAATCACGCGTATACTGAAGCTCAACTAGTGTATACAAACTTCGATTGCGTAGCGGAATGAAGGCACAGTATATTTACATAAATAAAAATAAGATATGAAGATTATAGAATTAAATATATGTTCATTTATTTTACCTTTTAATTCGAAGCTTTTCCTTTCAGATGATATGGAATGACCGTGTTCTAGAGGTCTTAACACTGCTCTTGATAATACCAAGCACCTTGCCACAAAACAGACAATATGATTATATAGTAGAAGAACCAGAAGATGGTAGAGTAGGACCTGTGCACAGAGTCCTTCAGCATCCTCCATCACCTTGTCCCAGTGTCTTCTCTTATGAGGGACGTCAGGCAGAGAAAGAACGCTGGTTTGGAGTTGTTCTTGTTGCCACAGAGGAACCTCTTACTGGACTGCGTCTTGACATTACACTTGACAGACCTGCACAACTCCTAGGGGTGAGCGTTCTAATGCATTTGTTCTGACTATAAATTACAGAACTTAAAAATAAGTTTAATTTATTCATGCTTTCAATATATTATAATTAAGAAAGTTTAATTTGTTCCTTCTAGATAAACAATGTGTTTGTTTTGTTTTCATGTTTCAAACTAAATATAGAAATTATATGCTTTCATGAGAACTTGCTATACTTGAATAAGAGCTAAACATCCAGAGAATACTTGTAATTATTATGTTGACAATTTAAATTTTTGTTTGTTTATTTATTTGGTTAACTTTCATTTGTATAACTATGCATTAAACTATTTAATTAGATTATATTTTCATTCACTGCCACATTATATTTGCATTGAAATAAATATTCCTCAAAGCATGGCACAATTTAATTAAGTTTTATTCATCCCCCCCCCTTTTTGTCAGCTAATTTGTTCAGCTTTCAAATATATGAAGACTGCATGATAAAGAAGGATAATAAATTTTACTGACAAAATTTCTCACGCTAAAATTTAACTTTACAATATTTTGTTAGCTTAATGCGTAATATACTAGGGTCATCCTGAAAGTCATGAGCAACCCATTGTTAAAATTCAAATTCCACAATGTAACAAAAAGAACTACAGGATCGTAATCTACAGACTTTACACATGTTGCCATATTGTGACGTCATTAGATTCTATCACGTAGCCACAGGTAGTATTTCCAAAATGGCGGACATTAATGTTTCGTTTCAACAGCGTATTGTCATTGAATTCCATATTAAAGAGGGAAAATCTGCTGCTGAAATTCATCCCAGACTTCAATGTGCCTAAGGAGATGTCTGCATGAGTGCTAGGAGTGTTGGGAGATGGGTGAAACATTTCAAAGATGGTAAAACGAGTATCCAAGATGAGCCTCGTAGCGGTCCCAGCGAACTGCCTCCACAGAATGCAACAAGGAAAGAGTTGATGAGCTCATTAGAGAAGATAGGTAGGTGTATTACCGTGGATGAAATCGCTGCAAAACTTGCAGTAGGACATAGTGCAGTGCAAGGAACAATAAAAAAACTTAGGTTATCGAAAAGTTGTGTCCGTTGGATCCCACGTTTATTGACCGAAGAGACCACAAACTTCAGAGAATAACCATCAGTCAAAACGATCTTCAGAGATTTCAAAATGAAGGTGATGATTTTTGACGAGTATTTTACAGACAATGAAAGCTGGTTCCATCATTACAAGCCTGAAACAAAACGCCAGAGCATAAAATGATACCATTTGGATTCGTCATCGAGGAAGAAAGCGAAGACAGTGCGATCTGCTGGGAAGGTTATGGGTAGCGTCTTCTGGGATGCACAGGGTTGCATTATGGTTGGTTTTCTCGAACCTGAACAAACCATAAATGCTGCCCACTATATCCAGACACTTTGGAAGCTCAATCGTGCATTGCGCGATAAGTGCTCTGGAAATAAGATCCTCCTACAACAGGATAATGCGCGTCCTCACACTACCGGTGTCACAATGGAGAGATCAGAACATTTGGGTGAAAACCTCTTCCACATCCCCCCAATAGTCCCAACTTAGCACCAGTTTTTTTGGTTCTGTTAAGGAACAGATGCGAGGCCAACACTGCGAGACGGTGGAGGATATTCGGAAAGCAGTGCGTCAGTGTCTTCGTGCAACTGGAAAGGAGTTCTATCGTAAGAGTATTTTCAAACTTGCAGGAAGATGGGGAAAATGTGTGCAAAGAAATGGAGACTATGTTGAAAAGTGAGAGAAAAGTCTGTAGATTACGAAAGACATTGTTGCTCTCTACTTTCAGAATGACCCTCGTATATATGCTACTAGTTTCATTGTTGTCAATCCCGGTTTCTGCCTGTGGGAGGTGCGCAAGTTTAGACATGTTCAGTTCCACTTATAGCATAATGGAATTTACAAGCGTCGAACAATATGCTACTCTGAAATTCTTCTTTCATCTTAACAAATCCACAGCTGAGACTTATGGGCAGTTTGTTTTCCCTATAGCACAGTTTGAATGTGGTTTAAATTAAAACATTTAAAGAGGGAAGGCAATCGATATGTCATTGTGAGAGAAGATCGTCCAATAACATTACGATCACTTTCAAAAACACTGCAAATTTCACTGGGTACTACCCACATGTTGATAACTGAAAAGTTGCGCATGATAAATGTTGGTACAGCGAGTTCCAAGACTGCATGATTCCCGAACTAAAGGAGGTTTGCATACAGTTTCTTTCAACAACAACAACAACAACAACAACAACAACAACAACAACAAAGTTTCATCAGCAACGCTTTCTTGCTGATGAAACTTTGCTACCTAATTTCGATCCTGAGAGCAAACAACATAGCTCTGTGTGGACACAAACAAAAAAGCAAAAGTAGTTGCTTCTGTTCGGAAAGCTATGGTTATCTCACTTTTCAACATTCAAGGAATGATTTACCAACATGTACCTACACACAATTGCAAATGAGCAATACTATAAAGTTCGTCCTGAAACCTCTGCAAGGCCCATATACAAGCAAAAAGGTCACATTTCTGCATAACAAGCAGATCTGAACCACTATAATGCACGGTCGCCCATCTAAGTATTGTTGTATAATATCTCAGTGAAGTATGTTCCCCACCCTCCCTATAATCCAGATTCAACCCCATGCGACTTATTCCTTTTCCTGGAACGCATTTTCAATTATCAGAATCACTAGTGAAGGTTGCGGAGGCGATTCCGAAGGACCTGTCAAAAATGGTTTCCTGCATGTCTTCGAAGACGGGCAGGTGCATTGCATCCAACGAGGACTACTTTGAGATTGATCACGAAATTATGAGGATGAGTAAAGGTGTGTTGTCAAAGAATTTATGAATATTCTTTATCGAATAGACGTCGTAAAAGAATGTGTTTGGAATATTCAAGGAAAATGTACAGGAGTCAAACAACTTCAGGACACATATGACGCAAGGAAACAGTAGATTCAGCTTTTACAATTTTGAACAGAGGTACATAATATAATGAACTGTGCCATACTTTCATTTTAATAGCGTACTATGATCAATCATAATGTATGTATATAGTTACAGTGTTGAAATGTAACGTCAATAATATTCGCTAAAATAAAGAAAGAGTATGTAAAACATATTTATACCATTAGGTATTCAGAAGAGAAGCTATTGCCACTTTTTCAGCGTTAAAAAGTTAATTAATTCCATGAACTGTTTCAGACATCATGCCCATACTATATGTTCCAGAAAAAGCACGTTCATGCATAGGGGTTTAGTACGATCACTGCAAATTGCCAATCCATACACACAACATAGCACTTTGCTGTGTGCTTGAGAATAAATGTAAAGTGCTGTATACGCTTTTCATTTTGCGCAATCTTTCTTACGACAACAACGCCATCATACACTTACGAGAACTGAAATCCAGAACCATTTCATCATTTATAACAATTCCTCTTTTATATCGTCATCACAATATCCAATAATAACGGAGGAAAGGCAAAACCAATGTATTACATCTTAATCACTTCCTATATTTAAAACTATACTACTCTCGCTTCCCAACCTAGTCATTTATTCTTTACCCCCCCAAACCATTATTACACCTTAATTTAACCTAGAGGTTACATTTTTCAAACAGTTTGATAAAAGAACTGTTAAGTGCAAAATTGTGCAACTCTGAACATCACAACAGAGCGTGGCGTCTCACTAGGCGTGTTAACAGAAATGTACCGAATAATATTAGTAAAATTACAAACTAATAATTGTTGTTATTACATTACACAAATTTTTTATGTTTAACTATTACGAACTACTCGACTACATTTGTCTCTTTTAGCACACATGCACACACACAAAATGCTTGCATTTTATCATATCACAATTTTAAAATAATTCATTGGTACAAGTAAATAAATTGCAGTTTCTCTGATCTAAAATTTGCTATGAATGTGAATAACTTCCATGACAGTTGTGTTCAAACAGTTCATCAAGCCAGGAAATGTCCCAAACTTAATTGCTTCATGCATCATCAGTGTCCACCACCTGTGATGCAGCAATAATAAAAACGGGAGTTAAACACAATTCAAAAAGTCTTAGGCATCTCTCCTAGGAAGAAAATATGGTAAAAACCAGCCATGGAGGACAGTCCTTGCGGAATTCGAACCACAGACCTTCGGTTCCGGAATCCATGCCTTAGCGACCTCCGCCAATTTGTTAATTACGCCTATGGTTGTGTGCATCTTCTTTTTGGATCTAATTGTAGCAAAACCATCAATGTATTGTATTTTGAAATTATACAACCAATTTATAAATGATCTATTGTTTTATTAAGTCCGTGGTTGTTCATTATCATTAATCCCTGTTTCAGAACTGGAATGGAGAAGTAACCAGCAAAGATAACGTTAAATTTACCATATTGAACCTGAATCAGAAAATCGCACCAGGACCGCCACTGTCAGTACGTGTTTTTGTTAAATATGGAGAAACAGAATCTATTCCAAGGCTGCAATCCATTAGATTAAATGGGCGTCAGATTTGTCCTCCAGATCAAGGCAAGTTTATATTACTTTACATACTCCGTAAGCTTTGTCCATGCCTAAAAATATGATTTTTGCTGGTTTTAATTAGCTATATATGTTTTTGTTGTTTGTCAGACAATATGTCATTAATTACACTCAATTTTAGAGGTGCTGCTAATATTAAAATGTAGATAGTATAACATTTTAGGGGTTGATGAAAAGCTGAACATAAAATTGAATACAATATAAATAAAGACATAATGTACAAAGAAGTAAAACAAAATTAAATTAAATAAAAAGAGTAAGTAATGGCTACCATTTCTAAAAGATCAGCATTTGAGAAATAAGAAAAACAGCACAGGCTACACATCTATATGAAAACACTAATTTACTAACAGAAAAAGGATTGCTGAAATTAAAGTCTCTCATGATACAGTGAACTCTTAAAGTGTTGCATGTACGTGGAGATAAATATTACACTATGCAACAAAAAGTTTCGATAAAAAAAGTAATTGGCCTTCCAGGAAGATATCGATCGCCTCCGTGGTCTAGTGGTAGCGTTTGGGTTACTAATACGGAGGTCCTGAATTTGAATCCTGATCAAGCTATTCTGTCTGGGTAAGGTTTTTGTTGGAATTTTTCCTTACCCATATGCCATATAGGACTCCGAGCTTATTTGCACCCTCATTAATTCATTTCATTCTCCCTACAGACTTAGGAGTACATCTATAGTATTCAGTCTAAGGAGGTCCCGAGAAAACCAATGTAGTCAAAGCGACAATATGTATATTATTTATTCTTAATTTCCTTTTATTTACGTTTTGCATTTTTACGAGCACTCCACAATCTTGGCTATGTATTCACACATGCTTAAGTATTTTTCGCTGAGTATGCATAATCATATCTCGTCTACATTCCAAACGTCTCCATGTCAGCCAAGAGAGTTGTGTCATAAGTGTCTGGAATGTTCACATTTCAGTAACAGCTCTTATTTTCTGCAAGTTAAGTGTTTTAAATAAGTGAGTGCATTTTAAAGTATTGACAAAGGTTACTTCCAAATGGATCATCCGGTTACACTAGTTGCACCGACTTATTGCTACCGGGAGACACTACTATACATTCCTTTCTTCCTTATTTCGAAACAGACGTTAAGCAGGTAATCCGCCCACCTCGCTGCTAAGGTTGGAGTGTGCGCTTGACTTGGTGGTTAAGGAACACAATAAATATATGCTGGCAGTGGTCAGTGCTGCCACCCAAATTCGCTTCCCTAATGAAATCTCGGCTACACAATAGCTGTGGAGCGACTTCTGGATTCCCTTTATATAAACCAACGTTCGCGTAATCCCAATGCAGTGTAGTGCGACAAGTGCACGAAAAAATCAGTTATAACGTTTTGTTTTGTTTCAGATTGTCTTCTTATATCATGCCTTGAAAAAGTCTTAACCATCCCAACAATTTTTGCCATGCATCCAAATTATAAAGGTGTGCAATCACTCCTCTGCACCAGAAAACAAAAATGACTATTATTTTTATTACATCTATATCAATTAAAGGAACTCTCCGCAAAGAACAAGTATAAAACTGTACACACAAAACGTAAATCTGCAGTGAGAACTGTCACTTATGACGCACATTTGCCAGTTTCAAATCCTCTGGAAAATTTTCAAGGAATTAATTAATGATATTGACACTATTCATGGACTAACAGAATGATCTGATACTGAGTATAGACCTAGGGTGTCCAGTCCTGAATCGCAAAGGTTTAGGCAATCTGAATTCCACGATCTGCCATTACATTACACGAAAAAACATTTTAGAAATTTTCTTTCCTGTACAAGATCCAATGATTTTCTGTAATGATGTGAAGGGCTTCTTTGGGGAATTGAAATAATGCATCAAATGGTAGAAAAATATTTAGTGACTCATTTCAAAGAAGTAATGCATTATAAGCGACAGGAAAGGATTGAATTGTATTTTTGACTTAACTAATGAAAATTCCTATAGGCCTATTTTTTGAAAAATGTAAAATTATGGCTCCTCCAGCTATTTATATTTTCATTGTTTAGTATATGTTAAAGAAAACATGAGTAATTACAGTAAAAGATGTGTCACTCATAGTCACAATATACTTCATGGATCTCCCAACAGAATAACTAAAAAACACACAATACAGCTACAATTATGTTGACTTGAAATTATTCAATAATTTACTTGAAAATATACAAATTTTTCTTTGAACGAATTAAAAATATTGACTGCTGCTTTAAAATAAATAAATATATATAGTACAGAGGAATTTGAAGAAAAAAACTCTTCAGTCTGTTTAATGATTTAGTTAGTAGGTTATCTTTTCTTTGTGTTTTTAAATTACTGTTTTTGTATGTTTACATGGAACTTTTTAATATTGTTGTTTTATTATTAATATTATATTATTATTTGCAATCCAAACTGACAAACGTTATTAATGGTGTATGCTGCTTAATGATGAATAAAACACTAAAGTAATGTAATCTATAAATTTTGTCGATTTGGATCTATATAATAATTGACTGACTACATAAAAACACGATTCCTAATTAATCCCATTTCTTTAATAACTTTTCAATACAGAAAAACCATTCACAAGTGCACCACAGACATCGCCACCAAGAAGGCCTTCTACAAGGCAGACAACTGCAGATTACTATGAAGTTGATGTTTCACCCACAAGAAAGCCCCCACGGCAGCCAGGAAGTAGTGAACTTAGCTATGAAGTATATCCTAATGTTGAGTCAAGTACTACAAGGACTACTTATGCTTGGAATACTCCCACCAGCCCAAGAACAACCACCACCACAAGACCAGGTAATTGTTGTTGTTGTTGTTGTTGTTATTATTATTATTATTATTATTATTATTATTATTATTATTATTATTATTATTATTATTACCTTATTAATTTTTACAAATGCTGTAATATTCAACATGGAATTTTGTATCATGAAGAATATATCTTTTGAACAAAATAAGAATATTAAAAGATGGATATCAATTACATTAAGTGCACCATATACTAGAAGCTAGCAGATACAAAATTTGCATAATCTATCTGTATTAAACATGAAATATTTACATTAGTATTTAGAAGAATATGTAGGTAGACCATTACTTAATATTATAATTTATAAAACATTGTAACAAAACTAACTGTCCTAAACATCTATATTGCTCACTGAAACGAATGCAATATCTCCAATATCTCCATATTCTGCAAGATATTTTTCATAGTGAAGATAGAATAGCATGTGTAAAGGTTGCCTTACATTTTAAGATCCTCATCCTTAGTGCAACAAATTCCTTTATGAATCTATACAGTGGCACAATGCCATATGATGAGACATTAGGGCTCCATGAAGATTAATCAAATGGTACTGGCAATACTAATACCGAGGCTGCCAAAAATGTATACTCACTTTCACAATAGATATCTATTTAACCTATTTCAAAGTTGGACCGAAAAACAGCAGTAATGTGTAGTATGATATTCTGTAAAATATGTGACTTACATACATTATGATAGAGTTGCTATGTGACAGGTAAATCAGCAATGAACAAATGAAGCCAAGATTATCATAAATAAACAATGAACAAATGAAGCCAAGATTATCGTAAATAAACAATGAACAAATGAAGCCAAGATTATCGTATGATGTTCTGTAAACAAATATGACTCACATTACATTACGCTAGCATTGCTACAACAAAATGGAGCCAAGATTATCGTTTGAACAGTGGAAAAAAATGTTAAGTGGTATTGGAACACCGAGAATGTTGTTGAAGTTCAAAGGCAACGGAAACGTGTGTATAGAACAGAACCGCCAACGCGAGTAACAAGTATATGCATTCGAGACAAATTTGAGACGCATGGTACCGTAGGCGATGTTCACAAGGGCAGACCTGGGAGCCCTCGCACAGCAACAAGCCCCGCGCGCTGGATCCAAGTCACTATGCTAGGCACTATCCAAGGTAATGGATAGGAGAAAAGGTCCGATTGAGTTTCCACCGCGTTCTCTGGTTCTAACTGCGTTGGATTTCTACCTATGGGGAACTCTTAAGAAATGTTGTATACCGTTAATAACAATCCACATGTTATTTTGGAAAAGGCTGTTAATTTACCTGGAATTAGTGTTTGGTATGAGTTGTCATCAATTAGGGGTCTAATTGGACATTCTTTTTTGAAGGAACAGTAACTGGCCCAGTGTAACGAACATGATACGCACATCTGTTTTACTCGCCGTTCATACACTCTATGGAAATGAGAAATTTTGCTTCCACATGATGGTGCACCACCACATTACCACCGAGATGTACGTGCATAGCTTGATGACAATCTTCCAAGCCACGGATAGGACGAAGAGGTCCGATTGAGCTTCTACCGCGTTCTCCGGATCTAATTCCGTTGAACTTCTACCTATGGGGAACTCTTAAGGATGTTGCATACCGTAGAAAACCAGCTACACTGGCAGCACTTCGGGAAGAAATTGAAACGGCATGTGCTGCAATCATTGAGGACACTTTCGCAAATGTTGCTCAATCAGTAGTTCAACGTACTCAGAAGTGTATCACCGCCGATGGTGCGCATTTTGAGTAACTGTTGTAACTATAAAAGTCTACGATGATCAGTACTCATCATTTTCTGTTTGTGTGAATTCATTTTTGTTATGCCGACACAATTTTTTCCTTGCTTGAAATGTGTATACATATTTTGGTACCCTCTGTATTAATAATGAAGATGATTTTCTTTAACAATGTTTAATGTCTATTTTCACTGCTGAAGCATCACAAGTGGTGAACACTGATGATACATGAAATTAAATTATAAATTGGGAAAGGATCCCCCCCCAGATTTTCCAGATGATGATAATGATTATGTTTATAATTATTCAACCAACAGATATAATTCCGTTACATATTTCTAAAATAATTCCCATTTGATATGTTGACACCAAATGCTATGCTATGTTTCAGTGAATTTAATAGTTTATTTCAATATAGCAGTAACCAGGACTAAAACCCATAGAATTGCATTTACTCTGTATTTTTCTTAGTATGTAAATAACATTTTAAAAATACATGAAAAAAGCATTATTCAACTCAATATTAGATTGGAAATGGACACAGAAAACTTCTTTTTCATGTGATAAAAAAAAAGTAAAACTCACAAGGTGCGAGATTCACTTCAATTCAATGCTAATTCGTTAAATATTTCTTGCATTCCACTACTATGAGTATCATCTGGTGTAGAATCTATGCACTGCAAACAAGATGGGAGGCAGAAGTATATGTACCTTAGCCTGGGCATCTGAAATTTGCATGATATTAGCAAGCTTTCTATCATTAAATGATTAGTCAATGGTGTTCATGTTTACTAATTTTCAATGTGTATTGCCTTCCAGAATAGAAAAGAATTGGCAGGACTTTCTTCACTACCTTAAACCAACTCTCTTTATTATGTATCTCCTCTATTTACTAAAAATGATCCAAAAACTCTGTTGATCCTAGTGCTCTAGTGGTAGTGGTAATCATGGTCACAAGTTTGAACTTAACCAGGGTAATTAGAATTTTTAGGATAAAAATATCTTAAGTATAACTTTGTTCGAAAGGGAAGTAAAGCTGTTGGTAGATTTACGGCATGCAAAATAACCTCAAGCCTGAAAGAAGATGCCTCCGAACAAAATTTATCAGCTGTTTCACACCCTGAATTGATTGAGATGCTAATGACCACAGTTGTTAAAGAGTGTTCTTAAATAAGTCAAATAAATAACAGGCACACCTTGTTGCAACTTTTTCCATGTATTAGTAATACCAAAAACAGCTGTTTTGTGTTAAAATCCAGATTTCATATGATTTATATGTATCTCATCATACCACTAAGATTTAACCAAACAGCTGAGAAAACAGTGTGGGTTCATGTAAAAAGAATAAAATAAGTCCCATTATTTTATATGCATATTTAAATACACATATAAGTATGTGTAAATTAAGCTTATGTTATGTTTTGTTTTCCTACAGCCTACTATGAACCTGAGATAGCTACTTCCAGAAAACCTCCAAGGCAGCCAGCAGGTAGTCAAAACACTTATGAAATCAGTACTTCAAGGAATCCTTATCCAGGGAACACCCCTCCCACAACTCGTAAAACAACAGCCAGACCAGGTATTGCTCTAAATCATATTAAAAAGCAAATAATAATTACATTATGAATACTTTACAATAAGCACATATACATGCTATAATTTTTAAAAGGTCTAATCGCATTATTAGTATCTATGAGCTATGTAACTGTGTTTGTTCCTATCTTGTGTATCTATGAAAGCTTATTATGAGCCTGAAGCAGTTCCTACAAAACAGCCTGTTCGACAACCCATTGGAAATCAAGCTAATTACCCCAGTGGTCAGGCAACCACCACAAGGCCTACAAATTCAAGAACCACTCCTTCTCCAACCAGAAGAACAACACCAAGGCCTGGTAATAGTTTCAATTCATGCTCTTTATGCATGGCAGGGAAGAAAAGAGAAAAATGTAAAATTAACTGCATGAACAATAAAACACTACATTTAATATTGTGAAGAAGCTAAACAATGCAAAATAAAATTTTATTTTAGGTTATGCATCTAAATTTAGCCATGCAAATATTGCTATATAGTCAATAACCATTTCCATCTCCTTGCTCTTATAGCCTGTATTTTAAAGAAAGAATTTGGTACTTTTGGTAGCAGGAATATCTTCAGTTTATTGCTTTCATTTGTCAACTGGTCTATTATCTACACTCAGCGGCAGAAAAAGCGAAACTGCAAACTATTTTCTGTATTTTTTTTACAACACATAAGCTTAGGTTCAAGCCAAACTTGCAACATTACAGAAACATAACAACATGCCTAATGGGCAATCAATGGATTTAAAACCCTTCAGTCGATTCCTTAGAACTTTTTTTTAGATTCTGACTTACTTACCGTTAATTTTGCTAGTAAGGCAATTTTTACAACAATCACCGCAAAGTAATGTTTAAAAGTGTTGCTGTACATTGTTGTACCCCATGATAATTTAAAGCATTCAGGCTTGCCTAGCTATCAGTGTTATGTCAATTTTAACATTTTGAAATGACTCTTAAAGCTGAATATGCAGCAAGGCTGTGACAGTAGTGGAGATTGGATGAAGGCTACATTAATTTACTGACGTCATTGGCATTTCTCATTCCAATGTATGCAGAACTGTTTATAGAGGATGGTATCAACACCAGAAGGCCTGGTTCTGGTCATAGAAGTGCCTCTGATTGTGATGATCACTTTCTTTTACTGCAAGTTCTTTGCAATGGGCACGCAACATCAGTGAAGGCTAGGAATAATTGCAGCTAGTATGGCACATTAACATCAGTGAAAGAACAGTTAGAAGAAGGCTGTATGAAGTGAGTTTACAGCTAGAAGACCTGCAAAATGACCATTGCTGACCAGGAAACACCCTCTCTCTGATGCAGTTTGCTCACACTAATCAAAACTGGAGGAATGGAGCATGGTGCTCTTCAGAATGAGAGCAAGTTCTGTTTGAAGACATCAGATGGGAGGGGAGAGAGTACGGAGAAGGCAGGAAAACGTTATGTACTCTGCACTTTCTATTCAAGGACAGCGTTTAATGGAGGTTCAGTGTTGGTTTGGGCAGGGATCAGTATTGAAGCAAGGGCAGAAATGGTGTTCATCGAGGATGGGTCACTAACATTGGTACATTGAGGAGATTTTTCCTGATCATGTAGTGCCTTTTGCACCTGTTAAGGTGGCAGCATTATCCCTATGCACGATAACACTTGTTCACACATTGCTTGGTGTGTTTCTGAGTTCCTGGATGTGGTTGGTATGGAACGTATGGTATGGCCAACACGCAATTCAGACCTGAATCCATTAGAACATGCCTGGGAGGCATGCTAAGGGTCAACTTCCTGACTCACTGGCAGATCTTGCTGCATTTCAAGCAGAATGGGAACTGAAACCACAAGAGGAGATTGCAGATCTTATTTGAAGCTTGCATTAACAAATTACAGCTATAATTAGAGTTAGAGATGGCAACACTCATTACTGAGGCTGTGGTTATCTTAAACAAACAGCCAGAAAACCAGAGAACCAATGAAAGTGTCAGTTTCCAACATTTTTATAAAGTTCTGTTTATTGTGATGTTTGGCCATGTTTGAAGATTTTTCAACATTAAAATAAATAATGGGGTAGAATTTGTACTTAAAATACTCCTTGGATGACAAAATGTTGTTAAATAATTGTTAAAAAAAATCTGTTTTAATATTTATGTCTTTGTTTCATTAAATATAGATTTTTATTTTAAAATATGTTTAAAAATTAAGTGTTTTGCTTTTTTTGCCGCTCAATGTATATAAGAATGTATAAATGTTAACAGCACATTTTTGGGCAAAATTCATTTGGTACAGGAACATTTACTTAATCTGTATATCTGTTTTGTGTACACACACAAAATATTCCATTTTATGATAATGATTTATTTAATTTCCATGTTTCTGTTATTTCTTTTCTGACCATTTATCCATATCCCCCGTGCTCAATTTTTTTATACAGGGTTGGTTAAAAGTTCTGCACCACCTAAATAACTTTTGAAGCACGTGGTTCAGTGACATCAAACTTGGTATGTGGGGATAGTCTTATATTGTGAACTCAAAAATGATATTATAGACGTTTTTCTACTTCCAAATTTCTAATTGGTTTGAACCAGAAGTAATTCTCTTATTTTAAATGGAATACCCAATATATTTTTATATTTTTGAATAATACTCATTAAGAGATTTTCAAAAAGTAGCCACACTAGATATTTTTGTACAACTTTATTAAACAAAATTTAAAAACAAAAAATATAATGATTAATAAAATGTTCCTTCCGTAACAAAAGGGTTAGCTTAACCTAGCTTTAGGAATATTTAGCACTGTTTTCATTGTTCAATACTAAAGATCTTCTACATTGTTAGGCCTTTCTTCATATTATACTGACTTCAAAATGGCCCCCACAAAAAGAAGTCCATAGGCAACAAACCTGGGTCTCAAGCTGGCCACTCTATGTGACCTCTCCTACCTGGGGATTTATATCTGACCAATATTAGCAGTTGTGTCTGTTGACAAATCCATTCAGGAAAAATGTTTCTTCATCTGAGAATGCAATTATAAGAAAAATTGAATAGTTGTTGCTGTTACATTAATTCACAAAACCACATTCTTATATCAGCATCATCGTCTGAAAGTTCCTGTAAAAGTTGAACTTTATAAAGATGTTGCCACTTTTAAGGATTTTCATTACCAAATTTTGGCTTACATTTTATTCTAACGACAAATTTGTAGTGGTAACTTTTGAATTTTCTTACATATGGAGAACACCCAATGAAGTAGTCTCATTAGTTGAACTTTTCAGGCAACCTGATCTTGGAAATCCATTACACTTCCAGTTTAAGTAATTTCTTTATGACCCTTATCACTGTTGTATGTGGAAATGGATTAAGATTCAGATGCTTATCATTAAATAAATTTGCTGCCTCTTAATGAGATCAATGCCTGCCCCCAAAGCAAACCATAATTAAAATTAGATACTTTCCCTTTTGCTCAACATCAGATAAAAATATTTTAACATACTAGGTGTTGATTAATCCCTTTAATACGATGTTTATATATCAATAAACATGATTCTATGTATATAAACAAAGGACAGTATTTATGTTATTACTGACAAAACACAGAAAACAAAAGAGGGTTTTATTATTTGCTATACTTTTTATTTCTTGATTTACTAACAATAAATTTGTACAGAAGTATTTAGTGTGGGTACTGGGTACTTTTTGAAAACCTTTAAATGAGAATTATTTGAAAATGTAAAAATATATTGTGTACTTCATTTAAAATAAGAGAGTTGAAGCTACTTCCTGTTTAAATCAACTGGAAGTAGAAAAAGTCAGTAATATCATTTTTGAGTTATCATTATATGGCCATACCCACACACTGAGTTTCATGTCACTGAAATGTCAAAAGTTATTGAACCAACCTTGTGTATATTTTATTAATGAGCTGCATTGCACATTCATTTATCAACTCATTCATAGTAATAGGAGTAAGTAATTGTGTACTATATTTAAAACATGTACATTAATAAACAAACAAGATAGTATCATACTATTGAAATAATATGAATCATAGATATAATTTTCTTTCTTCCTGCCTTCCACATTCTTATTTTGTTTTTCTTTACATTTTTCTTTTCCTTTTTAATTCTTATTTTCTTTCTTAATACTTTTCTGTTACTTGTTACAAAGGTCATGAACTGACAGTAATTTGTTTTTGTCTTTTGCTTGGCTGTGAATACAAAGTAGAATTGTTTGAACTTAAAAGATCTTATTGCCTAAATCTGGTATACAATACCAAAGATGATTATAACAACAATAAAGCAGAACTTACATTCAGTTCTTATCAGGGTAAGAGCATATGTTATATTACTTGTTCCTGTGATCTCTGTTAAAATTATCAACATTAATACTGACAGCCTTGCTACATCGATTAAGAAGGATTATGTTCCTCATTTTATAACCTTTGTTCCTATTTGAGGTGAATGGATTACATTTGATGGAAGCATGAAATGACAATGGAAGTAATCCAGATGCTACCAATTATTTATGTATATATGTTTTGCTATGTACTATTTAATTTGATTTCCATTTATATCTCAAATTTATTTTGCAAGATGGTACATTAATTATTGTTAGCATGATAGATTTTAATTTGTATGATAATTAACAGTCTTAAAAGTCCTATTTTTATTATTTGAATACAATAATCTCCTATATAAAATTTTAGCCAAGAACATGGATCTAAGTAGATTTAAAATTGTGCTATCTACATATTCAGTTAGCAAATATGTAAATCCTAAATTAGAGATTTCATAGAAAGGATCAATTAGTTCATTTACTCTACACATTAGCAGGATTTCTTTCAGAAAAATTGCAGAAGTATCTGAGTATTCTGAACTTTTGAAGGGGTAGAGGCAGAATGAAATTGATGATACATATGGTACTAGTCACAACATATTAGTATCTATTGTGTAAGAACACAAGGCAATACAAATCACCTTCATTTAAACACATCCTCTCATTTACAGATCTTACACATACACATACACATACACACAACTATATTGTTGAATGGTGCCATATCTTGACATATATGTACATAGTTAAAGTCTTCATAGTAATAAAATTCTTCTTTGTTTCTTGCAAGCATAGCTCTCCAATACTGTATAGAAACTTTATCTAGAGCATTTTCTCTTAAAATGGTTATTCTCTTGAAGGATCCAATGAAGTATTTCCCAGTTGTTATGCAATCATTATTTGATTCATGGATCTTTCAAGAGTAGCTATTTTAATGTACTATCAGTACAAGCTACTGATGGTACCATTAAACTTTTAAGCTCTTCATATCCAACCTGAAATTTTATAATAAATATCATACGTAATTCACTGTTTTTTACATTTGAAGTAAGAAATTTAAAGGTTTTGTATCAGTCTCTAAATGTTGCTCATCAATATGAGATAGATTAATTTTTGGAATGCATTAAAGACTTCCAAAATTTGAACATCCTGGAATAAAGTCCATGTTATTTACTAAATCTTTTGGAAATTTCAGCTGTGAACCTATAAGTGACTAGAAATATTTTTTTTTCACCAATTTCTATTTTATTGATACTTTAGTCAAAAACTTCATATTTTGTATAAAAGTTGCAGTTCTTTTGTGTTAATGCTTTTTTTTTCAAATCTTCACAAATTGGCTATATATGGAATGTTGTATTTATAATTAGCGTGGTCAGGAATGCCAAGTGAAGATGATTTCTGTGCAGACACTTTCTTAAGTTAAAGACAGTTCCCAAAATTGAACTTCTGATTTCAAGTAGCACTTCTACTAAAGAAGTTATGTCTGTCCCATCCATATGTAAGCACTCATATCCATTATTATTGACTTATAACACTTCATAATTGTATTTATAAAATTAAAATTGCTAAGCCAATCTGTAGGTTCTGGAATTTTAAGTACAGTATGTTCAAAATTTGTTTTAGTTCATGAAGAACAGTCTTTCTTTAAGGAGATTTTATGGAATAATTTATGTATGTCATAAAACACACACACACAACATTATTTTAATCCATGAAATTTAATTTTGACACTTGTCACTGCAAGTGATAAAATATGAATTCTGCAGTATATGTAAAGAACATTCTTCCAACTCTGTCACATATTCTACTATGCACTCCTGAAATACAATCTGGAAAGTTTGAGGCTCCATCCAACCCACAAGCAGTAAGATTATCAAAGAATAAGTCTCTCTTATTAATTGCAGTTTTGTTTCTATACAGTTAAATATGTCTCTACCATAGTATTTTGAAGAGAAATTAAGCGCAAAAGTTATTCTACAATGTCTCCTTTATTATCGACAAATCTTTCACTATAAAAAGTTCTGATTTTTTGGCAATATTAAGATTCATCAGCCGTTAAAGAAACGATTTTTCCAAATTTCATTTCATGTCACTTTATCAATTTTTCCCCATAAATTCTACATTTATATGCTTTATCTTTACTACAGTATGTTACTTGCTTACTCTGTGTCTGAAGTTAGTCACTTAAAATTATTACTCTGTGTCTGAAATTAGTCACTTAAACTTAAACACATGGTGCCATCAAACCAAAGACAAGAGATTCATATAATTAAGATCTTTGCATGATTGAGTTGAACTACACATTCCTATTTGCTCCACTTATTGTTTAAATTTAGTACATGTTTTGCAGACATAAACTTTAAGTACATCATACCTCCACCAGAGCAGAATATACATCCTCAAAACATAACGAATTATCCAGTAATCGACAGTTAATTGATGATGAGGATGATTGTTTACAATGCATGTACTAAATTTAAACAAGTGGATGAGTGTGTACTTCGACTCAATCATATAATGATCTTAATTGATTAGCTTCACTGTACAAGTTCCAATTAGCATTTCAAGAGATTCATACTTTGTTGTACGAGGAACATTTTCTTTAGTCACAAAATACAAACTTCACATTAAAATTTAAAATTTCAATTTCAGCTTTAGTCTGCCAATGTAACATATTAGAATAAAAGCAAACCTTTTTCTTTACAACTGTAATCTATGAAATTTATAGTTGTCATACTTTTTGAGTTTTCTGATTTTTCAGTTGCTTTTCTAAAATTTTCTAAAATTTTTTTTGATAAGTCATTTTAACATTACACTGAGCATTCACTATAGAAAGCACCTGTTTTAGTTTTTTTTAAGTTTTACCTCTTTCCTGGGCTGTTGAAAGGATGACTACAGATAATGAGAGGTGCTTGTGTGTTAATTTTGCGAGCAGTTCCCATCATGTTTTTGCTTGCACTTTACAGGATAAGTATAGCCATTATCACCATAAAATGACTCAGGTTTTACTATTTAGTAAAATAAGAAATCAAAGTGTCTCTTTTACTGTTACATTACCACTGATATTCTAAAATTCAGATCACAAAGAACTTACACATGGACATGCTCAATGGATACTAGGTTTATCAAATAAATATTTAGGGCACATACAGATGGTAGACTACAGTCAACTGACAACCATGTTGGAGGGAATGAAGCAAATATTGTTACAACAATGTGCAATGGCAGAAAAAACTTTTGCTCTGATGCAGGTGACTGTCAGTATGTATGAAACACAAAAACTTAATTGCAGTTGTTTATATTACATGGATTGTAGTTTTCATCTGGGGCTCATCTTTCCAGATTTCAATAATTCTACATCTAAAAATCGAAAAAATATAAATTATTCTCAACTCTTTGGCTTTGATCCAACATTTTTCCTTAATGTATTATTGTATTGTATCAATAATATTTTAACTCTGCAAGGATAACTGACTAAGAGAGTGGGGGGATTGACTTCTCCCGATCATCCCCCTGAAAGAAATCCTGCATACTGCTTTGAAAAACCTTTTGTATAGTGTTTGATAATTAAATTCAAATTAGTGTAAAAATCATATAGTCTTCTGTCAAGAATTAATGCATTGCATGCACTAACATATTGCTTCTCATAATTGTTTATGCTTTTCAACGTATGCTTGCTAAGAAACAAATATAGATAGGCACACATCATTGTAGTAATTTATATGGAAAATAAATAATTTGTATAAATGTGGTTAAAAGAATAGTCTAGAATCTGTGAACTTAACATCTAAAGTTGTTATCTTCTATGCATTTCTTTTGACAAAAGAGCTATATTTTACAATATATTTTGTATGGGTAGTGTCATCTGAAAGAGAAACAAGAAATGCAGAATGTGGACGCATAACTGTGCAACCCAAGCCACTGGTTACATATGGACAGCGTACTTCACGAGGACAATGGCCTTGGCATGCTGCACTTTATCAGTCGAAAGGTATAGATCTTTCTTATATCTGTGGAGGTTCGCTCATTGCATCAAAGACTATTCTTACAGGTAAGCTATTTTATGCTTTTAAAAAATAATTATATTAATAATATGAAATAGGAAGCAGCACATTAATAAGTAATCAGGTTGTAAAATTTGACCCCAACATCTCACCATTTGTTATTAATTGATTTATTATTTATAAGTGTGTGTAATTGCTTTGTATTAAATTTTATTTTGCATAAGTTTCATTTTTATTTTTTGGAAGCTTTAAAGAATGTTCACTAGTAGGCCTATAATTATAATTTCCAGTGCTTGTATCATTATTATAATCATCATCACCATCATTGTGTTTTTAAGTTCAATTTTTACTTCTCTGTTTTAACTTAGGGTTAATATAAAATAATACGCTTGCAATTGTTTTAAATTTTTATGTTTGTATTTTTAATACCTGAAACTTTTTATTGGTAATCATACATTTGTGTTTAATTAGTTTCAAACCAATTTAATTGTCAATTATTTAATTAAAAGTCTGATATTCTTTAGTTAAAATTTCTCCATGTATTTTCTTAATAGTGTTAACACCCATTACTATTGCTGAGGCATCACTGAGGTTGAACACTGATGATACATGAGATGAAAGGATTAATTGGAAAAGGATATTTTTTAAGGAGCTAAACATTCCATGTCTAAGGGTACCTCCTATTGCCTCAACCAGGGAGGAGAGTCCTAATGAGAATCTAAACCTCTGCTCATGAGCCCATTGCCTCAATGACTTCAGTCACCCAAGGTTCATATATTTTGTAATTCATTGCAGCTTATTGGAAAAAGTTAAACATTCAGGAACTACTTCGACCATATGATCTTATGAGTCATTTTATACATTACTTTCAACTAGCAAACTGAATAATGCTTATATTCCTCACTATCTGTATAATTTCAGCTTCTTATTTTCACTATATACTCAAATCATTATGTAAAGAATCACTGAATTCTTACCCGATTTGAAATATTAGAGGATTATTTGAATATTACATATAAAAATACCAGAATTCAGAAAATGAATTTCAATTTTCTAATCCCTTATCTGCTCATAATTTTCAATATAATATTTTCCTCTATAGCAGCAATATGTTCAGCCAAGAGAGAGAGGAATAAGATCATCCATTTTTTTCTCATTGGTTTTATTAAAATATTCAGTCACAAATTCACACTGATATGAATTCAACATTCTATCAGCCTTTATCAAAAATGCAATAAATAGAGGAGTGTTTCCTGCTATTTATAAAAAAAATTATGCATACTTTCATAATTTATATAACAGGGCCATCTGCAAATTTCCATCCCAGTAAGGGCAAATATAATTTAAATTTTCTATTGCATTATTCTCTCACACTTTTTGCTCCTCTCAGTTTTTGCTTTGTGCTTTTTAAGTATTTGAGGATGTTTACCGATTTGTTATAATTAAATACACATGTTACACATACTAAATGATCTAGTTAATAATTAGAATTTTCATAATAGCTGAGGGATCCATATTATTTATCATCAATACAACTAGTATGACTCATTAATTTTGTTAAAATGTAATGAGAAGCCTAACAAAAGATTGAAATGAATAATTTCTGAATAGTAAATGAAATTAGTTTTAAAATTCAAGGACATTTAAAAGGAAGAAAGAACATGGGATTATGGAATGCTGTTTTATAAAGCATAAAATTGCTCTACTTACCTTTATGTTGGAATTATTTAAACAAATGGATTTGCCTTGGCTGCTTCTCATAATGATCTATCACTTTTTCCTCTGTTTTTATTTTTTCTCAAAATGAACTGACACCATGCACAAACTGCTGAGATGATTATGTGTTATTGTTGCCCTTAGAAATGTTTTCATGTCTTAAGAAATCTACAAAAAAAATGATAAAATATTTTTTATCATTCTACTGAGATCGGTACTTAGGATCTGTCTAAAATAAAAATAATGTAAACTTGGTATTATTAGTAAAATATATTTATTTTTTATTATTTATATTTATTTATACTTACAGAAAATGTGTAGTAAAATTGCCAGACATTTGGTCTAGTTTCACAATTATTTTCTTTGTGTAATATTACCAGTGCATCTGCTATTTCAAAAAAAAAAAAAAAAAAAAAATAGTTCATTTTGAATTTTCCTAAGGATTTGTTTTTTGGACTAGCATGCTTCACATAGTTTCTGAACAGGATTTTTTATGCTAAGCACATCATTCTGTTCGTGTGCATGCAGAGTAAAAACCCATTATTTTGCAGCTGCACACTGTGTATCCAAAAGGACAGTGGATCGACCAGTGGATCCAGAAACACTTGTAATTTTCTTGGGAAAATATCATCTCAAACTATGGAGTGAAGGAGGAGTACAGGACAAACAGGTATGTCTGTTCCATGTTTTGAAGTCTATATTTGAATGATTCAAAACAGATAAAAATAATGCAGATAGGAAAAGAGCACATGATAGCTTAAAACTTTATTAAAAACTTTAACTAAATAGTATGGAATAAAGACTAGAGTTTGCAACCAAATTAAATTGTAAATTTTAAATAAAATAAAGATAAGAGAGAAAACAATTGAGCAGCATTTCATATTCTTGTAATAATGCTCAACCCTTTGTATCTTTGTACATAATTCCAGTCACAGATGAATGAAGGAAAGGGGGAACTAAGATTTTTATGGATTTACGTATCTTTATATTAGTTCTTAAAGTACTAGATCTGTAACATTTTTAAAAAATTGAGTCGAAATTGTAACATACACACCACTAAAATTATTGAATTTTAGTGGTATGTATGTTACAATTTTGACTCAATTTTTTAAAAATGTTAATATTTGACACCACTGTTACAAAATTTCACTATATTTTATACAATTACTAGATCTGTACCTATCCACTATAAAATATTTCCTATGTTTTCATTTATTTTATAAGGTACACAAATAAAGTATCTGTATATACCTACATATATTAAACTATAATTATAATTTTAAGCTATAATTGTAAGCCTATTTTAAAAAATATATTGCACCCATTGCACTGAAATGTGTTCTATTGCCATATTAGCTTAAAATAATAATCATGGCATTTTAAAAAGTGTCACTCATTTTTATAATTTGCATTAATGAAACAAAATAATTTCTAATACATTCATAATAAAGTATAAACTCCTCTTCTATAACAATAGCCTCAGGTGAGTTATATGTATTAATTTCATAATGTTTGTTTTATGTAAATTTAATGAAAATTTGTAAGTTTTTAACCAATAAGCGCACAATTTATTTTTTCCACAAGATAATTACTAGTGGTGTCACCAGCAAATAGAGCAGTAGTAATAATGTTTTTGATAATGCCAGACCATTTATATAAATTAGAAAGAGTAACAGGGCTAAGAATTGACTCCTGTGGAATTCCATGTTGAACAAATCCCCAGTTTGGGATATGATATTAATTATTACCTGAACTATTTCTTGTAGGCTTTGTTTCCTATTATTTAGGTAGGAAATGAATTATTTTACATTATCACTTTTTATTCCATAAAAACTTAATTTTTCTAAAAGAATAGCACACCTATTAGAAGGCTTTAGCTAGATCACAGAAAATTCTACCAATGTGAATTTTATTATTCAATTCTGATAGAATTTTATTTGTAAGTTTTTAAAAGTTGCATTCTGTGTGGATATATTATGTAGATTAATCTTATTCCAAATAAGACCTTCAATTTATTTTGCATTTCTTAGAATTTCTGAGCTTACAGATTGTAGGACACATGGAAAATATAAATATTATTTATGATCTTCTACTGTTGTTAATTTTCTTCTAGTCTGAAACTATCTTAGAGGCAACCCAAATAAATTTTTATTTAAGGCAATTTTTACATTATATGGCAGATCCTGTTATCCTCGTGACAATTGGTGTTTTCATTGGGGCTAGTTTGAAAATATTTTGACTTGTCATTATTAGACAGCATTAACATTTTGTTGTTGAATTTGTAGTCCTCTTATATCATAGGTAGAGGGGTAATGGATTTTGCATATTTATGCCAATTTTTTAATAGTGGGTATGAAATTAGGATATTGGAGCTATTAGGATATATGAGCTATGGATATAGATGTAACTGGATACATTTTAATCTAAACCAGAATATATTTTCGTGTTTACTCATAGACAAGATATTATCTATAATCTATGATTTTGAATAATCAATTATATCAGTATAAAACATTATAATGTATTTTTCTGGCAATAATACAATTTATTGTTTTTTGAAAAACAGGTAGTTGAAGTAATTGTGCATCCTTCTTACAACAGTACTGACTTCCGATCAGATTTGGCTGTTCTCATCTTGTCTAGCCCTGTTGAATATACAAATTATGTTAAACCTGTGTGCTTATGGGATTCTGGACACTCACCACTTGATGAAGTTATAGGCAAAGAAGGAATTGTAAGTATTGCAACATGATAATATCCTTGCTAAAAGAGTGCATAAAATATTAAATAGTTATGGTGCCAAATTAAAAAAAAAGATGTGCAGGTATTAAGCTCTATTTTATTTTCAGCTAATATTTCATTATATTTCATAAATAGAGATAGACTTCCTATCACAGTTTTGAACTACACTATTAAGGAATAAGGCAAAATGTATTAAATTTCTTCATTGGCTAGTCTCTAACAATGTATAACAGTGTATAATAATGTGTAAGATGCATGTGATAATTTCCCTTGTGTCACTATAAAAAACTTGTAATAAATGAAAAGGAGCTAGTAACATCAATAATTAAATAATCTATGAAATATTTTATAGATTAGAGCAGGGGTAGCAAATACTGAATCAAATAGAGTTTTGTAGCCAGTATCACTTCATTTCTAAGTAGAAGACTGCAATCCAGATTTTTCTTATAGTAACTTCATTGATTTATAATGCACTGAGATCCTTTGCTGCTGTGCTTTGTGGGCATAATATAAATAAATTTGATTTAGTACCCAACCCTAAGCAATATGATTTGAAAAAAAGAAAATGCATATAAATATGTATGAAACATTGATTATTATTACGAAAAGAAATTTATGACAAATACTATTAGGCAAATGCTTGTGCGGCATACCTATACTAGAAATGACTATGTTTTTGTGTAACAGTATTACATATACATATACTAAAATTGACAAGGTCTGTCTTATATATAACATGATATGCTTTTCATTTGAAATTCTGAAAGAAATCCTGCCAATAATTCAAAGTCAGAGCCAGGATTCAAAACATGGATCTTCAACTTACAATTGCTTTTTCATCTGCAGTATCATGTTCTATCTGTCACAGCTATGAATGTTTTCCATCCGAGTTTAAATATCCTGGAGACCTTGAAGGTTATCTCATTGTAGGGATTTTAAAAAGTGACTCAAAACTTTCAGGTACTTATGGTCAAGACCTTATTAGCCACATACTAGGTTTAATTTATTTTAAGTGATCTTTTCGCATAAGCCATGTTTTTGACTAAAATTTGGAATTAAGTCAAATAGAAATAATTCAAGGTCAAGACCAGGACTTGAACCTCAGATTTTTGGCTTGCTATCCAATGCTGCTCCATCTGAGTTACAGTTTTTCAGCTACAACTGCAAACTTCCCCCATCTGAGTCTATATATCCTATTTTTCCTATCTGACTTCAATTCCAAATCTTAGCTTAACATGCTGATGTGCAGAAAAAAAATCACATTTAATACATGTCCTATCAATGCTTGAGAAATAGGCTTAAGCAATGATATTTACATAATTAACAGATATGTGATGAAGATAATACTTACAAAATTTCCAATTTGGTTTGTTTATAGGTAATTGGCTGGGGTTATGATGAAAGAGGACAGGTTACTGAAGATCTTATGATGGCCAAAATGCCCATTGTCTCACAACAGATGTGCTTATGGAGCTATCCACAATTCTTTTCTCATTTTACATCAAATATGACATATTGTGCAGGCTTTCGAAATGGTAAGTATACTTTCAGCAGTTGTAAAAAAGACTTAAATTATAATTATTATTAAAATTGAATAGGTACTTAATGTGACAAGTGTGATCACCATATTTAGGGGAACAGAATTGCAGAAGAAATACATAGAAAGAAAGCAGCTGAAGTACATTCAGAAAATATCTAATCACAGTTGCAAAAAATATGGTAGATATTAAGCAAGATAAAAGCAACCCTTTATACATTTTTTATAATACTACCATGCAATTTCTATCTAAACATTATGTCAAATTTCATTGTGGAGCCCTGCAACATTTTTTCTCATAGAATAAAGTACAATTTTTTCAATAGGGTGTATAATCAATAAAACATTTTCCCTTGTATGAGTATAAAAATTACTCATTTAAGAACTTACAAAAAATAAGAAATTTTTAAAAAATTCTGTTGGAACTCACACAGTGAAGCTTGTTAAATGTAAATTCTATCTAATCTATCGTCAAACACACTCTTATGCTTCACTTACTTTTAAACTGGTCCCACCATATTTAAAAGTAAGTGAAGCATAAGAGTGTGTTAGATGACAGATTAGATAGAATTTACATAAAAAATTACTGTTATTTTTCTGACTTGAATTATGTGTAGGATTATAAGGGATATGTCATAAGTCATGACAGCTATTTTTTTTCTCACAAACAATTTATTTTTAGATTTATTTATGGACGCTCTTTAACAGCTCAGGTCATCAGTGTTTCTCACAAACAAGGGACAACATAAAAATCTAAGATATATCATTGAAAGCATATGGAATGTACTTTTAAATGAAGCCACCAAATGGTATTTATCAGCAGAGTTGCATGTCTCAGCATGCTCAGAAGTACAGTTGGTGAGCAACAGTGGTCAGGAATGGAGGTCATGTGCTTATTGGAAATGGCATTTCTCTGCAGCAGGAATGCACAAGAATGCCACACAGAGATACGGGAAGCACTGGGTGCATGTGCCCTACCCTATTGAACAGTGGTGAGATGGACAGAGGCCTTCCCATTGCTGGCAACAAACCATCAATGTAATTTGAAGGATGCTAAACACTGTCGATTACCTGGGAGACCCATCCTGTGATGGATTTGCAACCCTGTATAAACCAATATTGTCCAGTTGCCTGTATTTTGATTCTTCTCAATGAGGGCTGCCTACATTCAGCCTTCCATTGGTGGCACCATTTGGCTGTAAATGCCATATACTTTCAATTGTATATCTTAATTTTTCATGTTGTCCCTTGTTCGAGAGAGAAAAAAAAAGTTTCCATGACTTATCCCTTATAGATGAGCCTACTTTGTGTGTTTTCTTTTGTTAATATGAGCATTACCAAAGTCTTTCAAGATGTTGAATATAATGTATGACTGATGATGCAAATTAACCCCGGGTCCTCAGCAGTGATGACTCATACTGTATTTTTATATAATGGAGTAATAATTATGCACAAAAAGCTAAATTAAAAAGGATAACAATATTTACCCTAATAAATAATAATGAAATATAATAGAAGTGGTTGACTGACCATACTGGATCTATTTATAATTTTAATACACTACCTAAATTATTTAAATTGGTGATGGTTCTGGGATTTCAAGCATTTTTTGTAGGGGAGCACAAAACAGTAAATATTGCTAGCAAAATAATTTATTCAATTGCAGACAGTCACTACTTCATGGAACTTACTGTGTTTACATACAGAAAAATGCAGTTTCACAATTTTATTTCCCACTTTTTTGGCTGATGCAAGTAAGGAAGAAGAGGAATTGAATGCACTTTAGAGATAATTTCCTTTTCTCACAATGACTAATCTTAAAAAGGTTTTCAAAAAGTTTTTCAATTGCACATTCACATGATTCTCTTGCCCTTGCGTAAATAAAAAAAAGTAAAATCTCAACATTAAAGAATCATTAGTTACATTGACTGGTTGAAAACCTTGTAATTAATTTAAAACCAATGTATTTCAGCTCCCATTTCTCTATTATTTTGACAAAAAAAAAGAAGTTTCTTTTCATTTGGTAGTAGTTGGAGAGGAGTGAAACTTCACAGAGCTGGTTTATCCTTCTTTAGGATTGCAAACAGAATATCTTTCTTTGTCTACTTAGTTAGGTGAGGAAGTCTAGAAACTTCTTACAAGCCCCTTGAAAACAGCATGAACCTACTGCCCCAATAAACTTCTATCTTATGTGAAAACTTGTTACAGTTGTAGGAAAGCTACTATATTCCTTAACCTGCATGTAAAACCTTTGTAGGAAAGTTGTATACTATTACAAATCTACAGTATAAGACAGCTTGTACATTCTAGAAATAGGTATGTATTTTCTCACATTGCAATGATTATAATTTCTAACATTTTTGCATATGCAAAGCTCATGGAGAAATCATCCACCATACCTAAAATTCCTTAGTATTTGCTTATCTTTTAAGAATGTGAGGAAAAAATGTCTACAACACTTTACACAGCAACATGTCCGACCCAGGACTACAAGTGGACAAACAGGTATATATCAGGTATATCTGAGTCTAGGATGAATAATTGAGCTTACATTACTGTTAGCAGTGCTTATTGAGATGAGAAGATTGCAAATTATAAGATGTAGCATGCAAAGGGACTGACATAGAGGCATGTGGAAAGTCATAGAATCAGATCACCCACCGTAAATATCAAAGCTTTCTGTTAAATGTATGCAATAAATACATGGCCCACTGTCCTTCATAAGTTGACTTGGAAAAACAACTAACACTAACACATAATTCAATTGAGAACAAGTAATTATATTATATAGCATTTTTTTTATATTTAATATTTCATATTATAGTAATCAAACGACCTCTGATGATTCAGTTGCAGAGACATTTTCATTTATATGCAGAAATATGTTCTGTATTTACACAAATCTAATCCACTATTGAATCTAATGTGCATACAAAATTTTAAACTCTGATTTAAAAAAAAAGTTATCTGCTGAAAGTAATGTGTATGTGAGGAAAAATGTTTGATATTTGAAACAGGCTACTGCTATGAATTTCATTTTATTACAATATACGGTAACAATAGCTTTATGCAGTAGCACTTGCCAATTTATTTAGGCACTGCAAGTGAATTACTCTCTGCTATACCAAATTTTCAAATGCCTGTTTCCAAATATCATGGCAAGATAAATTATATTTTGTTTGAATCTTACTTCATGTGGCATCCTTGGTTTTTGTCATCCATCTTCACATAAATTTAATGCAATTTTTATCTAACTGCTCTGTTTGCAACAATAACAGACCACTGTTAAGCTGAATATAAATGAAGCTTAATGAAAGACATTGAGTGTTTGGATTAGGAAAGTTGGAGGAAAATGGGGTAAACAAAGAATGTTTAAATTTGTACTCAAGTTGTGCCATCAATTCTAATGTATACTCAAATTTGATTCAGCCAATATGGGTATATAATTTGCATAAATATAAAAGTGTATATATATTGTTTATATATATAAACAATAGGTACAGAAGCAGAAAAAGGATAAAACACTAAATATTCACAGATTTTTTATCATATAAGTGTATGATAATATTATTTGGTTTAGGCATACTTTCACCTAGTCTCTGCATATTGCCATTCAAAACTTCCAGGAATTTTACCTCTTTGCCTAAGGAGAAGTATGAGGATAGGCTTTCAGTTTTATTAGTTTCTTTTTCCAGATAGCTTGTGGAAAAAGCATTTGAGATAGTGTTTTGATGAATACCAGATCTATCTTTCTTGAGTCAATGGATTTCCTTTTTTCTTTTTCTTTTTAGGAAGTAGTGTATGTAATGGTGATAGTGGTGGCGGTATGGTATTTTCAGACATGCAGAGAGATGGCTCTGAAGTGTGGAAACTTCGTGGACTTGTCTCCATCAGTGTATCACAACAAGATCAGCGCATATGTGATACTCGCCATTTTGTGGTGTTCACAGACGTTGCAAAATATTTAAGTTGGATAAAAAGATATATAAAATAAACATTTATGTAAAAACTTATAGATATAAAGTGCTTATAGACTTGAATAAAATAATAAAATGAACTCAGAATGTATTGGTTCAGAATGTTTTAAATACTGCATAAAAACTCATGAAGTGCTAGTATAAATTAAAATCCTGTTATCTAATTTGTACTTTGCTATATAGATAACCTGTTTATTGATTTTTAATTACAGCTTCTAAAACATTCAACAAATAAATTGAGATTCTTTTATTGTTTAGAGATTGTAGAATTTATAATATTAATCTTCTTAGGCACCAAAAGTAATAGTAAGTTTGTGGATACTCATGGATAACATCAATATATGACAGTGCTAACAATGTATTCTGTATGAATTGAAAATGACAGGTGCATAAAAATGGTATGAAAGTACTTGAATACTTGTACAACAGGAGAGAGAGAGAGAGAGAGAGAGAGAGAGAGAGATTTAAAATTTAAAATCTTTTCAACATTTTTATTCTTGGGCATAAGCACGAAAACCATGGGCTTCCCATGCTACAGTACATTCAATCTTTTCAGAAACAAGAATCTGATTTTATTCTAATTAATTAGATGTTTTTGTTTAGAACTTTGTTCTTGTAAGAAAATATTAATAGGCCATAATAACCAGTTTTGAAAAATGCAGGCAACATTACTAGTCCCTAAAAATAAATTTCACAGTACAATTTGTAGTTATGCATATGTAGACATGTAAAATTGTTTTCGCTCTGTACTTTCTTTTACAGTCCCCTCTGGAAGGGAAAACTTTTACGATAGTCTGATCTTATAATGGGTATCCCAGCAATTCATATGTAGGAGAAAGTGCCTACTACTTGCTGACTATGCTATAATATATCTTTCCTGATATTCCTGACTCAGAATTCTGTTTAGTAATTTTAAAAATGATTGATTATAAAATTGTGGAATGATTCAACAAATATACATGTTGTAACAATACTTATATATATCTAGTAAATAAAAATACTTCACTATTAATTGTTTTGGAAAAAAAAAAGCATGAAGCTTTTGTGGTAAATAGTGAATTGACTTTTTATTTTTGTCACTATCTAGCTGATGTCACAACAATGGGGCATTCAGCAGTAATTCGATGCAAGCCTATAATTTAATACTGTTCTTGTTATAATTATTTTTAGATAATTATTAATCTGAATTCAAAATAAAATTACAGTTAATTACATTGTGTTTATAGGAATTACTCTTTACAGGAGTATCACTTATCTTTTAACTACATTCTATTTAGGTTATGTTTTACCATGAGGATACATATCTTTTTCAGAAGCAACTTAATTTAATCTCTGAACAGACCCCAAGTCAACTAATTGCAGACCAACTTCATGTGAAAGTAAAGACAACCAAATCAAATTCTAAGCACAGGCAATAAATGTCCATGTTTAAATCATACCAACCACCAAACTTCAGTTTTTCATTAAATGTCTTAAATGAGGGAAAACAAAATACAATATTTCAAAGAAAGTGGCTTGAAATGTGTGGCTATCATTTTGCACAAAAACAAAATATATTTATTGCCATTTATGCCACAAGAATTATAGCATGTCTCTTAACAGATCTGAAGTTATATGAACTTATACTACTGAAGCTATTAACAGTAAAGCCAAAAAATACTGTTGATAATGAGTTGCTTTGGTGACACTTACGCTTTACTTAGTTTTTTGCTCATGATAGGAGTGATTGTTTCCAAAATATGTCCAATTAAAAAATCAAGTAACTGAAATATAAGTGTCACCAAACCAACTCTATATCAACAGTATGTCTGAAGTGTCTAAATCAGGCCCTGTTTTTGTTTAGACTGGATTTAGGGCCTGGAAAAGGCAATTGATTCATTGAAGATTCATGACAAATAATACAGTCATGTTGAGTCTTTACAAAAATATACATTACCTTATGCCTCTGTATCATCACTATTATCAACTACTTGAAGAGGAAACAATGAGAGGAAACTGACTGCTAATAACAACTACTACTTTGGGGCTATATGGTAAAGCACAGTCTTGCTATTAGGGAAAATACAGATCAAAATAATAATTTCAAGCAACTAATTAAATTAGGAGGTGAAGATTATAACAACATATTAAGATGATAGAAGGAGGAGATAAAAATTATTTTTCACATGATGTACTAAATGAAATTTTATGCAATGTGATCAAGAAATTCATTTCCAAAGCACAAGAATCTAGGTGATATGGCATTATTGCTCACAAGACATGTGACATTTCTGGACATGAGCAATTCTTTTTTTCAGTTAAATGGGTCCATAATGCATTTTTTGAAATAATGAAGGCTTCATTAGATTGATTAAAGTTGCTGTCACAACTGTAAAAAATTTAACGTGTGTAATTAGCAGAGCTCAGAAGTTAGGCAAAATGCCTTCTCTATCTGGTGAAATTTAAGAGTGAGATAGAAATGAACATGTTTCCATACATTTGGGATCAGTAGGGCCAGTTTTTATTTTGCCCTTTTTGTCTATTTTAATATTTAAAATCCTTTTTGCCTATTTTGGATTGTTATGGATTTTTTCTGCAATTATTTATGCATTTTACAATGCACATAAACAATTTCAATATGTCAAAGTGAAAAAAGTTATAAAAATTAAATGGCATGTTCACCTCACAAAAATATCTATTCAGAATCTTCTTATACATTTACTTCTTTTCAAACATTCTCCTCAACCCATTCACTTAAGCTCCTTAAATAGCAGAACCTTCATTAGTGAAAGGAACACATGGTTACCTTGAGCATGAGAATACCGGGAAATAGAGAGAATGAGGGAAGTACTGAAATTTTAAATAGTCCTGGAAAATAATGTTACATTAATATGCATAAGACAATTCTAGGAAATAAGTGGTGGCAGTAACTCCTCAGCTGCAAAATGTAACAAACAGTTGCAAGTGAGAAAGATGAAAGCAGTACAGATGTGCAATAAACCGTCCTTACAATGTATTAGTATGGAAGTAAGAGAGATGCTAACCTGATTCCCCTATAAATGCATAAAAAGAAAACATAAACTCAACCAGAAACCACAGCACATCTTTTGTTTATTTGCCAGGACTATTCAAAATTAATTTACTTTGACTTGATCAACTTTTCCATGAAACTGTACCAGTTGAGAGCAGCAAACAGTGCATGTCAGTTTCATGTTTCCTCACAGTCAGTGTGCAGATAATACATTAGATTCCATTACCTATTGTCTCTCACACCTCTCTTCTTATGACAATGCACTATTGGGTTTCCCCAATCTCGAAGAGATAAGCAGCAGAGAAAGGAAGAAAATACATTCTTTCTAACAGTTGAAATATACAAATTAGCTTTTAGTCTGCTGTTGAAATTGTTAAAGGAAACTCCGGTGTTCATGCTGAAATTAAGTTTATTATTGAGTAGTACTTTACATGGCTAAGTTTGAATTTGGTTCCGAGACACTTTCTACTGATGGACTATACTCTTTTGCAAAATCTGTGAAAATTCTATTAATCATGAAAAAAAGTACTTTATAACTCAACACTTCACAACAGAGAAACACAAGTCTAGAGTTTTTAAAATTGCTGGGCTTAAGATCACTTTAATATCAACAGCAGTTGCAGCATCCACAGATAATCTCAGTTTTTCCTGAATCTACGAAAAACTTTTTGGACTTGAGAATTTCGTTCTGGAAACTAGAAAACCAATCATTCAGGAAGTACACTAAGAACAGTTTCCATCAGAATCTACATGAAGAAAACCTTGTTTGAATGTATGCTTTGAAGACAACCTGCAAAGGATTTCAAACAGAGTTGTAGAAAAGAAATTATGGATCTCCATTGGTGGGACATTACATGGTCAACATCATCAGAACTATGGAAGGAACACAAAGTGCCTATCATTAGTATTTCTTTTGACAATGAAAGAGTTGGACAGAATAAATAGTTCCACAATAACTCACTTGTTTATGAATTCCTTAATGCTACTCTGGCCACAAGGAACAGATGTTGCAACTTACATGATAAAAGCTGCTAAAACCTTGAAAAAGCTCTTTCCAAAAATGCTCTGTCTCACATGTCTAGCCCAGAGGCTGCACAGAATTGCCAAAGAAGTAAAAAGTTTTTATCTTCTTATGGATAAGCAAATTTTTAACACCAAGAAAGCATTCCTAAAATCACCCTTCCAAATCAGGTTTTTACAGGATATGGCACCACAGCTCAGTTTAATCCACAGCCAGTTCTCACCAGATGGGGAACCTGTATATCTGATATCCTAGACTTAGGTATTCATTTTTTACACTAAACTCCATTTACTTAAATAAAATAAGTATATAGTAAATGGTATAGATATGTGGATGACATTTTTGCAATAATACTGAAGAAACACTCAATAGATGCCCTGAAACTTTTTAATTTGCAACATAAATCTATACAATGTACCATAGAAGAAGAGAGAAATGGGTGGCTACCATTTCTAGATTTAAAAATCATAAGAAATGGAGATTGTTTGAATCTTGGAATTTACAGAAAAGAAACACACACAGAAAATTACATAAAAAATGAGAGTTATAACCCCATTCCACATAAATAATGTTTGGCGCACAGATTGATGAATATTCCACTCACAGAAACACAGTACAAAATAGAATACCACTAAATAATTAAGACAGCTATAACCAATAGTTTCAAGAAAGATACAGTGATAAAAATTATCAATAAATCTAAAAGACAGTGTGGAAGTTTCCACACTGAAAAACACAAAAGAAGGATACAAATTCAAAAGTCACAACTACCATCCAATTTATCACAAGTTCAATAAAATTTTCAAAGAACATAGGATAATGTTAGCTCCAAAGAACAGATATAATATCAAGAATTTATTAGGTTGCACAGTAAAAGACTTCATACCAACAGAACAGAAATCAGGAATTTATGTAATAAAATACACAGATTGTGAACAGAGTTGCAAACAAAGAGAAATTTAGAAATTCGAAAGAAAGAACACTTTAGGAATAAATCTTAAGCTTAAGCTTAAGCAGGCGAATAAATCAGCAATAGCTCACTTTTGGACCAAAAACCATGAAAAAAACCCATAAATTAAACTGCTGAAACATCTTCACAACCCAATAGAGTTATCCACTTGGGAAAAAATTTTATATTAAAAAATAAAGAAAACCTAATGAACTTCGAGTTTCGTCCTATAGATGAACTCAGCCATTTCCTACTTCAGCCAACAGATGCCAACACAGGAACTTCCAGGTGTCTAACCATCGTTTTTAGTAAGGGCTTCAGCGAGCAACTGAAGATGGGGAATATTCTCCTGAAACACATCTTATTTTATATAAGTAAATGGAGTTTAGTGTAAAAAATGAATACCTAAGTTTAGGATATTTGTATTACCACTCCATTGTCAACAGCTTCGTAAGTACAATATTTGTATATCTGAATTTGCAATTTCTTTAAATCATATGAAAGTTCAGTAAATGTGCTAGAGGTTGAAAATCTGGTTAACTACTGTGTTATATTGACCATCATATGCTTTGTAATACATGAATTTTGTCACAAGATGTGAACTTAAAAAAATGTGTTATGTTATTTATCATGAATACATCTGTATGTATTTTATACATATATAAAAATATTATGACAGATATCATCCTCATTGATGTACCAATAGATTGATATCATTGAATAAATTTTGTGTGTATAATCCATAAAGTTACTATGCACATTGTGCACATTCTTCCCAATATTATATTGATCTAAGCATAGTTGTGTAGTGCATTCATCACCTCAATAAGCTAAACTGACCAGATGTCCTGTATTATATGAGACAGTTCCATGCTTTTACCGAGTGTCCTGTTGTCCTGGTAACATTTGTCGGAATGCCAAAAAGTCCCGCATTTCTAATTTAGTTATATAGTGAGTGAGTTGAGAACCATGAGCTGTAACCTATTAGTTGATTCTTTTAAAAACTGTCCCTGCTTGGAGTGATGAAAAATGTGTGGCATTTATAACAGAAGTATCTGATAAATAATTGATGACAACAAAGTGTTTAATGAGTTTCTATTTTTGCAATGTATTTTGATATATAATGAAATTCTGGAATGCAATTCCCTGGATGGAAATGTTTAAGCACTTTTCATTTGCACATTTACTATGCAAAAATATTGGTTTAGTTGTTGAGTTCACAGCTAATGTTTTTGTGGAACAAGAAATTTCCACAATGAACAAGTTGTGGACTATTGAAAAAAATATGCACAGACATACTCAGAGCAATAATCATAACTGAAATAAATTTTATATGTAACCAATGTTCAAAGAAAATAAACCACTAATGAAAAAAAATGAATCCTCAAAATTAATTCATCCCTAGTTTATCTAACAGCATAGAGGCTGAAGTTTTATTTAGATACCAATATTGAGGTAAAATAACTGAAATGATTGAATCTGTCGTCTTAACACTCTTCATGCTTCACTAACCTTAAAATTATATGGAAGCGGTTTCAAAGATATGTAATCTCCATCTTCGGCCATGGACGACTGGTGTGAAAGGTTGTTGTTGTGTAGTATCAGAAGCAATGTTCCACTCTGGTGAAACTTTTATGAACTTAAACTTAACTTAACTTTACTTAACTTTCACCAGAGCGGAACATTGCTTCTGATACTATGCAACAACAACCTTTCACACCAGTTGTCCACGGCCGAAGATGGAGATTGATGGAGATTTGAAACCGGTTCCGTATAATTTTAAGGTTAGTGAAGCATGAAAAGTGTTAAGAGGACAGATTCAATTCACATGAGCTTCACTGTGTTAGTTCCATATGAAAACTTTTTTAAAGATTTACAATTTTTAAAAAAATTTTAACTGAAATTATGTTTACAGTGAGAAAGATACAGTTCTGAACATTTGTTTATGTCTATTTATTATACTCTGATACATTTAATCACAACCCTTAAATTTTTTAATTACAATATCTCTGATTAGTAGAGTCTGGAAGCTCAGACTTTTATTTTGGTTAAAATAAGCAGGCAAAAAGATACTTAAAATACTAAAAATAGGCAATAATATAATTAAAATAAGCATTTATTAAAAGTGAAAACAGAGGGTATTATCACTGATTATTAATGAAAATAGATATTTAAGACATTTATTTATTTCTTAATCAATAATTAAAGTATTAAGCTTACTTTTCTTGGTTACAAGCAACAAGAAGATGTTTTTTCAAGGTATCAACTGTCATAGTCAGCCGCATGTCAAGAAAACATTTTTCATCATGGAAAAAGAACGTTCTACTTCCACTGAAGTGATTGAAACTATTTCTGAACAATCACACCAGTTACAACAGAACATTCCCCTTTCAGGACATCGTGGAAATGTTGATCCAGACAAAGTAAAGTAGTTTTGAATAGTCCTAGCAAATGAGCAAAAGATGCGCAGTGGTTTCTGGTCAAGTTCATTTCTGTTTATGTGTTTATAGGTGAATCATTTTTTTTATTTCTCTTACCTCCTTACTGAACTCATTGTAGGGATGGTTTATTGCAAGCTGTATGGCTCTCATCTTTCTGGCTTTTAATTGTTTGTTACATTTATGCAGCTAAGAATTTACCCCCACCACAAATTTCCTAGAATTGTCTCATGCAGATTGATACAAGGTCATTCACCAGCACTATTCAAAACCACATCTTTTCTATTTCCTGATGTTTATATGTCTAAGGTAGCCTTTTACAAATGAAGGTTCTGCTATTTAAAGAGCATAAGGAATGGGTTGAGGAGAGTTTTTGACTGCTTGAAAAGAAATAAATATATAAAAGATTCTGAATAGATATTTTTGTGAGGTGAATGTACCATTTAATTTTTACAACATTTTTCACTTTGATATATTGATATTCTTTATGTGCTTTTTAAAATGCATAAACAATCGCAGAAAATATCCATAATGATCCAAACAGGACCAAAAAAAAAAAAAACTTCCAGACTCTGCTGATTAGTCATAGTAAAATGATGGTTGGTTGCTAGTGGCCATTGGGGATGCTGATATTTATCATTTTTTCCCTAACTTCCCAATAAAGAGCTCCCAAATTATTTTTCATTTATTTGTTGCTATCTAGTTTGCTGCATTTCAGTAGATGTTTTTTATTTAAGATAGTACTATAGTAAAATGGAAAACATGCTCTCATTGTGGCATGGTACAAAGAGGGCTTTACAGTCTTCCAGGGTATCAAAAGGTTTAGACCAGTTTACTAGTGGTATTCATGCTATATGAACCAGTTTCATATCAGAAAGAGTGCCATGCCAGTGAATTGCATTCTAAGAAGGCACTAGAGAACCCTTATGCCCCTCAGATGATTTATCATTATTGTGGACTGTTGTGGACCTGATGTCATCCATGTTGCATGCTAGCTGTGAGGGTAGTTGTGACAGGGATTATGACCTGCCCACTCCGAGCTCTTCCTCAAAGAGGTGGCTCGCAAGGTATGGGCTGGGTTTGTCATGCCAGACAGAAAGGTGTCTGTGATCTTGCCAACACTGGCAAGGCTCTACCTGATCAGTGTTAACACACTGTCTGGGATCATCAAGCCAGTGAGGTCAAGTCATGACGGTGAATAGGATCAGAGGACAGAAAGGGGGGAGTGAAAGGAGTGTAGCCAAAAATTAGAAGCCTGTGTGTCGGATGAATAGTCCACAGGATAGCATGAGCTGATGAGGCTGACTGGTTTGCATTTTTTTTCTATGTGGTTTATTAGGTAATTAGGTTATGCTGTGGTGATACTGTTTATTTATATCTCAGAGGGGGAAAGTGATGGCTGGTACTGCTTACACACCCGGAGGTTTGTTGGTGAGTGTTGCATGACACATATGTTACCAGCGGCAACATACATTGGAATAGGGGCAGGACACACAACACGACACAAGCGCCCTGATGTGTTCCTGTATATAAGTGGTTGAATGCAAGTAGTCAATTTTGCAGCAAGCGATGCCAGTCATGTGGTGGTGATAGCAACTATGTATTGTTAGGGAGGTTCATACTGGTGCCAGTTGAGTGCTGTTGTCCTTCTGCATCCGTAGTCTTGATGCTGCTAAAAGGTAAATATCTTCCAATTTGTATGGATCTTCTTAGAGGTGAGTTCAGGGATATCAGTCAGTGCAGTTCAACTTATCTTACCATGTTGCCATCTGTATATTTGTAGATCGTCTTCAGTAGGGATGTTGGTTCTTGGAGTGTGTCTGTTGTCGTATTGTTGAGCTTCTCTATTGTGTCTTTTAGTTTGTTAAGAATTGTGGTGAGTATTGTGTGCTGCTCTGTATATGCTTCTACCAGGGGGCTGAGTCGCTCAGTGACGCTCAACAGCTTCTCGCTGATGGATTCCTCTTGCAATGTAGAATGCGTGATTGGTTCTGCGGTGATCTGATTTAGTGCAGGCTGCATTTTATTGATGATGTGCTGAGGCAGTTCTGCTGCGAAGTTCTCTATAGTAGCTTCTAATTGCTGTAGTTTCAGTGCTGTTCCTTGTTCTGCCGGTGTGTAAGATGAGGTTGTTTTGGCTGGAGTAGTGTGGGCGGTTAGTGTTGGTTTCACTATGTTCCACGGGGCAAGTGGGCAAATAGCCTGTCCCGTGAAGTAATCAGTTCGTTGTGACAAATTATGTTGTGTGCAGCTTGCAGTGAGAGCCGTAGTAGTGGCAGCGAGGTGTCTGTGTACATGTGTCAGCGTCGTGGCCAAAGACGCAGCAATTGCGACAAGGCAGTGTTCGTTACTGTTGACTTGACTGGACTTCATAGTGCTGCCCTGCAATTCGTATGCCTCGTGATACCGCCTGCACAGTCCTCTTCCTTTAAAAAGATTATTCGACCCAATGATGATGGCCCGTGCGTGGACTTGATCCGTGATGTTCGAACTGCGGAGGCACAGAGTAGCTGAGCTTTGTAGAGGAGGTAGCGCTCGATATATTGCCAGGGGACGTCTGTTATTACGGCTGAATGAGCTGGTTCTATGCGTAAGTTGGATTTGTGTTGCAGTGCTGGCAATTGAGGTTGATGAATGGCTGCGGTTACTCTGATTGAGTGTGCTGGTTGGTTTTCAGTTGTATTGCTGGCAGTTGAGCAGGTTAGCGAATGACAGGTTGTCAGGTTTGCCCGGGGATGCAGGATTAGAGCAACGGACAAGTGGCGGCGATGTTGACGGTGAGGTTACTCGTGGGGGCTCATTGAATGTTGCAGTTGTCTTCCCATTGGTCTATCTGATTTTGAAATGCGCTGTTATATTCCTTTCCTACAGTCATTAACATGTTTCACGTCTTTAGAAGGTATTGCTCATGCTTCGCGACTCAATCATGCACATTATTTAACACATTAAATTCATATTGTTATTCCCCAGTATAACCCTAGCATGCGCATATCTATGCATAGAAATTGCACACACATTGCCTTATTTACTATGTGGAAGATTATATCAAGGAACTTGCGAACAGTTCCTCTCCAAAAATTGATGATATATGAAATGAAATAATACTCTTACCAGTGTGCGGTCGGCTTTTATACCTGCGACTGCCGGTACCTAGTCATTAGTTCACGGTATGTGGTGCCATCTGGTTTATTGAGCTTTAACTTATTTACATTCTAGCGCCGTTGTGGCGAGCGTGCGTATTAGGTATTCCTCTCTTGTGTTGTTCTGCTGTGGCGAACTAAATTAAACGGTGGCGGGTTGACTACTTGGACATTATTAATAATAGCATATTAGTACTTTATGAGAATGTACCTTCCCATTTGGAAAATGTTCTTCCAATACTTTCTATGGTTAATTTTTTAAGAACTGTTTACATTTGGGAGTCTTTTTGATGGTACTCTTATACCATTCTTATGTTATTCATTTCTCTTTGTTAAATAAAATACACAAAACTCTGAATGTATATCTTTAGTTAATTTTTATCTAGTAATTTATAGCTTGCCATGGAAACAAGAATATCATTTCTTTAGATTCTTTCTTCTATCTGCTATATTAAGTGCACAATTCTTACATTCATAGGTGGGATTGGTTTATTTTGTAAAAATTTAACGGTATTTCTAGTGGTTTCCTGTATTTAAAGTCCTCTTGCTGTGCCATATATGCTGTAAAATCTATCTGCTTAGCTATAGCTTCCTTTAATATATATATATATTTATATCCTAACTAATTAAAATTTGTCATTTATTCAGCAGTCTTATCACTAATAATTATTTTACATCTTAATAGATTTTTGCCTTAAGTGCCATGATTTTTTTAGTACTGAGATTTCATATTAAATCATTTTAAATGCTTTGCAGCTAATGACAGAACATTATTATTACCTGGGCATCCATATGTACAAGTACTTAAAATAGTGTAAATTTTTTTGTCATCTATTGTCACCAGTTTTTATGACTTCATCATTACATAAATTGAAGATGGGGGACGTAGTATAATTTTTATACATCTTGATTTATGTTCAGGATAGAGGGGAACCCAATATCATAAACAAAATTGGTAATACAAATAAATAAGGGCACAAAAACATCCTAATACTCCTGAAGGTTTTTGAAAAAGTAAACATTTTATCTCAAACCTTATGATAATGTGGTTATTTCAAAAACCTGTTACTTTCAATTCTTTATGTTTTACTGCTTCTGTTCTACTCTAATTCACTTCCACCTCAATTCTCCTTCAAGAAAATAATACTAAGCACATGGAAATTACAGCATTTATATCATAAAAATAGATGGAATTGAAACCTGATTTGAGTTGTCCAGTATAGCCTCTCACCCATCTATGCTATAAAGTAAAGTTGAGAATCATTGATATTAAAATAAAATTTTATATCTACAATTGGATTTTGAAGAATTTAATGAGGATGTCACATTTTTCATCATTTCAATAATTCTCACACTCAAAATTTTGTAGCTTGGAAAACCTCAAAATAAGGCTTAAATGAAAAATACTGAACAGAATAAAACAGTAACATCATTGCCCAGCAGGTATTAAACAGATGTTGATGGCAAAAGCACACACCACTTTCAAGATATAAATGCTAATGACGAGTGATAGCCATGAAAAGTGTTTATAGTTTAAGAAAACTGTTTGATAATATGGACAGTGAAGAATATGAGATTATTATTTTGCCAATTTTTATAAATTAATGTCCGGCAAAACTACAAAAAGTGTGAAATGTAGTTCAAGTGATTGTGTTAACTGGCATAAAATCTATATCATTGATTCTGTTTTAAAGGTATAATAACACAAGATAGCAAACCAATATGAACATAGGAGTTTGAATAACTAACCTAGCCTAAACTAAACTATCTAAAATGTACGAAATAAAATAGCGACGATTGCTTCGTTTGCGTTTTTAGAGGCTTCAATGTATCAATAGAAGGCCTGTCATTACAGATAAGCTACTAATCTACGGATACAGCAGATGTAAAACATTGAATAACAGAGCTACATATTCCATGAAATCAATGCTGCTTAATATTCTGTATTAGCTGTCATTTCCCGGTAATGTGTAAATATACGGCACTTCCTTCAAGAATTTAAACGTCACCCAACTTACCTAGAATAACAGGCTTGCCCCTTTTTCATAAGTACAAACCAAATAAATACAACAGTCGGCAAAAATGGAATTCTTAACCAACACTATAACTTATATATTCATATATATATTACATTTCGTTCATTCATAATGGGTCCTATTGTAAACATTAACCACGTGGCATTACTCTCGGAGCATTCGCTGCTGCTGCCTGCAGTCCGGAGCAACAGAGGAGAGAGCTGAACTCCACGTGGTCTGTAACAGTTGCATGTGTTATTCTTTCGTTAAACTTAATGTAACCTGCGCGTTGTTCTCCTTAACTTTTAATTATAAATGGATAGAGGATTGTTAGGCGGGTAAAATATTGTAACGGTGGCAAATCTCCTCTTAATGCAATTCGCAATTAATTCATATATATACACACACACTAACCCTAACGCTAACCTTAGGTAAATCCTAGAAACTCAGTGGTTTGCTCCGGCTCTCTACGGCCAAACGGCCTACGCTCGCCTTCTTTTCGTAAATATAAATCGAAATAAAATCCTCTCAATAGTTACAATAAAAGTTTAAACAAAGCACTGAACAAATTTAAAATATTATGAACAACTGAAAAGCAAAGAGTCACACAAAGTAATCCAGTAGGCACTACCTTGACTTAATGCACTTCCTAAAATAAAAAATAAACAAAAAAATAACAGCATGAGGCCAATAATTAACAATACAAATTCACCCACATACAAAATAGCAAACTTATTGACAACTATAACCCTTTGAAAACATTTCAAAGCTTGGGTATCGAAAACTTGCTGAAATTTTATATTAGGTATAGTATTATAGAGTTGTTTTTTTTTATGGTATTCCGTTCATATTTGTTTTGGTAATGTTAACTTTTTAGACACTGTTTGTCTGACTATGGGTAAATAGAAAATTTAGAAACAAAGGAATGGTGTAGAAATTGTACTTAATTCAGTAAAATAATGGTTTATGTATAAAGTAATTATAGTATTGTGTTTGGTTAGTTTGGATTCTGGTCCCCTGGATATTCCAGTAGATAGCAGCTGATTTTTTTAAATAGTGTTTAACGCAGGTTTTTACTGCTGAGGCATCACAGGCGTGGAGAATGATGATACATGAGATGAAACGATAAATTGAGAAAAACTATTATTTTAAGAAAGGAAACATTCCAGGCCTAAGTTTAGAGTACCTCCCCGGCATTTGCCATTTATGAGAAAACTCAGGGAAACTCGAAAAAAAAAGTCAGGGAGGACGTTCCTGGTGAGAATCGAACCCCAAATTTCCTGCTCATGAGTCCGCGCCTTAACGTAGCTGCTGATGAACCGGGGACTGGGATCTGAGCTAATCAAATTGGAAAACTTATGGATTGAATATTATAATGTATTGTATATATAATACATATGTGAAATGTGTATATATATATATACACTCGTACATACTAACATAAGCATTAAGAAAATTCCTTCAGTTTTAACCAAAAGTTCTATCAGCAAGTTTCTGGCCTCGCAATGGGAAACCCCCTGTCTCCGGTTCTTGTAGATTTATTCATGAGTTTCTTTAAAATACATACCACCAAAATTTTCCAATTAATTTTCAAGATATGGTATAGGTATCTAGATGACATATTTGCAACAATACCGAAAAAAAATCAGTAAATGCTCTGAAATTCTTTAATTAACAACATAAAGGCATGGTTCCCATTCCTAGATTTAAACGGTATAAGAAATGCAGATATGCTTAACTATGGAATCCATAGAAAAGAATGCTCACAGAAAATTATAAAAAATAAGTCATAGTCTCATCCCACAAAAATATGTGGTATTCTCACCTTGACAACCAATAATTAACATTCCCTCACAGAAACAGAGCACAATGCAGAATGTACATTCCATTTCAATCGCATATCTTAGATTTTTCATGTTGTCCCTTGTTTGCGACAAAAAACATTGTTGCCTTTACTATGGCTTACTCCTCATATTAAAATTTGCTAGGTTGCACAGCAAATGACAGTACCAACAGAAATAAGGAATTTACGAAATAAAATGTGCAAATTTTAATAAAAAATACATCGGAAAAACGAAGAGAAAGTTAGAAATTTGGAGAAAGGAACACTTTAGGCAAATTGATAAATCGGCAGTGGCAGCTCATTTCTGAACCCTAAAATCAAATATGTACTTTGGAAATTTTTTCATCCTAAAAATAGAAAAAACTTAATTAATTTTGATGTTCAACCATGGGTGAACTCAGCAAATTCCTATTTGAACCACAAAAGAGAGCCAAAGAAGCACCTTGAGATCCAGCCACCACATCAAGCAGTCGGTCAACAGCTGATGATTGGAGTAATTGCCCCTGAAACATGTTCATTCTAATGTTGTATAAGTAAGTGGAGTTAGTAAACATATTTAATAAATTCTAATGAGGTATAATAGTGCTACTATGCCGAATACAATTATCAAATGGCCTCTGTATTTGCTAATGATTTTGTCTGTTCTCTTTTCTAAAAAAGAAAATACTATTCCTCAGGTCTTTGGAGAATTAAATGCTGCCAGCTAAACCAATCATGGTGTCAACTATCAGACAAGGAACTTTAAAGGCACACAGCTGCAAAAAAACTGCTTTTTCATAAGCAAACATGTGAAAAGGTTACAGTACACTCAGAAACATCAAAATTGAGAGATAACCAACAATCCACCACTCTCTTAACAAAGCAATTCATATTTGACCCTATTGGAGGAAAGCGATAATAATCTACATTCTACAACCTCTTGACGAGTATGTAACTAGCCAAGATATATATTCTCCATTTGAGCAATGTTGGTGGTTCTACAACTTTTTTCATGACTTAGCTCCTGTTTCATAGCAACTGGCAGAGAGGTAACTAACTACTGGTAAAAAAAGGATGTAACATCAGCACAACTTTAAAGTCTTTGCAATTACAATGAAAATAAACACATACCTTATGTCAGATGATTTTGGAAATCACATCTGTACATTTCTGGCATCTTCTTAGAAAATTACCATTCATAAACACTGATTTATTCTTTCTAAATGAAGTCTTATCTAAACTTGAAAGCATAATGCAGGCAGGTGATCCTGATATTCAGTAATTTTTGATTTTGCTATGAAATGTTAAATCATAGGGGTACCCACCCATTCTATTAAGAATGTGAAATGACCAATAAACTTTGCTCAGAAACCTCATTTTAAGGCTTGAGATTCTTTTACCTGCCATAAATTTATTACAAGGGACCAATTGCTTCATTCCCTTCAGAAGTAAGTCATACAAAATTTTTAACTATGGAAAAAAATCCATTGACCCTGGTCAGGTTTGAACTCACAACCTTCGGTCTATGGGGCAAGAATGGTTATCACTATGTCACCAGGATCAACCTGGTAATAGAGTAATTGATCCAAATTAATTACTGACAAAGCATGTTCCATTTATGTGGTCATGTTTCCACAGATATTATCATCATTCTTACATGATGTTAAGATCTATGTATAGTATGCAGCAAATGCACATAGAGTAACAGCACCCATATTTTTTGAGAAATATATCATATACCTATAAACGTATATCTTTGGCATATATACATATACGTGCATAAAGATAAGAGTGAAATACTAACAATTTGTGGGAGAAGTTGAAAAATAAAGTGTATAGAACAAACCTCCACACATTATAAGAACTGGAAGAAAATATCAGGTAGCAAATTAAATTTTGGAAGATGAACTGTTGTGTTTGAATGACAGTTTTTTGAAAAGATACCAGAAATTTGTATATGTAGTATGGAACATTTCCAAGATCTCCCGTCATAAAACACATGTTGATTATAATTGCAATTGTAGTTGGATATTACATCTGCTTTGCCAGGAGTTACCACTATGACTATAGACCCACCAGCCACCATGAAATGGGCAACAGACCATTAAAAGACCTAGCATAAGTTTGCTGGAATTAAAAAGATGAAAGAGTACTGTGAACAAAGACAGGTAACTACATGTTTCAAATTTGTTTATGGTTTGATAATTTCATCTATACACACTATCATATAGGTACATTTTCCATTAGGTTTAAATGTCTTATTGCTGACCTTCCCATTTCCTGAAACATATTCCTAACCTAGTTACTATAGAGAACTGAATTATATCATAAAATTTTAACTTAGAGGCTTTCTGAAGTTCATATGCCAACTTGTATACACATAGAAAGTTGTATTGAAACTCTTTGTCAAATTGAATACAAAGTTATTTAATCACTCTGTGTTCACAGCATATTCAATTGTGTTTCAATCAATCACATCATGTCACCATTAAATGGTGTACTTGTACTTTCAAGAGTTATGTAAGAATGGAGAGATGCCAAAGAAAATTTAGCAGAATCTTGCTCCTGATCAAAATGTTATCCTAAATCTTCTATGAATGCTTTTCAACATTTGCATTTCTGTCTCCTAGAATTTATTCGCTACTAAATGGTTGTGGAATAAAAACTATAAAAGAAAATATTACAATAAAAAAAAATAATTCCTTGAATCCCTTATGAGCTTAAAGTGCACATTCATCAGTAAACAGCATGTGCATAGTTTTGAAAGAAAGTGCTACATATGAAGTTCTTAATTATACACACTATCAAGTACCAAAAAAAGTTCCAAAAAATTAGATTACAATTTTAGCATTTACTCGTTTAGTTAGGTTAAATATGTGCATTTATACTCATGCTCAATTTAATGAAGAATCAGCTGTGTCCTTCAGAAAGATGTAAAACCCAGCATGCACTGGTGTATCAATAAGTTGTAAACATAATATTTCAATTGATTGCTTTAGCTCTTTTTTTTTATTTGTTTATTTATGGATGCTCTTTAATATCTCAGGTCATCAGCTTCCCATTCAATTCAGGACGTGAAACGGCCGACAAATTTTGCTCAGAGGCCTCTCTTTCAGGCTTGAGGTTCTTTATCGTGCCGTAAATGTACAACACGGGACCCAACACGGGCTTTACTTCCCTTCCGAAGGAACCATACTTACAATTTTTACACCTGAAAAAAATCCATCGATCCTGGCCAGGTATGAACCCACAATCTTGGGTTTAGAAGGCAAATATGGTTACCACTACACCACCAGGACCGACATTTTAGCTCTTCTAAATATAGAGTTCACCAATATAATTTCTGATCTGTTTAGTTAATTTCAAACTATGTTTTAATTGTACTTTTAGTTTTCAAGACAAAAACCCTAGGTTGAAAATTTTAAAATAACCAAAATGCAAAATTCGGCCATTTTGCATAGCATATTATAGTGCTCAGAATCTTAGTTTACCATTTCATTATTTAATATGTTCAACTGAATAAATGCATTAAAAACTGTAAAATATTAAGCCTCTCAGAAAAAAATGTTCTACCAATTGATAATGAAAATTACAGCAATAATGAAATATCTAAAGTATAAAAACAATTTAAATATTTCTCCAAAGATTCACAGAGGTTCACAAACTATAGGAGACAGTGCTGACAAATGTTACAAAAGGTGCTTCATACACAAGTGGCAGAAATTTTAAGTGTGCCTAATTCAAAAGTGAACATTTAAAAAAAGATGCATTTCCTAATGGAACAGAATATATACAAGTAATGTGGAATGCAGGAGGGAATCCTTGGGTAATATTAGTTTTACCTCTTTAGGAAAAATGGAGAGAGAGTGAAGAAGTAATAACACAAACAAATTTGTTAAACTATTTTTTCTTGTTAAATATTAATAACATAACACTATATTACACAAATCTAGTTGCAATGGCCAGTAGTTTTGTATAATCTACACCCTTTACTACATTCTTTCGTTTGAGCATTGTTCTTAAAATAGTTGGTATAGGTACATGAATTCGATTTCCTAAAGGAGTGCCGTTATCATCAATAAGAACCAAGTTATTGCTGTCAAACTTTGGTATCAATGTTGGCTGATTCTGCTTCACTCCAACAATTATCCCTTTCTTCTTTTGGCCTTTGATAGCAACTAACACTTTATCACCTATAGCACAGAAAAACATACTATATTAGAAATTATAATTGTCATATTGTGTAATTTAATAACGTAAAGTAATTTAACATATGTCTATTCATAGATATTTCATTGACTTTCAAATGGATGAATACTTGGAAGCTGGTTATGAAGTATTTTCATTAAAATTATCTAGTTGTACAGTGAGATTACTTGAGTTACAGCCTGCAGAATGTAACTGCATACTGGGTGAATTGCTCAAATAATTTCATTAAATAAAAGACAGTATTCTATTTAAAAACCAGAAATTTTTATCTTACTGACAGACTTTTCTTGATACAGAAACAAAAGACAGTAGAATTATTGCTGACAAGGAGTACCTAGATTCAATCAAGTCAATTATATTATCTGAAATTAGGTAAATACTCTGAGCAACAAAGTTTCTTGTACAGAGTGTTAATATTTTTACTCAGTACAAAGGGGCCTAGAAAATGAATGGAGATAAGGAACCAAAGATCTATAGTTTCAAATTTCCATGTTTGGACATATACTTTTTTTTTTTTTTAACAATAAGCACAATATAAGAGCTAATTGAAAAAGAGGCATAATAGGCTGTTCCGCTTCAGTTTTTTTTAATGAATTTATTTTCTGCTATTGCAATAATTATTAAAATAATAATTGAGAACATTTTGAAATGCAAAACATGGCTTTTAGTTGCCAATGATTTAAAATGACTATAGTAAGCAATTACATTTTAAGAGAAGAAACTTACGATGGAGTACACCAAAATAACCTAAAACAAAGATGTAATAAAAGGAAATTAAATTGTATTGCATTGCTTGTTTTTGCAGAAACTGCTCAAAACAGCAAAATAACATGTGTACAAATAGATTCTCATATCCTAACAAAAATTCCAGGAATATGCCAAATAACTGTGGGAAACATAAATAATCCCATAATTTGTAATTTACTAATTAGAGCTCTTTCAATATCTTATGGCCACAAGAATATTAACTACTACATAAAAGTAACTGATGATATGAGGGTAGGTGCGTAAGTTTTGGACCTAACCATTTTCTTACATTATACTTCTCACATCTTTGATTTACCATTTCAGTCCCCCCCCCCCCCCAAATAGTCAGAAGTCTTGTCTGCAAAATGGGCATAAACAGCATTTTCATCACTTCTTTGCAACACTTAACTTTCCTTCCTCAAAGGTCCTTTTTGAGTTCTGAGAAGAGGAAATAGTCACTGGGAGCTAGATCTGAGCTGTAGGGTCGATGGATCTCCTTGAAACCACATTTCTTCACAGCTTCCTTTGCAACAAGAGCTGTATGCATAGGTATGTTGTCATGAAGGCGCACACCGCCATTCAGCTTTCCTCGCCTTTTCTCTTTGATGGAAGCAGGTAGTCTGTGCAGTAGGCCAGCATAGAGTACTGTGGTATTCCTCCTCTCCTTGAAGTCAATGAAGAGTATTCCTTCATTGTCCCAATAGATTGTGGCCATGATCTTCTTAATTGACTGAGTGACCTTCGCCTTCAGAGGCATGCTTCGCCAGGTTTATTCCATTCCATTGATTCTCTTTTGGACAAAGGATCATAGTAGAGAACTATAGTTTCATCTCCTGTAACAATGGTCTGAATACCTGTACAGCAGAATGACAAAATGCAAGTTTTTTCTTACTTCCCTGCAGTACACTATCAAACTTCTCAATGAAGAGCTCTTGGATCTAAGGACTGACAAAAACTCCCATTCATTTTAGCTCCACTATGTCAAGGGATTGTCAGGTATGCAATTTGGAAGCTGACACAGTCCAATTGCGGCTTTTACAAAATTGTTCCTTGGACAAAATTTAATATGCGGAGGTGGCGCAATTCTGCCAGTGATGGGTGTTCCACATTCTTCTCTCAAATCTTCAGCGATATCTTTGTAATTCTCTCTTTTTCTCACAGTGTAATGTCTTTCACACCAGATACAGTCATACTCTATAAAATCAACTTCAGACCCATCAACACAGTTGTCAGTTTGAAGTTGTAATGGAGATATCAGGCATATTTACTGTACTGAAGACAGTCAAACACCTGTTTTAGGATTCTTTGATGTAAACAGAATATTCTACTGGAATGAATGGAAGCTGATTTCCATTATGCAGCAACATTACTTTAATCATTTAAATGAGTCTATGAACAGTCACCATGCTTGTAAGTCAATATTTGATTTAAAGGACATTCATAAGGCAATGTACATTGTAACAGAACATAAGTCATCTTTCTTTCAAATAACTTGCAAAATGCTCATGACAAATGACTAACGAAGTCATTTATACATTTTGCTCTTAGAAGATTCCCTTGTCATAGTCTCAATTTCAGTATTTCCACTTTGGCCTTTGACAGTACCAGATCATATGTTATGTTCTTGTGCAAGAACATGTGGCACAGACATCACAGTAGTCAAAATATGGTCATTATTACATTCCAAACACTTTGGTTTTCCTCCCTTCTCAACATCTTCTGAATCTTTAGCAAATTTTCCAAGGGTCAGGAACTATAACTCCTTCTCTATGGGCAAAGATATATTCAGGTATGTAACTGCACACTTCTCTTTCCTCACGAGACCTCCAGAAATAGGTATCACCATGCATAAATGGCAGTTACTTTAGGCTTTCTTTGTAACATAGGTGCTGTAAATCAAATTGATACTAGTCTTTCAGCCCCTTCAGGTTTGTAGAACATGTATTGCAGTATATATGTATAAGGGGGCTCTTTTGTCTTAGTCTTCGACCCAAAACAAAGCCCATATGCTTTTTTTAATCTTGTGATAGCTTTTATCCAACTTACAAAAGTTGTCTTTCCACAAATAATGAAAGTTACCTCAACTACACCACATTTAAGAACAATATACTGCTAGATTTATACTCTAAGGATAGAATTTGGTTGGATTATGGCCCATAAAAAAGTAATAATGTTTAACTTCTTTGCCCTATAAAACTACATTATACAAGGAAGTCTGAAAATTTCTTGGCCTCTACCATAATGCACAAGGTTATTAATAAAATACTGAACATTTGCAAAACTTTGCCTTGCAATCAAAAACTCCACAGATTTGATTTACAAAATTAAAAACATCAAATTTTTCACACATGTTACGCTTATTTCCTTTGATGTTACAACCTTATTTTCATGTATTCCCAAAGGAAAGCTTCTAGTTACAATATAAAAAATTACAAACAAAAGTGAGGTTTAGCTATGGGTAACCCACTTTCCCCTCTCTAACTGATTTGTTTATGAGTTTTACTGAAATGCAGATGATAAAATCTTTACTATAGGTAAATGTTCAAATTATGGTACTAATATGTTGATGACATTTACTTCACAAGGAATAAAAATGGCAATAAAAAAACCTGAATTGTTTACTTTCTGATTGTACATACTTTCTATAAAAAAAGTAAATGTACATCTTTTGCACGACACTATCATTCATGAATGGAGGTTATGAAAATTAAAGTTCACAGAGTCAGAATAACTGGTGATTGCTTCAAAGATTTTCAAATTCTTATTTAATTGCTTTGTCTTACTAAGGTCTGCGATGAAGTTTTACAAGAATATTTTAATCCATTTACAGTTTTAACAAGTACATTAATAAAATACTAAAATAAAAGTGCACAAATTCGACAAATGCGACACTTCTTAAAGAAATACAATGAGAGAAAGCCTGCAAATAGTGGGAATGGTGTAATGTTGCTCATCCATTTTTAAGAAAGAACTAATATATTAAACATAAAAATGAAGGGAAACATGGAAGATTCAAATTCCAGATTCATAAAAGAGAGAAGTTTTTGGCACTGCATTTGTCTACTCAGCCAACATACTCATTTGTAACTTGATTTACTTTATTTATGGATGCCTTTAACATTTCAGATCATCCATGTCCCATTCAATAACAGGCATGAAACGACCAATAATTTTTGCTCACAGGCCTCTTCTTTCAGGGTTGAGATTCTTTTACTTGCCGTAAATCTATGACACTGGACCCACTGCTTTACTTCCCTTCTGAAGGAAGCCATATTTACACCTGACTCAATTGTAACGAGTTTGTATAGTTAAAATACAGATGTATAGTGTTTTTACCATTACATTTGATATTCAATACAGATATACTGTCATTAGTTAAGCTATGCTTGAGAAAGATTATGAACATAAAATTTATCACACAAGTGAAGAGATAAGAATGTTTAGTATGATATGTATCACATGAATTTATTCATATGACTTGGCTTCACTGTGTTAGTTCCATAAATATTTTTTAAAATAATTTCTTTTTTTTAAAAGATATATTTTAATAAAATACTTTCTTTTTTAAAAGATATATTTTAATACAATTTGTCACTTACAATGATTACATTATCATACATCCTTCTATATTTATAAAAAACAGTATATATCTATAGATGCATGTTAACATAAAAATGAAAAATAAAATAAATTAGAACAATTTAGTTAAATTAACAACAATAAGAGAAGCAGTAATAGATAAAACACTTAAATGTCCCACAAATTTTGCCATATACTATTTACACACATATTGATATAAGTCATGACAATGTTTTTGAATCAGTATAAAGTATTGTCATTCATATATTAATTTACAGAATAATAAGCCTTTTTTTTACACAGATCTTTTTAAGAGCAGATTTGAAGATTTTACCATTGTTTATTATGGCTTTTAGGCTTGGGGAAGTGTGTTTTGTATTAAAACGCATTCTAATAAACTCCTTTTTAATGGCAGAACAGTGTTGAAACCAGTCTATGTTGATTTGCTAAAATTCCCTTACATAAAAATGAACTCTGATCAGATGCTAGTGGTTTTAATCCTGCACGCCTTCTGCAAGCTATATGCACCCTATTATCCAGTCTGGGAAATAAAAACACTTAAATATGGTAATCCAAACCTTACCTATAGTGTTCAAGAGTAACCAAATTGTACTACAGTGTAGCAAAGTTAACTAATTTACAATGTGTGCATTTCATCATAAAAATTAATGACATTTACTGTTCCATAGAGCAAATTAAAATGCTTTTGAATTCCTGTTCTAAAAACTTCAGAGATACACTAGATCCTATAAGTTACGATGCCTGGGAAGTTTATGGTTCCTTACGTAATAAAACATAACCTAAAATATATTAAAAACATGAAAACATACCTAATGTTCCAACACCAGTTTTGTTATACACATGGATGCACTTTGGAGGTTTTCCCTCTATCATTGCTTGTTTTCCAATGTCACTATTATCCACAACTCGTAATCGAGTAAGAAGGATTATATGATTACAAGCTGCAGTTGTATGGAACCCTTGTTTACCATAAAGGTGCTTGAGTAAGATGGAAGGACTTTTCATTGTTAATACCTTACTGCACCTGAAAGAAAGTTATACAATATTTTAATCTCATTCAGTACACATATTATTTTATGCATAACAACCAAAGTTACTATATAAATGTTTTATTAGGTTAGGGTTAATCTGGCACTTTTGTACAAAATGGTACATGTTGTATTTTATAGCAAAAAAGAAGGTTGGAAACTAGAAAATGTTATAAAATGTTTCTCTATGCTCAACTAAACAACAAGAAAGCCTGAATCCTCAAATTAAAACTCAAATTCGCCCAGCACTGGAACTCCATAAAGGGCTGTTGCATTCAAGTACCACCGATTTCATTATTCAATTTTTAATAGACCATTTCATATTTCCAATTCTTATGAAATGAAACTACTTTTATTTTAATTTAAGGCAACTGTAAAATTACAACCTTCTTAATCTGGCACATATATTTTAGTGAGAATTTTACTGTACGTGTTACAAAGTGCTTTTATAAAATTAACAAGACACCAAAGGGGTAAACCCATCTAAAATTCTAAAATATAAGCTGAAAAATGTTTTCAAAATTAAAGGACGGCAAAATAACCAAACCTTTTATTTCCGTGTAAGATAAAAAATTACAGCATTACACTGCATTAACAACTTCTGAATTAAATGTCTACCCCTTTGTTACTTCTATCGTCATTTCAACTAGCTACAGCAATTCTGTTTTCACACCCATAACCAGTTTATTATTGTTCATTTGCTATCCTTAACGCCACCTGGGCGACACATCCTGTTTCCACAAATTATCAGCATTACCAAGGTCTACAATGGTCATATGCTTTTCATTATCTAGTAATACATATACGATGTCTTTTGAGTGTGTCTTTAACAAAGCGGAATTCCATATTAACACACACGTGAATAACAATCTTAAAATGTAGCCCCTAGATTAGATTTAAGTTAACGTGTTTATTAGCGATATAATAATGATAATAGTCGTCCTATATTTGCCTTTTATTTTATGGTAATGATAAAATTGTGTAACTGTTGGGAGCTCTGAAAATTAAACAAGCAAGAGCTGAAAAAGATGCACAGCGCTGCCCGCACTGGTGGGGAAAAATAGACTTGACGTTACAAAGAGACGAAAAATGTCGCTGCTGCAGGAAATGTTGCTGCTGTATTGAACCTGTGCTCCTCTGTGCTCCTCTGCTCAAGGCATGGAGAGAAAAAGGGAATGGGTTGCTTCCATTTAGTTTGTTCAAACGCTACATGATATGTACAATGAGTGATAAGTTTCATGTAGCGTTTGAACAAAGGAAATGGAAGCCTTTCAAGATTCTGTTACCTTCCTCACATATTCCCCCCTAGGAAACCCATCCTCTGTATATTGCACCTGTGCTCCTGTGCGATCTTATCGAAAAAAGCGTTACCGAAATACAATGTCCAAACAACAAACATTCTTTTCTAAATAAAAGACAGAAGACTCGTCTATTGAAAGAAATGCGTGATAGTGAATTGCTTAGTGAGTCTTCGCTTACTCTTCCTCAATCTCTGAACGAAAGTGTACTATTTCTGACATATTCTTAAGTCGTCATCCTGAACAATGTGTAAAATGCTGAACGCGAAATTAAGTACTGACAAAAATGGGAGTTAGTACAATTGGTTATACTTTGACCGCGATCGGAGTGGAGCTTTCTGCAAATTTTGTGAAATTATTTAAAATCATATTTAAGCTGCACAAAAAAGGCCTAGTGTTTATTTCTATATCTTTCATAAATTAAGAAAAGCTACCGGAAGCATGGGAAAACTAGAAAAGCACGTCAAGACAGAAAAACATGCAAAAGCTATTGCAATTGAAAATTGAAATTTAAATTACATTCATACGCAGAAAACGTGGAATCGGAAAGCTGTGTCTTCTTTAATTCTAAGTGTGTATTTTATTAGTAAAAATATCCCCACACAACGAAATATGAACGCTAACTCGTAAGATAATGCTTAAAAGTGAAATTAAGCTTAAAAAGTGGATTAAATTTCAGAGTGAAAGGCGCAAATATGTTTTCAATAATATG